>CAKAJE020001088.1:0-201297 GCA_916610135.2 Macropis europaea | reverse complement strand
GCATCTCAAAGCGCATAAAATGGCGAGTAAAATGCACTATTAAACTTCTAGGGTAGGACAAACAGAGACCCGAATTGATCATTTTATATTATGGTTAATTTAGGAATTCAGCGAAATTCTATCACATTTGTTCAATTTACGTCGCTCCTATTGCAGATAGCGTATTGGGCTAAGCGGCATCTCAAAGCGCATGAAATGGCGAGTAAAATGCACTATTAAACTTCTAGGGTAGGGCAATCAGAGACCCGATTAGATCATTTTATATTGCGGTTAATATAAGAATTCAGCGTAACTCTGTCACATTTGTTCAATTTACGTCGCTCCTATTTCAGATAGCTTATTGGGCTAAGCGGCATCTCAAAGCGCATGAAATGACGAGTGAAATGCACTATTAAACTTCTAGGGTAGGGCGAACAAAGACCCGATTAGATCATTTTACCTTAAGGTTAATATAAGAATTCAGCGAAATTCTATCACATTTGTTCAATTTACGTCGCTCCTATTTCAGATAGCGTATTGGGCTAAGCGGCATCTCAAAGCGCATGAAATGGCGAGTAAAATGCACTATTAAACTTCTAGGATAAGGCAAACAGTGACCCGATTAGATCATTTTATATTACGGTTAATATAAGAATTCAGCGAAATTCTATCACATTTGTTCAATTTACGTCGCTCCTATTTAAGATAGCGTATTGGGCTAAGCGACATCTCAAAGCGCATGAAATGGCGAGTAAAATGCACTATTGAACTTCTAGGGTAGGGCAATCAGAGACCCGATTAGGTCGTTTTATATTATGGTTAATATAAGAATTCAGCGAAATTCTACCACATTTGTTCAATTTACGTCGCTCCTATTTCAGATAGCTTATTGGGCTAAGCGGCAGCTCAAAGCGCATGAAACGACGAATAAAATGCACTATTAAGCTTCTACGCTAGGGCGAACAGAGACCCGATTAGATCATTTAACATTATGGTTAATAAAAGAATTCAGCGAAATTCTATCGCATTTGTTCAATTTACGTCGCTCCTATTTCAGATAGCGTATTGGGCTAAGCGGCATCTCAAAGCGCATGAAATGGCGAGTAAAGTGCACTATTAAACTTCTAGGGTAGGGCAAACAGAGACCCGATTAGATCATTTTATATTATGGTTAATTTAACAATTCAGGGAAATTCTATCACATTTGTTCAATTTACGTCGCTCCTATTTCAGATAGCGTATTGGGCTAAGCGGCATCTCAAATCGCATGAAATGACGAGAGAAATGCACTATTAAACTTCTTGGGTAGGGCGAACAGAGACCCGATTACATCATTTTATGTTATGGTTAATTTAAGAATTCGGCAAAATTCTATCACATTTGTTCAACTTACGTCGCTCCTATTTCAGATAGCGTACTGGGCTAGGCGGCACCATAAAGGGCGTGGAATGGTGAGTAAAATGCACTATTAAACTTCTATGATAGGGCAATCAGAGACCCGATTTGATCATTTTATATTTTGGTTAATATAAGAATTCAGCGAAATTCTCTGACATTTGTTCAATTTACATCGCTCCTATATCAGATAGCGTACTGGGCTGAGCGGCATCTCAAAGCGCATGAAATGGCGAGTGAAATGCACTTTTAATCTTCTAGGGTAGGGCGAACAGAGACCCGATTAGAACATTTTACATTAAGGTTAATATAAGAATTCAACGAAATTCTCTCACATTTGTTCAATTTACGTCGCTGATATTTCAGATAGCGTATTGGGCTAAGCGGCACCTCAAAGCGCATGAAATGACGAATAAAATGCACTATTAAACTTCTAGGGTAAGGCAAACAGAGACCCGATTAGTTCATTTTATATGTCGGTTAATATAAGAATTCAGCGAAATTCTATCACATTTGTTCAATTTACGTCGCTCCTATTTCAGATAGCGTATTGGGCTAAGCGGCATCTCAAAGCGCATGAAATGACGAATAAAATGCTCTATTAAGCTTCTACGCTAGGGCGAACAGAGACCCGATTAGATCATTTAACATTATGGTTAATAAATGAATTCAGCGAAATTCTATCACATTTGTACAATTTACATCGCTCCTATTTCAGATAGCGTATTGGGCTAAGCGGCATCTTAAAGCGCATGAAATGACGAGTAAAATGCACTATTAAACTTCTAGGGTAAGGCAATCAGAGACCCGATTAGATCATTTTATATTACGGTTAATATAAGAATTCAGAGTAATTCTTTCACATTTGTTGAACTTACGTCGCTCCTATTTCAGAAAGCGTACTGGGCTAGGCGGCATCTTAAAGCGCGTGGAAGGGCGAGTAAAATGCACTACTAGCTTCTATGATAGGGTAATCAGAGACCCGATTAGATCATTTTATATTTTGGTTAATATAAGAATTCAGCGAAATTCTATCACATTTGTTCAATTTACGTTGCTCCTATTTCAGATAGCGTATCGGGCTAAGCGGCATCTCAAAGCGCATGAAATGACGAGTGAAATGCACTGTTAAACTTCTAGGGTAGGGCAAACAGAGACCCGATTAGATCATTTCATATTATGGTTTATTTAAGAATTCAAAAAAATTCTATCACATTCGTACAATTTACGTGGCTCCTACTTCAGATAGCTTATTGGGCTCAGCGGCATCTCAAAGCGCATGAAATGACGAGTGAAAGGCACTATTAATCTTCTAGGGTAGGGCGAACAGAGACCCGATTAGATCATTTTACGTTAAGGTTAATATAAGAATTCAGCGAAATTCTCTCACATTTGTTCAATTTACGTCGCTGATATTTCAGATAAAGTATTGGGATAAGCGGCATCTCAAAGCGCAAGAAATGGCGAGTAAAATGAACTATTAAACTTCTAGGGTAGGGCAAACAGAGACCCGATTAGATCATTTTATATTATGGTTAAATTAAGAATTCAGCGAAATTCTATCACATTTGTTCAACATACGTCGCTCCTATTTCAGATAGTGTACTGGGCTAGGCGGCATCTTAAAGCGCGTGGAAGGGCGAGTAAAATGCATTACTAAACTTCTATGATAGGGCAATCAGAGTCCCGTTTAGATCATTTTATATTTTGTTTAATATAAGATTTCAGGGAAATTCTATCACATTTGTTCAATTTACGTCGCTGATATTTCAGATAGCGTATTGGGCTAAGCGGCATCTCAAAGCGCATGAAATGACGAGAGAAATGCACTATTAAACTTTTTGGGTAGGGCGAACAGAGACCCGATTACATCATTTTATATTTTGGTTAATATAAGAATTCAGCGAAATTCTACCACATTTGTTCAATTTACGTCGCTCCTATTTCAGATAGCGTATTGGGCTAAGCGGCATCTCAAAGCGCATGAAATGACGAATAAAATGCACTATTAAACTTCTAGGGTAAGGCAAACAGAGACCCGATTAGATCATTTTATATGTCGGTTAATATAAGAATTCAGCGAAATTTTATCACATTTGTTCAATTTACGTCGCTCCTATTTAAGATAGCGTATTGGGCTAAGCGGCATCTCAAAGCGCATGAAATGGCGAGTAAAATGCACTATTAAACTTCTAGGGTAGGGCAATCAGAGACCCGATTAGATCGTTTTATATTATGGTTAATACAAGAATTCAGCGAAATTCTGTCACATTTGTTCAATTTACGTCGCTCCTATTTCAGATAGCGTACTGGGCTAGGCGGCATCTCAAAGCGCATGAAATGACGAATAAAATGCACTATTAAGCTTCTACGCTAGGGCGAACAGAGACCCGATTAGATCATTTAACATTATGGTTAATAAATGAATTCAGCGAAATTCTATCACATTTGTACAATTTACATCGCTCCTATTTCAGATAGCGTATTGGGCTAAGCGGCATCTTAAAGCGCATGAAATGACGAGTAAAATGCACTATTAAACTTCCAGGGTAGGGCAATCAGAGACCCGATTAGATCATTTTATATTACGGTTAATATAAGAATTCAGAGTAATTCTTTCACATTTGTTGAACTTACGTCGCTCCTATTTCAGATAGCGTACTGGGCTAGGCGGCATCTTAAAGCGCGTGGAAGGGCGAGTGAAATGCACTACTAACTTCTATGATAGGGTAATCAGAGACCCGATTAGATCATTTTATATTTTGGTTAATATAAGAATTCAGCGAAATTCTATGACATTTGTTCAATTTACATCGCTCCTATATCAGATAGCGTACTGGGCTGAGCGGCATCTCAAAGCGCATAAAATGGCGAGTGAAATGCACTTTTAATCTTCTAGGGTAGGGCGAACAGAGACACGATTAGAACATTTTACATTAAGGTTAATATAAGAATTCAACGAAATTCTCTCACATTTGTTCAATTTACGTCGCTGATATTTCAGATAGCGTATTGGGCTAAGCGGCATCTCAAACCGCAAGAAATGGCGAGTAAAATGCAGTATTAAACTTCTAGGGTAGGGCAAACAGAGACCCGAATAGATCATTTCATATTATGGTTAATTTATGAATTCAGCGAAATTCTATCACATTTGTTCAATTTACGGTGCTCCTATTGCAGATTGCGTATTGGGCTAAGCGGCATCTCAAAGCGCATGAAATGGCGAGTAAAATGCACTATTAAACTTCTAGGGTAAGGCAAACAGAGACCCGATTAGATCTTTTTATATTACGGTCAATATAAGAATTCAGCGTAATTCTATCACATTTGTTCAACATACGTCGCTCCTATTTCAGATAGTGTACTTGCCTAGGCGGCATCTTAAAGCGCGTGGAAGGGCCAGTAAAATGCACTACTAAACTTCTATGATAGGGCAATCAGAGAGCCGATTAGATCATTTTATATTTTGGTTAATATAAGAATTCAGCGAAATTCTATCACATTTGTTCAATTTACGTCACTGACATTTCAGATAGCGTATTGGGCTAAGCGGCATCTCAAAGCGCAAGAAATGGCGAGTAAAATGCACTATTAAACATCCAGGGTAGGGCAAACAGACACCCGATAAGATCATTTTATATTATGGTTAATTCAAGAATTCAGCGAAATTCTATCACATTCGTTCAATTTACGTGGCTCCTATTTCAGATAGCTTATTGGGCTCAGCGGCATCTCAAAGTGCATGAAATGACGAGTGAAATGCACTATTAATCTTCTAGGGTAGGGCGAACAGAGACCCGATTAGATCATTTTACATTAAGGTTAATATAAGAATTCAGCGAGATTCTCACACATTTGTTCAATTTACGTCGCTCCTATTTCAGATAGCGTACTGGGCTAGGCGGCATCTTAAAGCGCGTGGAATGGCGAGTAAAATGCACTATTAAACTTCTATGATAGGGCAATCAGAGACCCGATTAGATCATTTTATATTTTGGTTAATATAAGACTTCAGCGAAATTCTATCACATTTGTTCAATTTACGTCGCTCCTATTTCAAATAGCATATTGGGCTAAGCGGCATCTCAAAGCGCATGAAATGGCGAGTAAAATGCACTGTTAAACTTCTAGGGTAGGGCAAACAGAGACCCGATTAGATCATTTCATATTATGGTTAATTTATCAATTCAGCGAAATTCGATCACATTTGTTCAATTTACGTCGCTCCTATTTCAGATAGCGTATTGGGCTAAGCGGCATCTCAAAGCGCATGAAATGGCGAGTAAAGTGCACTATTAAACTTCTAGGGTAGGGCAAACAGAGACCCGATTAGATCATTTTATATTATGGTTAATTTAACAATTCAGGGAAATTCTATCACATTTGTTCAATTTACGTCGCTCCTATTTCGGATAGCGTATTGGGCTAAGCGGCATCTCAAATCGCATGAAATGACGAGAGAAATGCACTATTAAACTTCTTGGGTAGGGCGAACAGAGACCCGATTACATCATTTTATGTTATGGTTAATTTAAGAATTCGGCAAAATTCTATCACATTTGTTCAACTTACGTCGCTCCTATTTCAGATAGCGTACTGGGCTAGGCGGCACCATAAAGGGCGTGGAATGGTGAGTAAAATGCACTATTAAACTTCTATGATAGGGCAATCAGAGACCCGATTTGATCATTTTATATTTTGGTTAATATAAGAATTCAGCGAAATTCTCTGACATTTGTTCAATTTACATCGCTCCTATATCAGATAGCGTACTGGGCTGAGCGGCATCTCAAAGCGCATGAAATGGCGAGTGAAATGCACTTTTAATCTTCTAGGGTAGGGCGAACAGAGACCCGATTAGAACATTTTACATTAAGGTTAATATAAGAATTCAACGAAATTCTCTCACATTTGTTCAATTTACGTCGCTGATATTTCAGATAGCGTATTGGGCTAAGCGGCACCTCAAAGCGCATGAAATGACGAATAAAATGCACTATTAAACTTCTAGGGTAAGGCAAACAGAGACCCGATTAGATCATTTTATATGTCGGTTAATATAAGAATTCAGCGTAATTCTATCACATTTGTTCAATTTACGTCGCTCCTATTTCAGATAGCGTATTGGGCTAAGCGGCATCTCAAAGCGCATGAAATGACGAATAAAATGCTCTATTAAGCTTCTACGCTAGGGCGAACAGAGACCCGATTAGATCATTTAACATTATGGTTAATAAATGAATTCAGCGAAATTCTATCACATTTGTACAATTTACATCGCTCCTATTTCAGATAGCGTATTGGGCTAAGCGGCATCTTAAAGCGCATGAAATGACGAGTAAAATGCACTATTAAACTTCTAGGGTAAGGCAATCAGAGACCCGATTAGATCATTTTATATTACGGTTAATATAAGAATTCAGAGTAATTCTTTCACATTTGTTGAACTTACGTCGCTCCTATTTCAGAAAGCGTACTGGGCTAGGCGGCATCTTAAAGCGCGTGGAAGGGCGAGTAAAATGCACTACTAGCTTCTATGATAGGGTAATCAGAGACCCGATTAGATCATTTTATATTTTGGTTAATATAAGAATTCAGCGAAATTCTATCACATTTGTTCAATTTACGTTGCTCCTATTTCAGATAGCGTATCGGGCTAAGCGGCATCTCAAAGCGCATGAAATGACGAGTGAAATGCACTGTTAAACTTCTAGGGTAGGGCAAACAGAGACCCGATTAGATCATTTCATATTATGGTTTATTTAAGAATTCAAAAAAATTCTATCACATTCGTACAATTTACGTGGCTCCTACTTCAGATAGCTTATTGGGCTCAGCGGCATCTCAAAGCGCATGAAATGACGAGTGAAAGGCACTATTAATCTTCTAGGGTAGGGCGAACAGAGACCCGATTAGATCATTTTACGTTAAGGTTAATATAAGAATTCAGCGAAATTCTCTCACATTTGTTCAATTTACGTCGCTGATATTTCAGATAAAGTATTGGGATAAGCGGCATCTCAAAGCGCAAGAAATGGCGAGTAAAATGAACTATTAAACTTCTAGGGTAGGGCAAACAGAGACCCGATTAGATCATTTTATATTATGGTTAAATTAAGAATTCAGCGTAATTCTATCACATTTGTTCAACATACGTCGCTCCTATTTCAGATAGTGTACTGGGCTAGGCGGCATCTTAAAGCGCGTGGAAGGGCGAGTAAAATGCATTACTAAACTTCTATGATAGGGCAATCAGAGTCCCGTTTAGATCATTTTATATTTTGTTTAATATAAGATTTCAGGGAAATTCTATCACATTTGTTCAATTTACGTCGCTGATATTTCAGATAGAGTATTGGGCTAAGCGGCATCTCAAAGCGCATGAAATGACGAGAGAAATGCACTATTAAACTTTTTGGGTAGGGCGAACAGAGACCCGATTACATCATTTTATATTTTGGTTAATATAAGAATTCAGCGAAATTCTACCACATTTGTTCAATTTACGTCGCTCCTATTTCAGATAGCGTATTGGGCTAAGCGGCATCTCAAAGCGCATGAAATGACGAATAAAATGCACTATTAAACTTCTAGGGTAAGGCAAACAGAGACCCGATTAGATCATTTTATATGTCGGTTAATATAAGAATTCAGCGAAATTTTATCACATTTGTTCAATTTACGTCGCTCCTATTTAAGATAGCGTATTGGGCTAAGCGGCATCTCAAAGCGCATGAAATGGCGAGTAAAATGCACTATTAAACTTCTAGGGTAGGGCAATCAGAGACCCGATTAGATCGTTTTATATTATGGTTAATACAAGAATTCAGCGAAATTCTGTCACATTTGTTCAATTTACGTCGCTCCTATTTCAGATAGCGTACTGGGCTAGGCGGCATCTCAAAGCGCATGAAATGACGAATAAAATGCACTATTAAGCTTCTACGCTAGGGCGAACAGAGACCCGATTAGATCATTTAACATTATGGTTAATAAATGAATTCAGCGAAATTCTATCACATTTGTACAATTTACATCGCTCCTATTTCAGATAGCGTATTGGGCTAAGCGGCATCTTAAAGCGCATGAAATGACGAGTAAAATGCACTATTAAACTTCCAGGGTAGGGCAATCAGAGACCCGATTAGATCATTTTATATTACGGTTAATATAAGAATTCAGAGTAATTCTTTCACATTTGTTGAACTTACGTCGCTCCTATTTCAGATAGCGTACTGGGCTAGGCGGCATCTTAAAGCGCGTGGAAGGGCGAGTAAAATGCACTACTAACTTCTATGATAGGGTAATCAGAGACCCGATTAGATCATTTTATATTTTGGTTAATATAAGAATTCAGCGAAATTCTATGACATTTGTTCAATTTACATCGCTCCTATATCAGATAGCGTACTGGGCTGAGCGGCATCTCAAAGCGCATAAAATGGCGAGTGAAATGCACTTTTAATCTTCTAGGGTAGGGCGAACAGGGACACGATTAGAACATTTTACATTAAGGTTAATATAAGAATTCAACGAAATTCTCTCACATTTGTTCAATTTACGTCGCTGATATTTCAGATAGCGTATTGGGCTAAGCGGCATCTCAAACCGCAAGAAATGGCGAGTAAAATGCAGTATTAAACTTCTAGGGTAGGGCAAACAGAGACCCGAATAGATCATTTCATATTATGGTTAATTTATGAATTCAGCGAAATTCTATCACATTTGTTCAATTTACGGTGCTCCTATTGCAGATTGCGTATTGGGCTAAGCGGCATCTCAAAGCGCATGAAATGGCGAGTAAAATGCACTATTAAACTTCTAGGGTAAGGCAAACAGAGACCCGATTAGATCTTTTTATATTACGGTCAATATAAGAATTCAGCGTAATTCTATCACATTTGTTCAACATACGTCGCTCCAATTTCAGATAGTGTACTTGCCTAGGCGGCATCTTAAAGCGCGTGGAAGGGCCAGTAAAATGCACTACTAAACTTCTATGATAGGGCAATCAGAGAGCCGATTAGATCATTTTATATTTTGGTTAATATAAGAATTCAGCGAAATTCTATCACATTTGTTCAATTTACGTCACTGACATTTCAGATAGCGTATTGGGCTAAGCGGCATCTCAAAGCGCAAGAAATGGCGAGTAAAATGCACTATTAAACATCCAGGGTAGGGCAAACAGACACCCGATAAGATCATTTTATATTATGGTTAATTCAAGAATTCAGCGAAATTCTATCACATTCGTTCAATTTACGTGGCTCCTATTTCAGATAGCTTATTGGGCTCAGCGGCATCTCAAAGTGAATGAAATGACGAGTGAAATGCACTATTAATCTTCTAGGGTAGGGCGAACAGAGACCCGATTAGATCATTTTACATTAAGGTTAATATAAGAATTCAGCGAGATTCTCACACATTTGTTCAATTTACGTCGCTCCTATTTCAGATAGCGTACTGGGCTAGGCGGCATCTTAAAGCGCGTGGAATGGCGAGTAAAATGCACTATTAAACTTCTATGATAGGGCAATCAGAGACCCGATTAGATCATTTTATATTTTGGTTAATATAAGACTTCAGCGAAATTCTATCACATTTGTTCAATTTACGTCGCTCCTATTTCAAATAGCATATTGGGCTAAGCGGCATCTCAAAGCGCATGAAATGGCGAGTAAAATGCACTGTTAAACTTCTAGGGTAGGGCAAACAGAGACCCGATTAGATCATTTCATATTATGGTTAATTTATCAATTCAGCGAAATTCGATCACATTTGTTCAATTTACGTCACTCCTATTTCAGATAGCGTATAGGCTAAGCGGCATATCAAAGCGCATGAAATGGCGAGAAAATGCACTATTAAACTTCTAGGATAAGGCAAACAGAGACCCGATTAGATCATTTTATATTGCGGTTAATATAAGAATTCAGCGTAACTCTGTCACATTTGTTCAACTTACGTAGCTCCTATTTCAGATAGCTTATAGGGCTAAGCGGCATCTCAAAGCGAATGAAATGACGAGTGAAATGCACTATTAAACTTCTAGCGTAGGGCGAACAAAGACCCGATTAGATCATTTTACATTAAGGTTAATATAAGAATTCAGCGAAATTCTATCACATTTGTTCAATTTACGTCGCTCCTATTTCAGATAGCGTATTGGGCTAAGCTGCATCTCAAAGCGCAAGAAATGGCGAGTAAAATGCACTAATAAACTTCTCGGGTAGGGCAAACAGAGACCCGATTAGATCATTTTACATTAAGGTTAATATAAGAATGAAGGGAAATTCTATCACATTTGTTCAACATACGTCGCTCCTATTTCAGATAGCGTACTGGGCTAGGCGGCATCGTAAAGCGCGTGGAATGGCGAGTAAAATGCACTATTAAACTTCTATGATAGGGCAATCAGAGACCCGATTAGATCGTTTCATATTTTGGTTAATATAAGAATTCAGCGAAATTCTTTCACATTTGTTCAATTTACGTCGCTCCTATTTCAGATAGCTTATTCGGCTAAGCGACATCTCAAAGCGCATGAAATGACGAGTGAAATGCACTATTAAACTTCTAGGGTAGGGCGAACAAAGACCCGATTAGATGATTTTACATTAAGGTTAATATAAGAATTCAGCGAAATTCTATCACATTTGTTCAATTTACGTCGCTCCTATTTCAGATAGCGTATTGGGCTAAGCGGCATCTCAAAGCGCAAGAAATTGTGAGTAAAATGCACTATTAAACTTCTAGGGAAGGGCAAACAGAGACGCCATTAGATCATTTTATATTATGGTTAATTTAAGAATTCAGCGAAATTCTATCACATTTGTTCAATTTACGTCGCTCCTATTTCAGATTGCGTATTGGGCTAAGCGGCATCTCGAAACGCATGAAATGGCGAGTAAAATGCACTGTTAAACTTGTAGGGTAGGTCAAGCAGAGACCCGATTAGATCATTTCATATTATGGTTAATTTAAGAATTCAGCAAAATTCTATCACATTTGTTCAATTTACGTCGCTCCCATTTCAGATAGCGTATTGGGCTAAGCGGCATCTCAAAGCGCATGAAATGGCGAGTAAAATGCACTATTAAATTTCTTGGGTAGGGCAAACAGAGACCCGATTAGATCATTTTATATTATGGTTAATTTAAGAATTCAGCAAAATTCTATCACATTTGTTCAATTTACGTCGCTCCTATTTCAGATACAGTACTGGGCTAGGCGGCATCTTAAAGCGCGTGGAATGGCGAGTAAAATGCACTATTAAACTTCTATGATAGGGCAAACAGAGAGTCGATTAGATCATTTTACATTAATGTTAATATAAGTATTCAGGGAAATTCTATCACATTTGTTCAATTTACGTCGCTCCTATTTCAGATAGCCTATTGGGCTAAGCGGCATCTCAAAGCGCATGAAATGACGAGTGAAATGCACTATAAGTCTTCTATGGTAGGGCGAACAGAGACCCGATTAGATCATTTTACATTAAGGTTAATATAAGAATTCAGGGAGATTCTATCACATTTGTTCAATTTACGTCGCTCCTGTTTCAGATAGCGTATTGGGCTAAGCGGAATCTCAAAGCGCATGAAATCATGAGTGAAATGCACTATTAAACTTCTAGGGCAGGGCGAACAGAGACCCGATTAGATCATTTAACATTAAGGTTAATATAAGAATTCAGGGAAATTCTATCACATTTGTTCAATTTACGGCGCTCCTGTTTCAGATAGCTTATTGGGCTAAGCGGCATCTCGAAGCGCATGAAATGGCGAGTAAAATGCACTGTTAAATTTCCAGGGTAGTGCAAACAGAGACCCGTTTAGATCATTTTATATTATGGTTCATTTAAGAATTCAGCAAAATTCCATCACATTTGTTCAATTTACGTCCTTCCTATTTCAGATAGCGTACTGGGCTAGGCGGCATCTTAAAGCGCGTGGAATGGCGAGTAAAATGCACTGTTAAACTTCTATGATAGGGCAATCAGAGACCCGATTAGATCATTTTATATTTTGGTTAATACAAGAATTCAGCGAAATTCTATCACATTTGTTCAATTTACGTCGCTCCTATTTCAGACAGCGTACTGGGCTAGGCGGCATCTTAAAGCGCGTGGAATGGCGGGTAAAATGCACTATTAAACTTCTAGGGTAGGGCAAACAGAGACCCGATTAGATCATTTTCCATTAAGATTAATATATGAAGTCAGCGAAATTCTATCACATTTGTGCAATTTACGTCGCTCATATTTCAGATAGCCTAATGGGCTAAGCGGCATCTCAAAGCGCATGAAATGACGAGTGAAATGCACTATTAGGCTTCTATGGTAGGGCGAACAGAGACCCGATTAGATCATTTTACATTAATGTTAATATAAGAATTTAGGGAAATTCTATCACATTTGTTCAATTTACGTCGCTCCCATTTCAGATAGCGTATTGGACTAAGCGGCATCTCAAAGCGCATGAAATGACGAGTGAAATGCACTATTAATCTTCTAGGGTAGGGCGAACAGAGACCCGATTAGATCATTTCATATTATGGTTAATTTATGAATTCAGCGAAATTCTATCACATTTGTTCAATTTACGTCGCTCCTATTGCAGATAGCGTATTGGGCTAAACGGCATCACAAAGCGCATGAAATGCGAGTAACATGCACTATTAAACTTCTAGGTAAGGCAAACAGAGAACCGATTAGATCATTTTATATTACGGTTAATATAAGAATTCAGCGTAAATGTATCACATTTGTTCAACATACGTCGCTCCTATTTCAGATAGTGTACTGGGCTAGGCGGCATCTTAAAGCGCGTGGAAGGGCGAGTAAAATGCATTACTAAACTTCTATGATAGGGCAATCAGAGTCCCGTTTAGATCATTTTATATTTTGTTTAATATAAGATTTCAGGGAAATTCTATCACATTTGTTCAATTTACGTCGCTGGTATTTCAGATAGAGTATTGGGCTAAGCGGCATCTCAAAGCGCAAGAAATGGTGAGTAAAATGCACTCTTAAACTTCTATGATAGGGCAATCAGAGACACGATTAGATCATTTTATATTTTGGTTAATATAAGAATTCAGCGAAATTCTATCACATTTGTTCAATTTACGTCGCTCCTATGTCAGATAGCGTATTGGGCTAAGCGGCATCTCAAAGCGCATGAAATGACGAGTAAAATGCACTGTTAAACATCTAGGATAAGGCACACAGAGACCCGATTAGATCATTTTATATTATGGTTAATATAAGAATTGAGCGTAATTCTGTGACATTTGTTCAACTTACGTAGCTCCTATTTCAGATAGCGTACTGGGCTAGGCGGCAACTTAAAGCGCGTGGAATGGCGAGTAAAATGCACTATTAAACTTCTATGATAGGGCAATCAGAGACCCGATTAGATCATTTTATATTTTGGTGAATATAAGAATTCAGCGAAATTCTATCACATTTGTTCAATTTACGTCGCTCCTATTTCAGATAGCTTATTGGGCTAAGCGGAATCTCAAAGCGCATGAATGGCGAGTAAAATGCACTATTAAACTTCTAGGGTAGGGCGAACAGAGACCCGATTAGATCATTTTACATTAAGGTTAATATAAGTATTCAGGGAACTTCTATCACATTTGTTCAATTTACGTCGCTCCTATTTCAGATAGCTTATTGGGCTAAGCGGCATCTCAAAGCGCATGAAATGACGAGTGAAATGCACTATTAATCTTCTAGGGTAGGGCGAACAGAGACCCGATTAGATTATTTTACATTAAGGTTAATATAAGAATTCAACGAAATTCTCTCACATTTGTTCAATTTACGTCGCTGATATTTCAGATAGCGTATTGGGCTAAGCGGCATCTCAAAGCGCAAGAAATGGCGAGTAAAATGCACTATTAAACTTCTAGGGTAGGGCAAACAGAGACCCGAATTGATCATTTCATATTATGGTTAATTTATGAATTCAGCGAAATTCTATCACATTTGTTCAATTTACGTCGCTCCTATTGCAGATTGCGTATTGGGATAAGCGGCATCTCAAAGCGCGTGAAATGGCGAGTAAAATGCACTATTAAACTTCTAGGGTAAGGCAAACAGAGACCCGATTAGATCTTTTTATATTACGGTCAATATAAGAATTCAGCGTAATTCTATCACATTTGTTCAACATACGTCGCTCCTATTTCAGATAGTGTACTGGGCTAGGCGGCATCTTAAAGCGCGTGGAAGGGCGAGTAAAATACACTATTAAACTTCTAGGGTAGGGCAAACAGAGACCCGATTACGTCATTTCATATTATGGTTAATTAAAGAATTCAGCGAAATTCTCTCACATTTGTTCAATTTACGTCGCTGATATTTCAGATAGCGTATTGGGCTAGGCGGCATCTCAAAGCGCAAGAAATGGCGAGTAAAATGCACTATTAAACTTCTAGGGTAGGGCAAACAGAGACCCGATTAGATCATTTTATATTATGGTTAATTTAACAATTCAGCGAAATTCTATCACATTTGTTCAATTTACGTCACTCCTATTTCAGATAGCGTATTGGGCTAAGCGGCATCTCAAAGCGCATGAAATGGCGAGTAAAATGCACTATTAAACTTCTAGGATAAGGCAAACAGAGACCGGATTAGATCATTTTATATTACGGTTAATACAAGAATTCAGCGTAATTCTGTCACATTTGTTCAAGTTACGTAGCTCCTATTTCAGATAGCGTACTGGGCTAGGCGGCAACTTAAAGCGCGTGGAATGGCGAGTAAAATGCACTATTAAACTTCTATGATAGGGCAATCAGAGACACGATTAGATCATTTTATATTTTGTTCAATATAAGATTTCAGGGAAATTCTATCACATTTGTTTAATTTACGTCGCTCCTACTTCAGATAGCGTATTGGGCTAAGCGGCATCGCAAAGCGCATGAAATGGCGAGTAAAATGCACTATTAAACTTCTAGGGTAGGGCAATCAGAGACCCGGTTAGATCATTTTATATTATGGTTAATTTAACAATTCAGCGAAATTCTATCACATTTGTTCAATTTACGTCGTTCCTATTTCAGATAGCATACTGGGCTGGGCGGCATCTTAAAGCGCGTGGAATGGCGAGTAAAACGCACTATTAAACTTCTAGGGTCGGGCGAACAAAGACCCGATTAGATCATTTTACATTAAGGTTAATATAAGAATTCAGGGAAATTCTATCACATTTGTTCAACATACGTCGCTCATATTTCAGATAGTGTACTGGGCTAGGCGGCATCTTAAAGTGCGTGGAAGCGCGAGTAAAATGCACTACTAAACTTCTATGATAGAGCAATCAGAGTCCCGTTGAGATCATTTTATATTTTGGTTGATATAAGAATTCAGCGAGATTCTCTCACATTTGTTCAATTTACGTCGCTGATATTTCAGATAGCGTATTGGGCTAAGCGGCATCTCAAAGCGCAAGAAATGGCAAGTAACATGAACTATTAAACTTCTAGGGTAGGGCAAACAGAGACCCGATTAGATCATTTTATATTAAGGTTAATTTAGGAATTCAGCGAAATTCTATCACATTTGTTCAATTGACGTCGCTCCTATTGCAGATAGCGTATTGGGCTAAGCAGCATCTCAAAGCGCATGAAATGGCGAGTAAAATGCACTATTAAACTTCTAGGGTAAGGCAAACAGAGACCCGATTAGATTATTTTATATTACGGTTAATATAAGAATTCAGCGTAAATGTATCACATTTGTTCAACATACGTCGCTCCTACTTCAGGTAGTGTACTGGGCTAGGCGGCATCTTAAAGCGCGTGGAAGGGCGAGTAAAATGCACTACTAAACCTCTATGATAGGGCAATCAGAGTCCCGTTTAGATCATTTTATATTTTGTTTAATATAAGATTTCAGGGAAATTCTATCACATTTGTTCAATTTACGTCGCTGATATTTCAGATAGAGTATTGGGCTAAGCGGCATCTCAAAGCGCAAGAAATGGTCAGTAAAATGCACTCTTAAACTTCTATGATAGGGCAATCAGAGACCCGATTAGATCATTTTATATTTTGGTTAATATAAGAATTCAGCGAAATTCTATCACATTTGTTCAATTTACGTCGCTCCTATTTCAGATAGCGTATTGGGCTAAGCGGCATCTCAAAGCGCATAAAATGGCGAGTAAAATGCACTATTAAACTTCTAGGGTAGGGCAAACAGAGACCCGAATTGATCATTTCATATTATGGTTAATTTATGAATTCAGCGAAATTCTATCACATTTGTTCAATTTACGTCGCTACTATTGCAGATTGCGTATTGGGATAAGCGGCATCTCAAAGCGCGTGGAAGGGCGAGTAAAATGCACTACTAAACTTCTATGATAGGGCAATCACAGTCCCATTTAGATCATTTTATATTTCGGTTAATATAAGAATTCGGCGTAATTCTGTCACACTTGTTCAACTTACGTAGCTCCTATTTCAGATAGCGTACTGGGCTATGCGGCAACTTAAAGCGCGTGGAATAGCGAGTAAAATGAACTATTAAACTTCTAGGGTAGGGCAAACAGAGACCCGATTAGATCATTTTATATTATGGTTAATTTAGGAATTCAGCGAAATTCTATCACATTTGTTCAATTTACGTCGCTCCTATTGCAGATAGCGTATTGGGCTAAGCGGCATCTCAAAGCGCATGAAATGGCGAGTAAAATGCACTATTAAACTTCTAGGGTAGGGCAATCAGAGACCCGATTAGATCATTTCATATTGCGGTTAATATAAGAATTCAGCGTAACTCTGTCACATTTGTTCAATTTACGTCGCTCCTATTTCAGATAGCTTATTGGGCTAAGCGGCATCTCAAAGCGCATGAAATGGCGAGTGAAATGCACTATTAAACTTCTAGGGTAGGGCGAACAAAGACCCGATTAGATCATTTTACCTTAAGGTTAATATAAGAATTCAGCGAAATTCTATCGCATTTGTTCGATTTACGTCGCTCCTATTTCAGATAGCGTATTGGGCTAAGTGGCATCTCAAAGCGCATGAAATGGCGAGTAAAATGCACTATTAAACTTCTAGGATAAGGCAAACAGTGACCCGATTAGATCATTTTATATTACGGTTAATATAAGAATTCAGCGTAATTCTGTCACATTTGTTCAAGTTACGTAGCTCTTATTTCAGATAGCGTACTGTGCTAGGCGGCAACTTAAAGCTCGTGGAATGTCGAGTAAAATGCACTATTAAACTTCTATGATAGGGCAATCAGAGACCCGATTAGATCATTTTATATGTCGGTTAATATAAGAATTCAGCGAAATTCTATCACATTTGTTCAATTTACGTCGCTCCTATTTAAGATAGCGTATTGGGCTAAGCGACATCTCAAAGCGCATGAAATGGCGAGTAAAATGCACTATTGAACTTCTAGGGTAGGGCAATCAGAGACCCGATTAGGTCGTTTTATATTATGGTTAATTTAACAATTCAGGGAAATTCTATCACATTTGTTCAATTTACATCGCTCCTATTTCGGATAGCGTATTGGGCTAAGCGGCATCTCAAATCGCATGAAATGACGAGAGAAATGCACTACTAAACTTCTTGGGTAGGGCGAACAGAGACCCGATTACATCATTTTATGTTATGGTTAATTTAAGAATTCGGCAAAATTCTATCACATTTGTTCAACTTACGTCGCTCCTATTTCAGATAGCGTACTGGGCTAGGCGGCACCATAAAGGGCGTGGAATGGCGAGTAAAATGCACTATTAAACTTCTATGATAGGGCAATCAGAGACCCGATTAGATCATTTTATATTTTGGTGAATATAAGAATTCAGCGAAATTCTATCACATTTGTTCAATTTACGTCGCTCCTATTTCAGATAGCTTATTGGGCTAAGCGGAATCTCAAAGCGCATGAAATGGCGAGTAAAATGCACTATTAAACTTCTAGGGTAGGGCGAACAGAGACCCGATTAGATCATTTTACATTAAGGTTAATATAAGTATTCAGGGAACTTCTATCACATTTGTTCAATTTACGTCGCTCCTATTTCAGATAGCTTATTGGGCTAAGCGGCATCTCAAAGCGCATGAAATGACGAGTGAAATGCACTATTAATCTTCTAGGGTAGGTCGAACAGAGACCCGATTAGATCATTTTACATTAAGGTTAATATAAGAATTCAGCGAGATTCTCTCACATTTGTTCAATTTACGTCGCTAATATTTCAGATAGCGTATTGGGCTAAGCGTCATCTCAAAGCGCAAGAAATGGCGAGTAAAATGCACTATTAAACTTCTAGGGTAGGGCAAACAGAGACCCGATTAGATCATTTTATATTATGGTTAATTTAAGAATTCAGCAAAATTCTATCACATTTGTTCAATTTACGTCGCTCCTATTTCAGATAGCGTACTGGCTAGGCGGCATCTTAAAGAGCGTGGAATGGCGAGTAAAATGCACTAATAAACTCCTATGATAAGGCAAACAGTGACCCGATTAGATCATTTTACATTAAGATTAGTATAAGAATTCAGCGAGATTCTCTCACATTTGTTCAATTTACGTCGCTGATATTTCAGATAGCGTATTGTGCTAAGCGGCATCTCAAAGCGCAAGAAATGGCGAGTAAAATGCACTATTAAACTTCTAGGGTAGGGCAAACAGAGACCCGTTTAGATCATTTTATATTATGGTTAATTTAAGAATTCAGCGAAATTCTATCACATTTGTTCAATTTACGTCACTCCTATTTCAGATAGCGTATTGGGCTAAGCGGCAGCTCAAAGCGCATGAATCGACGAATAAAATGCACTATTAAGCTTCTACGCTAGGGCGAACAGAGACCCGATTAGATCATTTAACATTATGGTTAATACAAGAATTCAGCGAAATTCTATCGCATTTGTTCAATTTACGTCGCTCCTATTTCAGATAGCGCATTGGGCTAAGCTGCATCTCAAAGCGCATGAAATGGCGAGTAAAATGCACTATTAAACTTCTAGGATAAGGCAAACAGTGACCCGATTAGATCGTTTTATATTACGGTTAATATAAGAATTCAGCGTAATTCTGTCACATTTGTTCAAGTTACGTAGCTCTTATTTCAGATAGCGTACTGGGCTAGGCGGCAACTTAAAGCGCGTGGAATGTCGAGTAAAATGCACTATTAAACTTCTATGATAGGGCAATCAGAGACCCGATTAGATCATTTTATATGTCGGTTAATATATGAATTCAGCGAAATTCTACCACATTTGTTCAATTTACGTCGCTCCTATTTCAGATAGCGTATTGGGCTAAGCGGCAGCTCAAAGCGCATGAATCGACGAATAAAATGCACTATTAAGCTTCTACGCTAGGGCGAACAGAGACCCGATTAGATCATTTAACATTATGGTTAATACAAGAATTCAGCGAAATTCTATCGCATTTGTTCAATTTACGTCGCTCCTATTTCAGATAGCGCATTGGGCTAAGCTGCATCTCAAAGCTCAAGAAATGGCGAGTAAAATGCACTATTAAACTTCTAGGATAAGGCAAACAGAGACCCGATTAGATCATTTTATATTACGGTTAATATAAGAATTCAGCGTAATTCTGTCACATTTGTTCAAGTTACGTAGCTCCTATTTCAGGTAGCGTACTGGGTAAGGCGGCAACTTAAAGCGCGTGGAATGGCGAGTAAAATGCACTATTAAACTTCTATGATAGGGCAATCAGAGACCCGATTAGATCATTTTATATTTTGGTTAATTTAAGAATTCAGCGAAATTCTACCACATTTGTTCAATTTACGTCGCTCCTATTTCAGATAGCGTATTGGGCTAAGCGGCATCTCAAAGCGCATGAAATGGCGAGTAAAATGCACTATTAAACTTCTAGGTTAGGGCAATCAGAGACCGGATTAGATCATTTTATATTTTGTTTAATATAAGATTTCAGGGAAATTCTATCACATTTGTTCAATTTACGTCGCTCCTATTTCAGATAGCGTATTGGGCTAAGCGGCATCTCAAAGCGCATGAAATGACGAGAGAAATGAACTATTAAACTTCTTGGGTAGGGCGAATAGAGACCCGATTACATCATTTTATGTTATGGTTAATTTAAGAATTCGGCAAAATTCTACCACATTTGTTCAACTTACGTCGCTCCCATTTCAGATAGCGTACTCGTCTAGGCGGCACCTTAAAGCGCGTGGAATGGCGTGTAAAATGCACTATTAAACTTCTATGATAGGGCAATCAGAGACCCGATTAGATCATTTTATATTTTGGTGAATATAAGAATTCAGCGAAATTCTATCACATTTGTTCAATTTACGTCGCTCCTATTTCAGATAGCTTATTGGGCTAAGCGGAATCTCAAAGCGCATGAAATGGCGAGTAAAATGCACTATTAAACTTCTAGGGTAGGGCGAACAGAGACCCGATTAGATCATTTTACATTAAGGTTAATATAAGTATTCAGGGAACTTCTATCACATTTGTTCAATTTACGTCGCTTCTATTTCAGATAGCTTATTGGGCTAAGCGGCATCTCGAAGCGCATGAAATGACGAGTGAAATGCACTATTAATCTTCTAGGGTAGGGCGAACAGAGACCCGATTAGATCATTTTACATTAAGGTTAATATAAGAATTCAACGAAATTCTCTCACATTTGTTCAATTTACGTCGCTGATATTTCAGATAGCGTATTGGGCTAAGCGGCATCTCAAAGCGCAAGAAATGTCGAGTAAAATGCACTATTAAACTTCTAGGGTAGGGCAAACAGAGACCCGAATAGATCATTTCATATTATGGTTAATTTATGAATTCAGCGAAATTCTATCACATTTGTTCAATTTACGTCGCTCCTATTGCAGATAGCGTATTGGGCTAAACGGCATCACAAAGCGCATGAAATGGCGAGTAACATGCACTATTAAACTTCTAGGGTAAGGCAAACAGAGAACCGATTAGATCATTTTATATTACGGTTAATATAAGAATTCAGCGTAAATGTATCACATTTGTTCAACATACGTCGCTCCTATTTCAGATAGTGTACTGGGCTAGGCGGCATCTTAAAGCGCGTGGAAGGGCGAGTAAAATGCATTACTAAACTTCTATGATAGGGCAATCAGAGTCCCGTTTAGATCATTTTATATTTTGTTTAATATAAGATTTCAGGGAAATTCTATCACATTTGTTCAATTTACGTCGCTGGTATTTCAGATAGAGTATTGGGCTAAGCGGCATCTCAAAGCGCAAGAAATGGTGAGTAAAATGCACTCTTAAACTTCTATGATAGGGCAATCAGAGACACGATTAGATCATTTTATATTTTGGTTAATATAAGAATTCAGCGAAATTCTATCACATTTGTTCAATTTACGTCGCTCCTATGTCAGATAGCGTATTGGGCTAAGCGGCATCTCAAAGCGCATGAAATGACGAGTAAAATGCACTGTTAAACATCTAGGATAAGGCACACAGAGACCCGATTAGATCATTTTATATTATGGTTAATATAAGAATTGAGCGTAATTCTGTGACATTTGTTCAACTTACGTAGCTCCTATTTCAGATAGCGTACTGGGCTAGGCGGCAACTTAAAGCGCGTGGAATGGCGAGTAAAATGCACTATTAAACTTCTATGATAGGGCAATCAGAGACCCGATTAGATCATTTTATATTTTGGTGAATATAAGAATTCAGCGAAATTCTATCACATTTGTTCAATTTACGTCGCTCCTATTTCAGATAGCTTATTGGGCTAAGCGGAATCTCAAAGCGCATGAAATGGCGAGTAAAATGCACTATTAAACTTCTAGGGTAGGGCGAACAGAGACCCGATTAGATCATTTTACATTAAGGTTAATATAAGTATTCAGGGAACTTCTATCACATTTGCTCAATTTACGTCGCTCCTATTTCAGATAGCTTATTGGGCTAAGCGGCATCTCAAAGCGCATGAAATGACGAGTGAAATGCACTATTAATCTTCTAGGGTAGGGCGAACAGAGACCCGATTAGATTATTTTACATTAAGGTTAATATAAGAATTCAACGAAATTCTCTCACATTTGTTCAATTTACGTCGCTGATATTTCAGATAGCGTATTGGGCTAAGCGGCATCTCAAAGCGCAAGAAATGGCGAGTAAAATGCACTATTAAACTTCTAGGGTAGGGCAAACAGAGACCCGAATTGATCATTTCATATTATGGTTAATTTATGAATTCAGCGAAATTCTATCACATTTGTTCAATTTACGTCGCTACTATTGCAGATTGCGTATTGGGATAAGCGGCATCTCAAAGCGCGTGAAATGGCGAGTAAAATGCACTATTAAACTTCTAGGGTAAGGCAAACAGAGACCCGATTAGATCTTTTTATATTACGGTCAATATAAGAATTCAGCGTAATTCTATCACATTTGTTCAACATACGTCGCTCCTATTTCAGATAGTGTACTGGGCTAGGCGGCATCTTAAAGCGCGTGGAAGGGCGAGTAAAATACACTATTAAACTTCTAGGGTAGGGCAAACAGAGACCCGATTACGTCATTTCATATTATGGTTAATTTAAGAATTCAGCGAAATTCTCTCACATTTGTTCAATTTACGTCGCTGATATTTCAGATAGCGTATTGGGCTAGGCGGCATCTCAAAGCGCAAGAAATGGCGAGTAAAATGCACTATTAAACTTCTAGGGTAGGGCAAACAGAGACCCGATTAGATCATTTTATATTATGGTTAATTTAACAATTCAGCGAAATTCTATCACATTTGTTCAATTTACGTCACTCCTATTTCAGATAGCGTATTGGGCTAAGCGGCATCTCAAAGCGCATGAAATGGCGAGTAAAATGCACTATTAAACTTCTAGGATAAGGCAAACAGAGACCGGATTAGATCATTTTATATTACGGTTAATACAAGAATTCAGCGTAATTCTGTCACATTTGTTCAAGTTACGTAGCTCCTATTTCAGATAGCGTACTGGGCTAGGCGGCAACTTAAAGCGCGTGGAATGGCGAGTAAAATGCACTATTAAACTTCTATGATAGGGCAATCAGAGACACGATTAGATCATTTTATATTTTGTTCAATATAAGATTTCAGGGAAATTCTATCACATTTGTTTAATTTACGTCGCTCCTACTTCAGATAGCGTATTGGGCTAAGCGGCATCGCAAAGCGCATGAAATGGCGAGTAAAATGCACTATTAAACTTCTAGGGTAGGGCAATCAGAGACCCGGTTAGATCATTTTATATTATGGTTAATTTAACAATTCAGCGAAATTCTATCACATTTGTTCAATTTACGTCGTTCCTATTTCAGATAGCATACTGGGCTGGGCGGCATCTTAAAGCGCGTGGAATGGCGAGTAAAACGCACTATTAAACTTCTAGGGTCGGGCGAACAAAGACCCGATTAGATCATTTTACATTAAGGTTAATATAAGAATTCAGGGAAATTCTATCACATTTGTTCAACATACGTCGCTCATATTTCAGATAGTGTACTGGGCTAGGCGGCATCTTAAAGTGCGTGGAAGCGCGAGTAAAATGCACTACTAAACTTCTATGATAGAGCAATCAGAGTCCCGTTGAGATCATTTTATATTTTGGTTGATATAAGAATTCAGCGAGATTCTCTCACATTTGTTCAATTTACGTCGCTGATATTTCAGATAGCGTATTGGGCTAAGCGGCATCTCAAAGCGCAAGAAATGGCAAGTAACATGAACTATTAAACTTCTAGGGTAGGGCAAACAGAGACCCGATTAGATCATTTTATATTATGGTTAATTTAGGAATTCAGCGAAATTCTATCACATTTGTTCAATTGACGTCGCTCCTATTGCAGATAGCGTATTGGGCTAAGCAGCATCTCAAAGCGCATGAAATGGCGAGTAAAATGCACTATTAAACTTCTAGGGTAAGGCAAACAGAGACCCGATTAGATTATTTTATATTACGGTTAATATAAGAATTCAGCGTAAATGTATCACATTTGTTCAACATACGTCGCTCCTACTTCAGGTAGTGTACTGGGCTAGGCGGCATCTTAAAGCGCGTGGAAGGGCGAGTAAAATGCACTACTAAACCTCTATGATAGGGCAATCAGAGTCCCGTTTAGATCATTTTATATTTTGTTTAATATAAGATTTCAGGGAAATTCTATCACATTTGTTCAATTTACGTCGCTGATATTTCAGATAGAGTATTGGGCTAAGCGGCATCTCAAAGCGCAAGAAATGGTCAGTAAAATGCACTCTTAAACTTCTATGATAGGGCAATCAGAGACCCGATTAGATCATTTTATATTTTGGTTAATATAAGAATTCAGCGAAATTCTATCACATTTGTTCAATTTACGTCGCTCCTATTTCAGATAGCGTATTGGGCTAAGCGGCATCTCAAAGCGCATAAAATGGCGAGTAAAATGCACTATTAAACTTCTAGGGTAGGGCAAACAGAGACCCGAATTGATCATTTCATATTATGGTTAATTTATGAATTCAGCGAAATTCTATCACATTTGTTCAATTTACGTCGCTACTATTGCAGATTGCGTATTGGGATAAGCGGCATCTCAAAGCGCGTGGAAGGGCGAGTAAAATGCACTACTAAACTTCTATGATAGGGCAATCACAGTCCCATTTAGATCATTTTATATTTCGGTTAATATAAGAATTCGGCGTAATTCTGTCACACTTGTTCAACTTACGTAGCTCCTATTTCAGATAGCGTACTGGGCTATGCGGCAACTTAAAGCGCGTGGAATAGCGAGTAAAATGAACTATTAAACTTCTAGGGTAGGGCAAACAGAGACCCGATTAGATCATTTTATATTATGGTTAATTTAGGAATTCAGCGAAATTCTATCACATTTGTTCAATTTACGTCGCTCCTATTGCAGATAGCGTATTGGGCTAAGCGGCATCTCAAAGCGCATGAAATGGCGAGTAAAATGCACTATTAAACTTCTAGGGTAGGGCAATCAGAGACCCGATTAGATCATTTCATATTGCGGTTAATATAAGAATTCAGCGTAACTCTGTCACATTTGTTCAATTTACGTCGCTCCTATTTCAGATAGCTTATTGGGCTAAGCGGCATCTCAAAGCGCATGAAATGGCGAGTGAAATGCACTATTAAACTTCTAGGGTAGGGCGAACAAAGACCCGATTAGATCATTTTACCTTAAGGTTAATATAAGAATTCAGCGAAATTCTATCACATTTGTTCGATTTACGTCGCTCCTATTTCAGATAGCGTATTGGGCTAAGTGGCATCTCAAAGCGCATGAAATGGCGAGTAAAATGCACTATTAAACTTCTAGGATAAGGCAAACAGTGACCCGATTAGATCATTTTATATTACGGTTAATATAAGAATTCAGCGTAATTCTGTCACATTTGTTCAAGTTACGTAGCTCTTATTTCAGATAGCGTACTGGGCTAGGCGGCAACTTAAAGCTCGTGGAATGTCGAGTAAAATGCACTATTAAACTTCTATGATAGGGCAATCAGAGACCCGATTAGATCATTTTATATGTCGGTTAATATAAGAATTCAGCGAAATTCTATCACATTTGTTCAATTTACGTCGCTCCTATTTAAGATAGCGTATTGGGCTAAGCGACATCTCAAAGCGCATGAAATGGCGAGTAAAATGCACTATTGAACTTCTAGGGTAGGGCAATCAGAGACCCGATTAGGTCGTTTTATATTATGGTTAATTTAACAATTCAGGGAAATTCTATCACATTTGTTCAATTTACATCGCTCCTATTTCGGATAGCGTATTGGGCTAAGCGGCATCTCAAATCGCATGAAATGACGAGAGAAATGCACTACTAAACTTCTTGGGTAGGGCGAACAGAGACCCGATTACATCATTTTATGTTATGGTTAATTTAAGAATTCGGCAAAATTCTATCACATTTGTTCAACTTACGTCGCTCCTATTTCAGATAGCGTACTGGGCTAGGCGGCACCATAAAGGGCGTGGAATGGCGAGTAAAATGCACTATTAAACTTCTATGATAGGGCAATCAGAGACCCGATTAGATCATTTTATATTTTGGTGAATATAAGAATTCAGCGAAATTCTATCACATTTGTTCAATTTACGTCGCTCCTATTTCAGATAGCTTATTGGGCTAAGCGGAATCTCAAAGCGCATGAAATGGCGAGTAAAATGCACTATTAAACTTCTAGGGTAGGGCGAACAGAGACCCGATTAGATCATTTTACATTAAGGTTAATATAAGTATTCAGGGAACTTCTATCACATTTGTTCAATTTACGTCGCTCCTATTTCAGATAGCTTATTGGGCTAAGCGGCATCTCAAAGCGCATGAAATGACGAGTGAAATGCACTATTAATCTTCTAGGGTAGGTCGAACAGAGACCCGATTAGATCATTTTACATTAAGGTTAATATAAGAATTCAGCGAGATTCTCTCACATTTGTTCAATTTACGTCGCTAATATTTCAGATAGCGTATTGGGCTAAGCGTCATCTCAAAGCGCAAGAAATGGCGAGTAAAATGCACTATTAAACTTCTAGGGTAGGGCAAACAGAGACCCGATTAGATCATTTTATATTATGGTTAATTTAAGAATTCAGCAAAATTCTATCACATTTGTTCAATTTACGTCGCTCCTATTTCAGATAGCGTACTGGGCTAGGCGGCATCTTAAAGAGCGTGGAATGGCGAGTAAAATGCACTAATAAACTCCTATGATAAGGCAAACAGTGACCCGATTAGATCATTTTACATTAAGATTAGTATAAGAATTCAGCGAGATTCTCTCACATTTGTTCAATTTACGTCGCTGATATTTCAGATAGCGTATTGTGCTAAGCGGCATCTCAAAGCGCAAGAAATGGCGAGTAAAATGCACTATTAAACTTCTAGGGTAGGGCAAACAGAGACCCGTTTAGATCATTTTATATTATGGTTAATTTAAGAATTCAGCGAAATTCTATCACATTTGTTCAATTTACGTCACTCCTATTTCAGATAGCGTACTGGGCTAGGCGGCATCTTAAAGAGCGTGGAATGGCGAGTAAAATGCACTAATAAACTCCTATGATAAGGCAAACAGTGACCCGATTAGATCATTTTACATTAAGATTAGTATAAGAATTCAGCGAGATTCTCTCACATTTGTTCAATTTACGTCGCTGATATTTCAGATAGCGTATTGGGCTAAGCGGCAGCTCAAAGCGCATGAATCGACGAATAAAATGCACTATTAAGCTTCTACGCTAGGGCGAACAGAGACCCGATTAGATCATTTAACATTATGGTTAATACAAGAATTCAGCGAAATTCTATCGCATTTGTTCAATTTACGTCGCTCCTATTTCAGATAGCGCATTGGGCTAAGCTGCATCTCAAAGCTCAAGAAATGGCGAGTAAAATGCACTATTAAACTTCTAGGATAAGGCAAACAGAGACCCGATTAGATCATTTTATATTACGGTTAATATAAGAATTCAGCGTAATTCTGTCACATTTGTTCAAGTTACGTAGCTCCTATTTCAGGTAGCGTACTGGGTAAGGCGGCAACTTAAAGCGCGTGGAATGGCGAGTAAAATGCACTATTAAACTTCTATGATAGGGCAATCAGAGACCCGATTAGATCATTTTATATTTTGGTTAATTTAAGAATTCAGCGAAATTCTACCACATTTGTTCAATTTACGTCGCTCCTATTTCAGATAGCGTATTGGGCTAAGCGGCATCTCGAAGCGCATGAAATGGCGAGTAAAATGCACTATTAAACTTCTAGGTTAGGGCAATCAGAGACCGGATTAGATCATTTTATATTTTGTTTAATATAAGATTTCAGGGAAATTCTATCACATTTGTTCAATTTACGTCGCTCCTATTTCAGATAGCGTATTGGGCTAAGCGGCATCTCAAAGCGCATGAAATGACGAGAGAAATGAACTATTAAACTTCTTGGGTAGGGCGAATAGAGACCCGATTACATCATTTTATGTTATGGTTAATTTAAGAATTCGGCAAAATTCTACCACATTTGTTCAACTTACGTCGCTCCCATTTCAGATAGCGTACTCGTCTAGGCGGCACCTTAAAGCGCGTGGAATGGCGTGTAAAATGCACTATTAAACTTCTATGATAGGGCAATCAGAGACCCGATTAGATCATTTTATATTTTGGTGAATATAAGAATTCAGCGAAATTCTATCACATTTGTTCAATTTACGTCGCTCCTATTTCAGATAGCTTATTGGGCTAAGCGGAATCTCAAAGCGCATGAAATGGCGAGTAAAATGCACTATTAAACTTCTAGGGTAGGGCGAACAGAGACCCGATTAGATCATTTTACATTAAGGTTAATATAAGTATTCAGGGAACTTCTATCACATTTGTTCAACATACGTCGCTCATATTTCAGATAGTGTACTGGGCTAGGCGGCATCTTAAAGTGCGTGGAAGCGCGAGTAAAATGCACTACTAAACTTCTATGATAGAGCAATCAGAGTCCCGTTGAGATCATTTTATATTTTGGTTAATATAAGAATTCAGCGAGATTCTCTCACATTTGTTCAATTTACGTCGCTGATATTTCAGATAGCGTATTGGGCTAAGCGGCATCTCAAAGCGCAAGAAATGGCAAGTAAAATGAACTATTAAACTTCTAGGGTAGGGCAAACAGAGACCCGATTAGATCATTTTATATTATGGTTAATTTAGGAATTCAGCGAAATTCTATCACATTTGTTCAATTGACGTCGCTCCTATTGCAGATAGCGTATTGGGCTAAGCAGCATCTCAAAGCGCATGAAATGGCGAGTAAAATGCACTATTAAACTTCTAGGGTAAGGCAAACAGAGACCCGATTAGATTATTTTATATTACGGTTAATATAAGAATTCAGCGTAAATGTATCACATTTGTTCAACATACGTCGCTCCTATTTCAGGTAGTGTACTGGGCTAGGCGGCATCTTAAAGCGCGTGGAAGGGCGAGTAAAATGCACTACTAAACTTCTATGATAGGGCAATCAGAGTCCCGTTTAGATCATTTTATATTTTGTTTAATATAAGATTTCAGGGAAATTCTATCACATTTGTACAATTTACGTCGCTGATATTTCAGATAGAGTATTGGGCTAAGCGGCATCTCAAAGCGCAAGAAATGGTCAGTAAAATGCACTCTTAAACTTCTATGATAGGGCAATCAGAGACCCGATTAGATCATTTTATATTTTGGTTAATATAAGAATTCAGCGAAATTCTATCACATTTGTTCAATTTACGTCGCTCCTATTTCAGATAGCGTATTGGGCTAAGCGGCATCTCAAAGCGCATAAAATGGCGAGTAAAATGCACTATTAAACTTCTAGGGTAGGACAAACAGAGACCCGAATTGATCATTTTATATTATGGTTAATTTAGGAATTCAGCGAAATTCTATCACATTTGTTCAATTTACGTCGCTCCTATTGCAGATAGCGTATTGGGCTAAGCGGCATCTCAAAGCGCATGAAATGGCGAGTAAAATGCACTATTAAACTTCTAGGGTAGGGCAATCAGAGACCCGATTAGATCATTTCATATTGCGGTTAATATAAGAATTCAGCGTAACTCTGTCACATTTGTTCAATTTACGTCGCTCCTATTTCAGATAGCTTATTGGGCTAAGCGGCATCTCAAAGCGCATGAAATGGCGAGTGAAATGCACTATTAAACTTCTAGGGTAGGGCGAACAAAGACCCGATTAGATCATTTTACCTTAAGGTTAATATAAGAATTCAGCGAAATTCTATCACATTTGTTCAATTTACGTCGCTCCTATTTCAGATAGCGTATTGGGCTAAGCGGCATCTCAAAGCGCATGAAATGGCGAGTAAAATGCACTATTAAACTTCTAGGATAAGGCAAACAGTGACCCGATTAGATCATTTTATATTACGGTTAATATAAGAATTCAGCGAAATTCTATCACATTTGTTCAATTTACGTCGCTCCTATTTAAGATAGCGTATTGGGCTAAGCGACATCTCAAAGCGCATGAAATGGCGAGTAAAATGCACTATTGAACTTCTAGGGTAGGGCAATCAGAGACCCGATTAGGTCGTTTTATATTATGGTTAATATAAGAATTCAGCGAAATTCTACCACATTTGTTCAATTTACGTCGCTCCTATTTCAGATAGCGTATTGGGCTAAGCGGCAGCTCAAAGCGCATGAAACGACGAATAAAATGCACTATTAAGCTTCTACGCTAGGGCGAACAGAGACCCGATTAGATCATTTAACATTATGGTTAATAAAAGAATTCAGCGAAATTCTATCGCATTTGTTCAATTTACGTCGCTCCTATTTCAGATAGCGTATTGGGCTAAGCGGCATCTCAAAGCGCATGAAATGGCGAGTAAAGTGCACTATTAAACTTCTAGGGTAGGGCAAACAGAGACCCGATTAGATCATTTTATATTATGGTTAATTTAACAATTCAGGGAAATTCTATCACATTTGTTCAATTTACGTCGCTCCTATTTCAGATAGCGTATTGGGCTAAGCGGCATCTCAAATCGCATGAAATGACGAGAGAAATGCACTATTAAACTTCTTGGGTAGGGCGAACAGAGACCCGATTACATCATTTTATGTTATGGTTAATTTAAGAATTCGGCAAAATTCTATCACATTTGTTCAACTTACGTCGCTCCTATTTCAGATAGCGTACTGGGCTAGGCGGCACCATAAAGGGCGTGGAATGGTGAGTAAAATGCACTATTAAACTTCTATGATAGGGCAATCAGAGACCCGATTTGATCATTTTATATTTTGGTTAATATAAGAATTCAGCGAAATTCTCTGACATTTGTTCAATTTACATCGCTCCTATATCAGATAGCGTACTGGGCTGAGCGGCATCTCAAAGCGCATGAAATGGCGAGTGAAATGCACTTTTAATCTTCTAGGGTAGGGCGAACAGAGACCCGATTAGAACATTTTACATTAAGGTTAATATAAGAATTCAACGAAATTCTCTCACATTTGTTCAATTTACGTCGCTGATATTTCAGATAGCGTATTGGGCTAAGCGGCACCTCAAAGCGCATGAAATGACGAATAAAATGCACTATTAAACTTCTAGGGTAAGGCAAACAGAGACCCGATTAGATCATTTTATATTTCGGTTAATATAAGAATTCAGCGAAATTCTATCACATTTGTTCAATTTACGTCGCTCCTATTTCAGATAGCGTATTGGGCTAAGCGGCATCTCAAAGCGCATGAAATGACGAATAAAATGCTCTATTAAGCTTCTACGCTAGGGCGAACAGAGACCCGATTAGATCATTTAACATTATGGTTAATAAATGAATTCAGCGAAATTCTATCACATTTGTACAATTTACATCGCTCCTATTTCAGATAGCGTATTGGGCTAAGCGGCATCTTAAAGCGCATGAAATGACGAGTAAAATGCACTATTAAACTTCTAGGGTAGGGCAATCAGAGACCCGATTAGATCATTTTATATTACGGTTAATATAAGAATTCAGAGTAATTCTTTCACATTTGTTGAACTTACGTCGCTCCTATTTCAGAAAGCGTACTGGGCTAGGCGGCATCTTAAAGCGCGTGGAAGGGCGAGTAAAATGCACTACTAGCTTCTATGATAGGGTAATCAGAGACCCGATTAGATCATTTTATATTTTGGTTAATATAAGAATTCAGCGAAATTCTATCACATTTGTTCAATTTACGTTGCTCCTATTTCAGATAGCGTATCGGGCTAAGCGGCATCTCAAAGCGCATGAAATGACGAGTGAAATGCACTGTTAAACTTCTAGGGTAGGGCAAACAGAGACCCGATTAGATCATTTCATATTATGGTTTATTTAAGAATTCAAAAAAATTCTATCACATTCGTACAATTTACGTGGCTCCTACTTCAGATAGCTTATTGGGCTCAGCGGCATCTCAAAGCGCATGAAATGACGAGTGAAAGGCACTATTAATCTTCTAGGGTAGGGCGAACAGAGACCCGATTAGATCATTTTACGTTAAGGTTAATATAAGAATTCAGCGAAATTCTCTCACATTTGTTCAATTTACGTCGCTGATATTTCAGATAAAGTATTGGGATAAGCGGCATCTCAAAGCGCAAGAAATGGCGAGTAAAATGAACTATTAAACTTCTAGGGTAGGGCAAACAGAGACCCGATTAGATCATTTTATATTATGGTTAAATTAAGAATTCAGCGTAATTCTATCACATTTGTTCAACATACGTCGCTCCTATTTCAGATAGTGTACTGGGCTAGGCGGCATCTTAAAGCGCGTGGAAGGGCGAGTAAAATGCATTACTAAACTTCTATGATAGGGCAATCAGAGTCCCGTTTAGATCATTTTATATTTTGTTTAATATAAGATTTCAGGGAAATTCTATCACATTTGTTCAATTTACGTCGCTGATATTTCAGATAGAGTATTGGGCTAAGCGGCATCTCAAAGCGCATGAAATGACGAGAGAAATGCACTATTAAACTTTTTGGGTAGGGCGAACAGAGACCCGATTACATCATTTTATATTTTGGTTAATATAAGAATTCAGCGAAATTCTACCACATTTGTTCAATTTACGTCGCTCCTATTTCAGATAGCGTATTGGGCTAAGCGGCATCTCAAAGCGCATGAAATGACGAATAAAATGCACTATTAAACTTCTAGGGTAAGGCAAACAGAGACCCGATTAGATCATTTTATATGTCGGTTAATATAAGAATTCAGCGAAATTTTATCACATTTGTTCAATTTACGTCGCTCCTATTTAAGATAGCGTATTGGGCTAAGCGGCATCTCAAAGCGCATGAAATGGCGAGTAAAATGCACTATTAAACTTCTAGGGTAGGGCAATCAGAGACCCGATTAGATCGTTTTATATTATGGTTAATATAAGAATTCAGCGAAATTCTGTCACATTTGTTCAATTTACGTCGCTCCTATTTCAGATAGCGTACTGGGCTAGGCGGCATCTCAAAGCGCATGAAATGACGAATAAAATGCACTATTAAGCTTCTACGCTAGGGCGAACAGAGACCCGATTAGATCATTTAACATTATGGTTAATAAATGAATTCAGCGAAATTCTATCACATTTGTACAATTTACATCGCTCCTATTTCAGATAGCGTATTGGGCTAAGCGGCATCTTAAAGCGCATGAAATGACGAGTAAAATGCACTATTAAACTTCCAGGGTAGGGCAATCAGAGACCCGATTAGATCATTTTATATTACGGTTAATATAAGAATTCAGAGTAATTCTTTCACATTTGTTGAACTTACGTCGCTCCTATTTCAGATAGCGTACTGGGCTAGGCGGCATCTTAAAGCGCGTGGAAGGGCGAGTGAAATGCACTACTAACTTCTATGATAGGGTAATCAGAGACCCGATTAGATCATTTTATATTTTGGTTAATATAAGAATTCAGCGAAATTCAATGACATTTGTTCAATTTACATCGCTCCTATATCAGATAGCGTACTGGGCTGAGCGGCATCTCAAAGCGCATAAAATGGCGAGTGAAATGCACTTTTAATCTTCTAGGGTAGGGCGAACAGAGACACGATTAGAACATTTTACATTAAGGTTAATATAAGAATTCAACGAAATTCTCTCACATTTGTTCAATTTACGTCGCTGATATTTCAGATAGCGTATTGGGCTAAGCGGCATCTCAAACCGCAAGAAATGGCGAGTAAAATGCAGTATTAAACTTCTAGGGTAGGGCAAACAGAGACCCGAATAGATCATTTCATATTATGGTTAATTTATGAATTCAGCGAAATTCTATCACATTTGTTCAATTTACGGTGCTCCTATTGCAGATTGCGTATTGGGCTAAGCGGCATCTCAAAGCGCATGAAATGGCGAGTAAAATGCACTATTAAACTTCTAGGGTAAGGCAAACAGAGACCCGATTAGATCTTTTTATATTACGGTCAATATAAGAATTCAGCGTAATTCTATCACATTTGTTCAACATACGTCGCTCCTATTTCAGATAGTGTACTTGCCTAGGCGGCATCTTAAAGCGCGTGGAAGGGCCAGTAAAATGCACTACTAAACTTCTATGATAGGGCAATCAGAGAGCCGATTAGATCATTTTATATTTTGGTTAATATAAGAATTCAGCGAAATTCTATCACATTTGTTCAATTTACGTCACTGACATTTCAGATAGCGTATTGGGCTAAGCGGCATCTCAAAGCGCAAGAAATGGCGAGTAAAATGCACTATTAAACATCCAGGGTAGGGCAAACAGACACCCGATAAGATCATTTTATATTATGGTTAATTCAAGAATTCAGCGAAATTCTATCACATTCGTTCAATTTACGTGGCTCCTATTTCAGATAGCTTATTGGGCTCAGCGGCATCTCAAAGTGCATGAAATGACGAGTGAAATGCACTATTAATCTTCTAGGGTAGGGCGAACAGAGACCCGATTAGATCATTTTACATTAAGGTTAATATAAGAATTCAGCGAGATTCTCACACATTTGTTCAATTTACGTCGCTCCTATTTCAGATAGCGTACTGGGCTAGGCGGCATCTTAAAGCGCGTGGAATGGCGAGTAAAATGCACTATTAAACTTCTATGATAGGGCAATCAGAGACCCGATTAGATCATTTTATATTTTGGTTAATATAAGACTTCAGCGAAATTCTATCACATTTGTTCAATTTACGTCGCTCCTATTTCAAATAGCATATTGGGCTAAGCGGCATCTCAAAGCGCATGAAATGGCGAGTAAAATGCACTGTTAAACTTCTAGGGTAGGGCAAACAGAGACCCGATTAGATCATTTCATATTATGGTTAATTTATCAATTCAGCGAAATTCTATCGCATTTGTTCAATTTACGTCGCTCCTATTTCAGATAGCGTATTGGGCTAAGCGGCATCTCAAAGCGCATGAAATGGCGAGTAAAGTGCACTATTAAACTTCTAGGGTAGGGCAAACAGAGACCCGATTAGATCATTTTATATTATGGTTAATTTAACAATTCAGGGAAATTCTATCACATTTGTTCAATTTACGTCGCTCCTATTTCGGATAGCGTATTGGGCTAAGCGGCATCTCAAATCGCATGAAATGACGAGAGAAATGCACTATTAAACTTCTTGGGTAGGGCGAACAGAGACCCGATTACATCATTTTATGTTATGGTTAATTTAAGAATTCGGCAAAATTCTATCACATTTGTTCAACTTACGTCGCTCCTATTTCAGATAGCGTACTGGGCTAGGCGGCACCATAAAGGGCGTGGAATGGTGAGTAAAATGCACTATTAAACTTCTATGATAGGGCAATCAGAGACCCGATTTGATCATTTTATATTTTGGTTAATATAAGAATTCAGCGAAATTCTATGACATTTGTTCAATTTACATCGCTCCTATATCAGATAGCGTACTGGGCTGAGCGGCATCTCAAAGCGCATGAAATGGCGAGTGAAATGCACTTTTAATCTTCTAGGGTAGGGCGAACAGAGACCCGATTAGAACATTTTACATTAAGGTTAATATAAGAATTCAACGAAATTCTCTCACATTTGTTCAATTTACGTCGCTGATATTTCAGATAGCGTATTGGGCTAAGCGGCACCTCAAAGCGCATGAAATGACGAATAAAATGCACTATTAAACTTCTAGGGTAAGGCAAACAGAGACCCGATTAGATCATTTTATATGTCGGTTAATATAAGAATTCAGCGAAATTCTACCACATTTGTTCAATTTACGTCGCTCCTATTTCAGATAGCGTATTGGGCTAAGCGGCATCTCAAAGCGCATGAAATGACGAATAAAATGCACTATTAAGCTTCTACGCTAGGGCGAACAGAGACCCGATTAGATCATTTAACATTATGGTTAATAAAAGAATTCAGCGAAATTCTATCACATTTGTACAATTTACATCGCTCCTATTTCAGATAGCGTATTGGGCTAAGCGGCATCTTAAAGCGCATGAAATGACGAGTAAAATGCACTATTAAACTTCTAGGGTAAGGCAATCAGAGACCCGATTAGATCATTTTATATTACGGTTAATATAAGAATTCAGAGTAATTCTTTCACATTTGTTGAACTTACGTCGCTCCTATTTCAGAAAGCGTACTGGGCTAGGCGGCATCTTAAAGCGCGTGGAAGGGCGAGTAAAATGCACTACTAGCTTCTATGATAGGGTAATCAGAGACCCGATTAGATCATTTTATATTTTGGTTAATATAAGAATTCAGCGAAATTCTATCACATTTGTTCAATTTACGTTGCTCCTATTTCAGATAGCGTATCGGGCTAAGCGGCATCTCAAAGCGCATGAAATGACGAGTGAAATGCACTATTAAACTTCTAGGGTAGGGCAAACAGAGACCCGATTAGATCATTTCATATTATGGTTTATTTAAGAATTCAAAAAAATTCTATCACATTCGTACAATTTACGTGGCTCCTACTTCAGATAGCTTATTGGGCTCAGCGGCATCTCAAAGCGCATGAAATGACGAGTGAAATGCACTATTAATCTTCTAGGGTAGGGCGAACAGAGACCCGATTAGATCATTTTACGTTAAGGTTAATATAAGAATTCAGCGAAATTCTCTCACATTTGTTCAATTTACGTCGCTGATATTTCAGATAAAGTATTGGGATAAGCGGCATCTCAAAGCGCAAGAAATGGCGAGTAAAATGAACTATTAAACTTCTAGGGTAGGGCAAACAGAGACCCGATTAGATCATTTTATATTATGGTTAAATTAAGAATTCAGCGTAATTCTATCACATTTGTTCAACATACGTCGCTCCTATTTCAGATAGTGTACTGGGCTAGGCGGCATCTTAAAGCGCGTGGAAGGGCGAGTAAAATGCATTACTAAACTTCTATGATAGGGCAATCAGAGTCCCGTTTAGATCATTTTATATTTTGTTTAATATAAGATTTCAGGGAAATTCTATCACATTTGTTCAATTTACGTCGCTGATATTTCAGATAGAGTATTGGGCTAAGCGGCATCTCAAAGCGCATGAAATGACGAGAGAAATGCACTATTAAACTTCTTGGGTAGGGCGAACAGAGACCCGATTACATCATTTTATATTTTGGTTAATATAAGAATTCAGCGAAATTCTATCACATTTGTTCAATTTACGTCGCTCCTATTTCAGATAGCGTATTGGGCTAAGCGGCATCTCAAAGCGCATGAAATGACGAATAAAATGCACTATTAAACTTCTAGGGTAAGGCAAACAGAGACCCGATTAGATCATTTTATATGTCGGTTAATATAAGAATTCAGCGAAATTTTATCACATTTGTTCAATTTACGTCGCTCCTATTTAAGATAGCGTATTGGGCTAAGCGGCATCTCAAAGCGCATGAAATGGCGAGTAAAATGCACTATTAAACTTCTAGGGTAGGGCAATCAGAGACCCGATTAGATCGTTTTATATTATGGTTAATATAAGAATTCAGCGAAATTCTGTCACATTTGTTCAATTTACGTCGCTCCTATTTAAGATAGCGTACTGGGCTAGGCGGCATCTCAAAGCGCATGAAATGACGAATAAAATGCACTATTAAGCTTCTACGCTAGGGCGAACAGAGACCCGATTAGATCATTTAACATTATGGTTAATAAATGAATTCAGCGAAATTCTATCACATTTGTACAATTTACATCGCTCCTATTTCAGATAGCGTATTGGGCTAAGCGGCATCTTAAAGCGCATGAAATGACGAGTAAAATGCACTATTAAACTTCTAGGGTAGGGCAATCAGAGACCCGATTAGATCATTTTATATTACGGTTAATATAAGAATTCAGAGTAATTCTTTCACATTTGTTGAACTTACGTCGCTCCTATTTCAGATAGCGTACTGGGCTAGGCGGCATCTTAAAGCGCGTGGAAGGGCGAGTAAAATGCACTACTAACTTCTATGATAGGGTAATCAGAGACCCGATTAGATCATTTTATATTTTGGTTAATATAAGAATTCAGCGAAATTCTATGACATTTGTTCAATTTACATCGCTCCTATATCAGATAGCGTACTGGGCTGAGCGGCATCTCAAAGCGCATAAAATGGCGAGTGAAATGCACTTTTAATCTTCTAGGGTAGGGCGAACAGAGACACGATTAGAACATTTTACATTAAGGTTAATATAAGAATTCAACGAAATTCTCTCACATTTGTTCAATTTACGTCGCTGATATTTCAGATAGCGTATTGGGCTAAGCGGCATCTCAAACCGCAAGAAATGGCGAGTAAAATGCACTATTAAACTTCTAGGGTAGGGCAAACAGAGACCCGAATAGATCATTTCATATTATGGTTAATTTATGAATTCAGCGAAATTCTATCACATTTGTTCAATTTACGGTGCTCCTATTGCAGATTGCGTATTGGGCTAAGCGGCATCTCAAAGCGCATGAAATGGCGAGTAAAATGCACTATTAAACTTCTAGGGTAAGGCAAACAGAGACCCGATTAGATCTTTTTATATTACGGTCAATATAAGAATTCAGCGTAATTCTATCACATTTGTTCAACATACGTCGCTCCTATTTCAGATAGTGTACTTGCCTAGGCGGCATCTTAAAGCGCGTGGAAGGGCCAGTAAAATGCACTACTAAACTTCTATGATAGGGCAATCAGAGAGCCGATTAGATCATTTTATATTTTGGTTAATATAAGAATTCAGCGAAATTCTATCACATTTGTTCAATTTACGTCACTGACATTTCAGATAGCGTATTGGGCTAAGCGGCATCTCAAAGCGCAAGAAATGGCGAGTAAAATGCACTATTAAACATCCAGGGTAGGGCAAACAGACACCCGATAAGATCATTTTATATTATGGTTAATTCAAGAATTCAGCGAAATTCTATCACATTCGTTCAATTTACGTGGCTCCTATTTCAGATAGCTTATTGGGCTCAGCGGCATCTCAAAGTGCATGAAATGACGAGTGAAATGCACTATTAATCTTCTAGGGTAGGGCGAACAGAGACCCGATTAGATCATTTTACATTAAGGTTAATATAAGAATTCAGCGAGATTCTCACACATTTGTTCAATTTACGTCGCTCCTATTTCAGATAGCGTACTGGGCTAGGCGGCATCTTAAAGCGCGTGGAATGGCGAGTAAAATGCACTATTAAACTTCTATGATAGGGCAATCAGAGACCCGATTAGATCATTTTATATTTTGGTTAATATAAGACTTCAGCGAAATTCTATCACATTTGTTCAATTTACGTCGCTCCTATTTCAAATAGCATATTGGGCTAAGCGGCATCTCAAAGCGCATGAAATGGCGAGTAAAATGCACTGTTAAACTTCTAGGGTAGGGCAAACAGAGACCCGATTAGATCATTTCATATTATGGTTAATTTATCAATTCAGCGAAATTCGATCACATTTGTTCAATTTACGTCACTCCTATTTCAGATAGCGTATAGGCTAAGCGGCATCTCAAAGCGCATGAAATGGCGAGAAAATGCACTATTAAACTTCTAGGATAAGGCAAACAGAGACCCGATTAGATCATTTTATATTGCGGTTAATATAAGAATTCAGCGTAACTCTGTCACATTTGTTCAACTTACGTAGCTCCTATTTCAGATAGCTTATAGGGCTAAGCGGCATCTCAAAGCGAATGAAATGACGAGTGAAATGCACTATTAAACTTCTAGCGTAGGGCGAACAAAGACCCGATTAGATCATTTTACATTAAGGTTAATATAAGAATTCAGCGAAATTCTATCACATTTGTTCAATTTACGTCGCTCCTATTTCAGATAGCGTATTGGGCTAAGCTGCATCTCAAAGCGCAAGAAATGGCGAGTAAAATGCACTAATAAACTTCTCGGGTAGGGCAAACAGAGACCCGATTAGATCATTTTACATTAAGGTTAATATAAGAATGAAGGGAAATTCTATCACATTTGTTCAACATACGTCGCTCCTATTTCAGATAGCGTACTGGGCTAGGCGGCATCGTAAAGCGCGTGGAATGGCGAGTAAAATGCACTATTAAACTTCTATGATAGGGCAATCAGAGACCCGATTAGATCGTTTCATATTTTGGTTAATATAAGAATTCAGCGAAATTCTTTCACATTTGTTCAATTTACGTCGCTCCTATTTCAGATAGCTTATTCGGCTAAGCGACATCTCAAAGCGCATGAAATGACGAGTGAAATGCACTATTAAACTTCTAGGGTAGGGCGAACAAAGACCCGATTAGATGATTTTACATTAAGGTTAATATAAGAATTCAGCGAAATTCTATCACATTTGTTCAATTTACGTCGCTCCTATTTCAGATAGCGTATTGGGCTAAGCGGCATCTCAAAGCGCAAGAAATTGTGAGTAAAATGCACTATTAAACTTCTAGGGAAGGGCAAACAGAGACGCCATTAGATCATTTTATATTATGGTTAATTTAAGAATTCAGCGAAATTCTATCACATTTGTTCAATTTACGTCGCTCCTATTTCAGATAGCGTATTGGGCTAAGCGGCATCTCGAAACGCATGAAATGGCGAGTAAAATGCACTGTTAAACTTGTAGGGTAGGTCAAGCAGAGACCCGATTAGATCATTTCATATTATGGTTAATTTAAGAATTCAGCAAAATTCTATCACATTTGTTCAATTTACGTCGCTCCCATTTCAGATAGCGTATTGGGCTAAGCGGCATCTCAAAGCGCATGAAATGGCGAGTAAAATGCACTATTAAATTTCTTGGGTAGGGCAAACAGAGACCCGATTAGATCATTTTATATTATGGTTAATTTAAGAATTCAGCAAAATTCTATCACATTTGTTCAATTTACGTCGCTCCTATTTCAGATACAGTACTGGGCTAGACGGCATCTTAAAGCGCGTGGAATGGCGAGTAAAATGCACTATTAAACTTCTATGATAGGGCAAACAGAGAGTCGATTAGATCATTTTACATTAATGTTAATATAAGAATTCAGGGAAATTCTATCACATTTGTTCAATTTACGTCGCTCCTATTTCAGATAGCCTATTGGGCTAAGCGGCATCTCAAAGCGCATGAAATGACGAGTGAAATGCACTATAAGTCTTCTATGGTAGGGCGAACAGAGACCCGATTAGATCATTTTACATTAAGGTTAATATAAGAATTCAGGGAGATTCTATCACATTTGTTCAATTTACGTCGCTCCTGTTTCAGATAGCGTATTGGGCTAAGCGGAATCTCAAAGCGCATGAAATCATGAGTGAAATGCACTATTAAACTTCTAGGGCAGGGCGAACAGAGACCCGATTAGATCATTTAACATTAAGGTTAATATAAGAATTCAGGGAAATTCTATCACATTTGTTCAATTTACGGCGCTCCTGTTTCAGATAGCTTATTGGGCTAAGCGGCATCTCGAAGCGCATGAAATGGCGAGTAAAATGCACTGTTAAATTTCCAGGGTAGTGCAAACAGAGACCCGTTTAGATCATTTTATATTATGGTTCATTTAAGAATTCAGCAAAATTCCATCACATTTGTTCAATTTACGTCCTTCCTATTTCAGATAGCGTACTGGGCTAGGCGGCATCTTAAAGCGCGTGGAATGGCGAGTAAAATGCACTGTTAAACTTCTATGATAGGGCAATCAGAGACCCGATTAGATCATTTTATATTTTGGTTAATACAAGAATTCAGCGAAATTCTATCACATTTGTTCAATTTACGTCGCTCCTATTTCAGACAGCGTACTGGGCTAGGCGGCATCTTAAAGCGCGTGGAATGGCGGGTAAAATGCACTATTAAACTTCTAGGGTAGGGCAAACAGAGACCCGATTAGATCATTTTCCATTAAGATTAATATATGAAGTCAGCGAAATTCTATCACATTTGTGCAATTTACGTCGCTCATATTTCAGATAGCCTAATGGGCTAAGCGGCATCTCAAAGCGCATGAAATGACGAGTGAAATGCACTATTAGGCTTCTATGGTAGGGCGAACAGAGACCCGATTAGATCATTTTACATTAATGTTAATATAAGAATTTAGGGAAATTCTATCACATTTGTTCAATTTACGTCGCTCCCATTTCAGATAGCGTATTGGACTAAGCGGCATCTCAAAGCGCATGAAATGACGAGTGAAATGCACTATTAATCTTCTAGGGTAGGGCGAACAGAGACCCGATTAGATCATTTTACATTAAGGTTAATATAAGAATTCAGCGTAATTCTGTCACATTTGTACAAGTTACGTAGCTCCTTTTTCAGATAGCGTACTGGGCTGGGCGGAAACTTAAAGCGCGTGGAATGGCGAGTAAAATGCACTATTAAACTTCTATTATAGGGCAATCAGAGACCCGATTAGATCATTTTATGTTTTGTTCAATATAAGATTTCAGGGAAATTCTATCACATTTGTTTAATTTACGTCGCTCCTATTCCAGGTAGCGTATTGGGATAAGCGGCATCTCAAAGCGCATGAAATGGCGAGTAAAATGCACTATTAAACTTCTAGGGTAGGGCAATCAGAGACCCGATTAGATCATTTTATATTATGGTTAATTTAAGAATTCAGCAAAATTCTATCACATTTGTTCAATTTACGTCGTTCCTATTTCAGATAGCATACTGGGCTGGGCGGCATCTTAAAGCGCGTGGAATGGCGAGTAAAACGCACTATTAAACTTCTAGGGTAGGGCGAACAAAGACCCGATTAGATCATTTTACATTAAGGTTAATATAAGAATTCAGGGAAATTCTATCACATTTGTTCAACATACGTCGCTCATATTTCAGATAGTGTACTGGGCTAGGCGGCATCTTAAAGTGCGTGGAAGCGCGAGCAAAATGCACTACTAAACTTCTATGATAGAGCAATCAGAGTCCCGTTTAGATCATTTTATATTTTGTTTAATATAAGATTTCAGGGAAATTCTATCACATTTGTTCAATTTACGTCGCTCCTATTTCAGATAGCGTATTGGGCTAAGCGGCATCTCAAAGCACATGAAATAGCGAGAGAAATGCACAATTAATCTTCTTGGGTAGGGCGAACAGAGAGCCGATTACATCATTTTATATTATGGTTAATTTAAGAATTCGGCAAAATTCTATCACATTTGTTCAATTTACGTCGCTCCTATTTCAGATAGCGTACTGGGCTAGGCGGCATCTTAAAGCGCGTGGAATGGCGAGTAAAATGCACTATTAAACTTCTATGATAGGGCAATCAGAGACCCGATTAGATCATTTTGTATTTTGGTTAATATAAGAATTCAGCGAAATTCAATCACATTTGTTCAATTTACGTCGCTCCTATTTCAGATAGCGTATTGGGCTAAGCGGCATCTCAAAGCGCATCGATTGACGAGTGCAATGCACTATTAAACTTCTAGGGTAGGGCGAACAGAGACCCGAACAGATCATTTTATATTACGGTTAATATAAGAATTCAGCGTAATTCTATCACATTTGTTCAACTTACGTCGCTCCTATTTCAGATAGTGTACTGGGCTAGGTGGCATCTTAAAGCGCGTGGAATGGCGAGTAAAATGCACTATTAAACATCTATGATAGGGCAATCAGAGACCCGATTAGAACATTTCATATTTTGGTTAATATAAGAATTCAGCGTAATTCTATCACATTTGTTCAATTTACGTCGCTCCTATCTCAGATAGCTTATTGGGCTAAGCGGCATCTCAAAGCGCATGATATGACGAGTGAAATGCACTATTAAACTTCTAGGGTAGGGCGAGCAAAGACCTGATTAGATCATTTTATATTATGGTTAATTTATCAATTCAGCGAAATTCTATCAGATTTGTTCAATTTACGTCACTCCTATTTCTGATAGCATATTGGGCTAAGCGGCATCTCAAAGCGCATGAAATGGCGAGAAAATGCACTATTAAACTTCTAGGATAAGGCAAACAGAGACCCGATTAGATCATTTTATATTGCGGTTAATATAAGAATTCAGCGTAACTCTGTCACATTTGTTCAACTTACGTAGCTCCTATTTCAGATAGCTTATAGGGCTAAGCGGCATCTCAAAGCGAATGAAATGACGAGTGAAATGCACTATTAAACTTCTAGCGTAGGGCGAACAAAGACCCGATTAGATCATTTTACATTAAGGTTAATATAAGAATTCAGCGAAATTCTATCACATTTGTTCAATTTACGTCGCTCCTATTTCAGATAGCGTATTGGGCTAAGCTGCATCTCAAAGCGCAAGAAATGGCGAGTAAAATGCACTAATAAACTTCTCGGGTAGGGCAAACAGAGACCCGATTAGATCATTTTACATTAAGGTTAATATAAGAATGAAGGGAAATTCTATCACATTTGTTCAACATACGTCGCTCCTATTTCAGATAGCGTACTGGGCTAGGCGGCATCGTAAAGCGCGTGGAATGGCGAGTAAAATGCACTATTAAACTTCTATGATAGGGCAATCAGAGACCCGATTAGATCGTTTCATATTTTGGTTAATATAAGAATTCAGCGAAATTCTTTCACATTTGTTCAATTTACGTCGCTCCTATTTCAGATAGCTTATTCGGCTAAGCGGCATCTCAAAGCGCATGAAATGACGAGTGAAATGCACTATTAAACTTCTAGGGTAGGGCGAACAAAGACCCGATTAGATGATTTTACATTAAGGTTAATATAAGAATTCAGCGAAATTCTATCACATTTGTTCAATTTACGTCGCTCCTATTTCAGATAGCGTATTGGGCTAAGCGGCATCTCAAAGCGCAAGAAATTGTGAGTAAAATGCACTATTAAACTTCTAGGGAAGGGCAAACAGAGACGCCATTAGATCATTTTATATTATGGTTAATTTAAGAATTCAGCGAAATTCTATCACATTTGTTCAATTTACGTCGCTCCTATTTCAGATTGCGTATTGGGCTAAGCGGCATCTCGAAACGCATGAAATGGCGAGTAAAATGCACTGTTAAACTTGTAGGGTAGGTCAAGCAGAGACCCGATTAGATCATTTCATATTATGGTTAATTTAAGAATTCAGCAAAATTCTATCACATTTGTTCAATTTACGTCGCTCCCATTTCAGATAGCGTATTGGGCTAAGCGGCATCTCAAAGCGCATGAAATGGCGAGTAAAATGCACTATTAAATTTCTTGGGTAGGGCAAACAGAGACCCGATTAGATCATTTTATATTATGGTTAATTTAAGAATTCAGCAAAATTCTATCACATTTGTTCAATTTACGTCGCTCCTATTTCAGATACCGTACTGGGCTAGACGGCATCTTAAAGCGCGTGGAATGGCGAGTAAAATGCACTATTAAACTTCTATGATAGGGCAAACAGAGAGTCGATTAGATCATTTTACATTAATGTTAATATAAGTATTCAGGGAAATTCTATCACATTTGTTCAATTTACGTCGCTCCTATTTCAGATAGCCTATTGGGCTAAGCGGCATCTCAAAGCGCATGAAATGACGAGTGAAATGCACTATAAGTCTTCTATGGTAGGGCGAACAGAGACCCGATTAGATCATTTTACATTAAGGTTAATATAAGAATTCAGGGAGATTCTATCACATTTGTTCAATTTACGTCGCTCCTGTTTCAGATAGCGTATTGGGCTAAGCGGAATCTCAAAGCGCATGAAATCATGAGTGAAATGCACTATTAAACTTCTAGGGCAGGGCGAACAGAGACCCGATTAGATCATTTTACATTAAGGTTAATATAAGAATTCAGGGAAATTCTATCACATTTGTTCAATTTACGGCGCTCCTGTTTCAGATAGCTTATTGGGCTAAGCGGCATCTCGAAGCGCATGAAATGGCGAGTAAAATGCACTGTTAAATTTCCAGGGTAGTGCAAACAGAGACCCGTTTAGATCATTTTATATTATGGTTCATTTAAGAATTCAGCAAAATTCCATCACATTTGTTCAATTTACGTCCTTCCTATTTCAGATAGCGTACTGGGCTAGGCGGCATCTTAAAGCGCGTGGAATGGCGAGTAAAATGCACTGTTAAACTTCTATGATAGGGCAATCAGAGACCCGATTAGATCATTTTATATTTTGGTTAATACAAGAATTCAGCGAAATTCTATCACATTTGTTCAATTTACGTCGCTCCTATTTCAGACAGCGTACTGGGCTAGGCGGCATCTTAAAGCGCGTGGAATGGCGGGTAAAATGCACTATTAAACTTCTAGGGTAGGGCAAACAGAGACCCGATTAGATCATTTTCCATTAAGATTAATATATGAAGTCAGCGAAATTCTATCACATTTGTGCAATTTACGTCGCTCATATTTCAGATAGCCTAATGGGCTAAGCGGCATCTCAAAGCGCATGAAATGACGAGTGAAATGCACTATTAGGCTTCTATGGTAGGGCGAACAGAGACCCGATTAGATCATTTTACATTAATGTTAATATAAGAATTTAGGGAAATTCTATCACATTTGTTCAATTTACGTCGCTCCCATTTCAGATAGCGTATTGGGCTAAGCGGCATCTCAAAGCGCATGAAATGACGAGTGAAATGCACTATTAATCTTCTAGGGTAGGGCGAACAGAGACCCGATTAGATCATTTTACATTAAGGTTAATATAAGAATTCAGCGTAATTCTGTCACATTTGTACAAGTTACGTAGCTCCTTTTTCAGATAGCGTACTGGGCTGGGCGGAAACTTAAAGCGCGTGGAATGGCGAGTAAAATGCACTATTAAACTTCTATGATAGGGCAATCAGAGACCCGATTAGATCATTTTATGTTTTGTTCAATATAAGATTTCAGGGAAATTCTATCACATTTGTTTAATTTACGTCGCTCCTATTCCAGGTAGCGTATTGGGATAAGCGGCATCTCAAAGCGCATGAAATGGCGAGTAAAATGCACTATTAAACTTCTAGGGTAGGGCAATCAGAGACCCGATTAGATCATTTTATATTATGGTTAATTTAAGAATTCAGCAAAATTCTATCACATTTGTTCAATTTACGTCGTTCCTATTTCAGATAGCATACTGGGCTGGGCGGCATCTTAAAGCGCGTGGAATGGCGAGTAAAACGCACTATTAAACTTCTAGGGTAGGGCGAACAAAGACCCGATTAGATCATTTTACATTAAGGTTAATATAAGAATTCAGGGAAATTCTATCACATTTGTTCAACATACGTCGCTCATATTTCAGATAGTGTACTGGGCTAGGCGGCATCTTAAAGTGCGTGGAAGCGCGAGCAAAATGCACTACTAAACTTCTATGATAGAGCAATCAGAGTCCCGTTTAGATCATTTTATATTTTGTTTAATATAAGATTTCAGGGAAATTCTATCACATTTGTTCAATTTACGTCGCTCCTATTTCAGATAGCGTATTGGGCTAAGCGGCATCTCAAAGCACATGAAATAGCGAGAGAAATGCACAATTAATCTTCTTGGGTAGGGCGAACAGAGAGCCGATTACATCATTTTATATTATGGTTAATTTAAGAATTCGGCAAAATTCTATCACATTTGTTCAATTTACGTCGCTCCTATTTCAGATAGCGTACTGGGCTAGGCGGCATCTTAAAGCGCGTGGAATGGCGAGTAAAATGCACTATTAAACTTCTATGATAGGGCAATCAGAGACCCGATTAGATCATTTTGTATTTTGGTTAATATAAGAATTCAGCGAAATTCAATCACATTTGTTCAATTTACGTCGCTCCTATTTCAGATAGCGTATTGGGCTAAGCGGCATCTCAAAGCGCATCGATTGACGAGTGCAATGCACTATTAAACTTCTAGGGTAGGGCGAACAGAGACCCGAACAGATCATTTTATATTACGGTTAATATAAGAATTCAGCGTAATTCTATCACATTTGTTCAACTTACGTCGCTCCTATTTCAGATAGTGTACTGGGCTAGGCGGCATCTTAAAGCGCGTGGAATGGCGAGTAAAATGCACTATTAAACATCTATGATAGGGCAATCAGAGACCCGATTAGAACATTTCATATTTTGGTTAATATAAGAATTCAGCGAAATTCAATCACATTTGTTCAATTTACGTCGCTCCCATTTCAGATAGCGTATTGGGCTAAGCGGCATCTCAAAGCGCATGAAATGGCGAATAAAATGCACTATTAAATTTCTTGGGTAGGGCAAACAGAGACCCGATTAGATCATTTTATATTTTGGTTAATATAAGAATTCAGCAAAATTCTATCACATTTGTTCAATTTACGTCACTCCTATTTCAGATAGCGTACTGGGCTAAGCGGCATCTCAAAGCGCATGAAATGGCGAGAAAATGCACTATTGAACTTCTAGGATAAGGCAAACAGAGACCCGATTAGATCATTTTATATTGCGGTTAATATAAGAATTCAGCGTAACTCTGTCACATTTGTTCAACTTACGTAGCTCCTATTTCAGATAGCGTACTGGGCTAGGCGGCATCATAAAGCGCGTGGAATGGCGAGTAAAATGCACTATTAAACTTCTATGATAGGGCAATCAGATACCCGTCTAGATCATTTTATATTTTGGTTAATATAAGAATTCAGCAAAATTCTATCACATTTGTTCAGTTTACGTCGTTCCTATTTCAGATAGCATACTGGGCTAAGCGGCATCTTAAAGCGCGTGGAATGGCGAGTAAAATGCACTATTAAACATCTATGATAGGGCAATCAGAGACCCGATTAGATCATTTTATATTTTGGTTAATATAAGAATGCAGCGAAATTCTATCACATTTGTTCAATTTACGTCGCTCCTATTTCAAATAGCGTATTGGGCTATGCGGCATCTCAAAGCGCATGAAATGGCGAGTCAAATGCACTATTAAACTTCTAGGGTCGGGCAATCGGAGAGCTGATTAGATCATTTTATATTATGGTTAATTTAAGAATTCAGCAAAATTCTATCACATTTGTTCAATTTACGTCATTCCTATTTGAGATAGCGTACTGGGCTAGGCGGCATCGTAAAGCGCGTGGAATGGCGAGTAAAATGCACTATTAAACTTCTATGAGAGGGCAATCAGAGACCCGATTAGATCGTTTCATATTTTGGTTAATATAAGAATTCAGCGAAATCCTTTCACATTTGTTCAATTTACGTCGCTCCTATTTCAGATAGCTTATTCGGCTAAGCGGCATCTCAAAGCGCATGAAATGACGAGTGAAATGCACTATTAAACTTTTAGGGTAGGGCGAACAAAGACCTGATTAGATGATTTTACATTAAGGTTAATATAAGAATTCAGCGAAATTCTATCACATTTGTTCAATTTACGTCGCTCCTATTTCAGATAGCGTATTGGGCTAAGCGGCATCTCAAAGCGCAAGAAATTGTGAGTAAAATGCACTATTAAACTTCTAGGGAAGGGCAAACAGAGACCCCATTAGATCATTTTATATTATGGTTAATTTAAGAATTCAGCGAAATTCTATCACATTTGTTCAATTTACGTCGCTCCTATTTCAGATAGCGTATTGGGCTAAGCGGCATCTCGAAACGCATGAAATGGCGAGTAAAATGCACTGTTAAACTTGTAGGGTAGGTCAAGCAGAGACCCGATTAGATCATTTCATATTATGGTTAATTTAAGAATTCAGCAAAATTCTATCACATTTGTTCAATTTACGTCGCTCCCATTTCAGATAGCGTATTGGGCTAAGCGGCATCTCAAAGCGCATGAAATGGCGAATAAAATGCACTATTAAATTTCTTGGGTAGGGCAAACAGAGACCCGATTAGATCATTTTACATTAAGGTTAATATAAGAATTCAGGGAGATTCTATCACATTTGTTCAATTTACGTCGCTCCTGTTTCAGATAGCGTATTGGGCTAAGCGGAATCTCAAAGCGCATGAAATCATGACTGAAATGCACTATTAAACTTCTAGGGCAGGGCGAACAGAGACCCGATTAGATCATTTTACATCAAGGTTAATATAAGAATTCAGCGAAATTCTATCACATTTGTTCAATTTACGGCGCTCCTGTTTCAGATAGCTTATTGGGCTAAGCGGCATCTCGAAGCGCCTGAAATGGCGAGTAAAATGCACTGTTAAATTTCCAGGGTAGTGCAAACAGAGACCCGTTTAGATCATTTTATATTATGGTTCATTTAAGAATTCAGCAAAATTCCATCACATTTGTTCAATTTACGTCCTTCCTATTTCAGATAGCGTACTGGGCTAGGCGGCATCTTAAAGCGCGTGGAATGGCGAGTAAAATGCACTATTAAACTTCTATGATAGGGCAATCAGAGACCCGATTAGATCATTTTATGTTTTGTTCAATATAAGATTTCAGGGAAATTCTATCACATTTGTTTAATTTACGTCGCTCCTATTCCAGGTAGCGTATTGGGATAAGCGGCATCTCAAAGCGCATGAAATGGCGAGTAAAATGCACTATTAAACTTCTAGGGTAGGGCAATCAGAGACCCGATTAGATCATTTTATATTATGGTTAATTTAAGAATTCAGCAAAATTCTATCACATTTGTTCAATTTACGTCGTTCCTATTTCAGATAGCATACTGGGCTGGGCGGCATCTTAAAGCGCGTGGAATGGCGAGTAAAACGCACTATTAAACTTCTAGGGTAGGGCGAACAAAGACCCGATTAGATCATTTTACATTAAGGTTAATATAAGAATTCAGGGAAATTCTATCACATTTGTTCAACATACGTCGCTCATATTTCAGATAGTGTACTGGGCTAGGCGGCATCTTAAAGTGCGTGGAAGCGCGAGCAAAATGCACTACTAAACTTCTATGATAGAGCAATCAGAGTCCCGTTTAGATCATTTTATATTTTGTTTAATATAAGATTTCAGGGAAATTCTATCACATTTGTTCAATTTACGTCGCTCCTATTTCAGATAGCGTATTGGGCTAAGCGGCATCTCAAAGCACATGAAATAGCGAGAGAAATGCACAATTAAACTTCTTGGGTAGGGCGAACAGAGAGCCGATTACATCATTTTATATTATGGTTAATTTAAGAATTCGGCAAAATTCTATCACATTTGTTCAATTTACGTCGCTCCTATTTCAGATAGCGTACTGGGCTAGGCGGCATCTTAAAGCGCGTGGAATGGCGAATAAAATGCACTATTAAACTTCTATGATAGGGCAATCAGAGACCCGATTAGATCATTTTGTATTTTGGTTAATATAAGAATTCAGCGAAATTCAATCACATTTGTTCAATTTACGTCGCTCCTATTTCAGATAGCGTATTGGGCTAAGCGGCATCTCAAAGCGCATCGATTGACGAGTGCAATGCACTATTCAACTTCTAGGGTAGGGCGAACAGAGACCCGAACAGATCATTTTATATTACGGTTAATATAAGAATTCAGCGTAATTCTATCACATTTGTTCAACTTACGTCGCTCCTATTTCAGATAGTGTACTGGGCTAGGCGGCATCTTAAAGCGCGTGGAATAGGCGAGTAAAATGCACTATTAAACATCTATGATAGGGCAATCAGAGACCCGATTAGAACATTTCATATTTTGGTTAATATAAGAATTCAGCGTAATTCTATCACATTTGTTCAATTTACGTCGCTCCTATCTCAGATAGCTTATTGGGCTAAGCGGCATCTCAAAGCGCATGATATGACGAGTGAAATGCACTACTAAACTTCTAGGGTAGGGCGAACAAAGACCTGATTAGATCATTTTATATTATGTTTAATTTATCAATTCAGCGAAATTCTATCACATTTGTTCAATTTACGTCACTCCTATTTCAGATAGCATATTGGGCTAAGCGGCATCTCAAAGCGCATGAAATGGCGAGAAAATGGACTATTAAACTTCTAGGATAAGGCAAACAGAGACCCGATTAGATCATTTTATATTGCGGTTAATATAAGAATTCAGCGTAACTCTGTCACATTTGTTCAACTTACGTAGCTCCTATTTCAGATAGCGTTCTGTGCTAGGCGGAATCTTAAAGCGCGTGGAATGGCGAGTAAAATGCACTATTAAACTTCTATGATAGGGCAATCAGAGACCCGTCTAGATCATTTTATATTTTGGTTAATATAAGAATTCAGCAAAATTCTATCACATTTGTTCAATTTACGTCACTCCTATTTCAGATAGCGTACTGGGCTAAGCGGCATCTCAAAGCGCATGAAATGGCGAGAAAATGCACTATTGAACTTCTAGGATAAGGCAAACAGAGACCCGATTAGATCATTTTATATTGCGGTTAATATAAGAATTCAGCGTAACTCTGTCACATTTGTTCAACTTACGTAGCTCCTATTTCAGATAGCGTACTGGGCTAGGCGGCATCATAAAGCATGTGGAATGGCGAGTAAAATGCACTATTAAACTTCTATGATAGGGCAATCAGATACCCGTCTAGATCATTTTATATTTTGTTTAATATAAGAATTCAGCAAAATTCTATCACATTTGTTCAGTTTACGTCGTTCCTATTTCAGATAGCATACTGGGCTAAGCGGCATCTTAAAGCGCGTGGAATGGCGAGGAATATGCACTATTAAACATCTATGATAGGGCAATCAGAGACCCGATTAGAACATTTCATATTTTGGTTAATATAAGAATTCAGCGTAATTCTATCACATTTGTTCAATTTACGTCGCTCCTATCTCAGATAGCTTATTGGGCTAAGCGGCATCTCAAAGCGCATGATATGACGAGTGAAATGCACTATTAAACTTCTAGGGTAGGGCGAACAAAGACCTGATTAGATCATTTTATATTCTGTTTAATTTATCAATTCAGCGAAATTCTATCACATTTGTTCAATTTACGTCACTCCTATTTCAGATAGCATATTGGGCTAAGCGGCATCTCAAAGCGCATGAAATGGCGAGAAAATGGACTATTAAACTTCTAGGATAAGGCAAACAGAGACCCGATTAGATCATTTTATATTGCGGTTAATATAAGAATTCAGCGTAACTCTGTCACATTTGTTCAACTTACGTCGCTCCTATTTCAGATAGCGTATTGGGCTAAGCGGCATCTCAAAGCGCAAGAAATTGTGAGTAAAATGCACTATTAAACTTCTAGGGAAGGGCAAACAGAGACCCCATTAGATCATTTTATATTATGGTTAATTTAAGAATTCAGCGAAATTCTATCACATTTGTTCAATTTACGTCGCTCCTATTTCAGATAGCGTATTGGGCTAAGCGGCATCTCGAAACGCATGAAATGGCGAGTAAAATGCACTGTTAAACTTGTAGGGTAGGTCAAGCAGAGACCCGATTAGATCATTTCATATTATGGTTAATTTAAGAATTCAGCAAAATTCTATCACATTTGTTCAGTTTACGTCGCTCCCATTTCAGATAGCGTATTGGGCTAAGCGGCATCTCAAAGCGCATGAAATGGCGAGTAAAATGCACTGTTAAATTTCCAGGGTAGTGCAAACAGAGACCCGTTTAGATCATTTTATATTATGGTTCATTTAAGAATTCAGCAAAATTCCATCACATTTGTTCAATTTACGTCCTTCCTATTTCAGATAGCGTACTGGGCTAGGCGGCATCTTAAAGCGCGTGGAATGGCGAGTAAAATGCACTGTTAAACTTCTATGATAGGGCAATCAGAGACCCGATTAGATCATTTTATATTTTGGTTAATACAAGAATTCAGCGAAATTCTATCACATTTGTTCAATTTACGTCGCTCCTATTTCAGACAGCGTACTGGGCTAGGTGGCATCTTAAAGCGCGTGGAATGGCGGGTAAAATGCACTATTAAACTTCTAGGGTAGGGCAAACAGAGACCCGATTAGATCATTTTCCATTAAGATTAATATATGAAGTCAGCGAAATTCTATCACATTTGTGCAATTTACGTCGCTCATATTTCAGATAGCCTAATGGGCTAAGCGGCATCTCAAAGCGCATGAAATGACGAGTGAAATGCACTATTAGGCTTCTATGGTAGGGCGAACAGAGACCCGATTAGATCATTTTACATTAAGGTTAATATAAGAATTTAGGGAAATTCTATCACATTTGTTCAATTTACGTCGCTCCCATTTCAGATAGCGTATTGGGCTAAGCGGCATCTCAAAGCGCATGAAATGACGAGTGAAATGCACTATTAGCCTTCTATGGTAGGGCGTACAGGGCCCGATGAGATCATTTTACATTAAGGTTAATATAAGAATTCAGGGAAATTCTATCACATTTGTTCAATTTACGTCGCTCCTATTTCAGATAGCGTATTGGGCTATGCGGCATCTCGAAGCGCATGAAATGGCGAGTAAAATGCACTGTTAAATTTCTAGGGCAGGGCAAACAGAGACCCGATTAGATCATTTTACATTATGGTTAATTTAAGAATTCAGCAAAATTCCATCACATTTGTTCAATTTACGTCCTTCCTATTTCAGATAGCGTACCGGGCTATGCGGCATCTTAAAGCGCGTGGAATGGCAAGTGAAATCCACTATTAGACTTCTATGGTAGGGCGAACAGTGACCCGATTTGATCATTTTACATTAAGGTTAATATAAGAATTCAGGGAAACTCTATCACATTTGTTCAATTTACGTCGCTCCTATTTCAGATAGCTTATTGGGCTAAGCGGCATCTCAAAGCGCATGAAATGACGAGTGAAATGCACAGGTAATCTTCTAGGGTAGAGCGAACAGAGACCCGATCAGATCATTTTACATTAAGGTTAATATAAGAATTCAGCGAAATTCTATCACATTTGTTCAATTTACGTCGCTCCTATTTCAGATAGCTTATTGGGCTAAGCGGCATCTCAAAGCGCATGAAATGACGAGTGAAATGCACTATTAAACTTCTAGGGTAGAGCGAACAGAGACCCGATTAGATCATTTTACATTAAGGTTAATATAAGAATTCAGCGAAATTCTATCACATTTGTTCAATTTACGTCGTTGATATTTCAGATAGCCTATAGGGCTAAGCGGCATCTCAAAGCGCAAGAAATGGCGAGTAAAATGCACTATTACACTTCTAGGGTAGGGCAAACAGAGACCCGATTACATCATTTTATATTATGATTACTTTAATAATTCACCGAAATTCTATCACATTTGTTCAATTTACGTCGCTCCTATTTCAGATAGCGTATTGGGCTAAGCGGCATCTCAAAGCGCATGAAATGGCGAGTAAAATGCACTATTAAATTTCCAGGGTAGGTCAAACAGAGACCCGATTAGATCATTTTATATTATGGTTAATTTATCAACTCAGCGAAATTCTATCACATTTGTTCAATTTACGTCACTCCTATTTCAGATAGCGTATTGGGCTAAGCGGCATCTCAAAGCGCATGAAATGGCGAGAACATGCACTATTAAACTTCTAGGATAAGGCAAACAGAGAGCCGATTAGATCATTTTATACGGTTAATATAAGAATTCAGCGTAATTCTGTCACATTTGTTCAATTTACGTCGCTCCTATTTCATATAGCTTATTGGGCTAAGCGGCATCTCGAAGCGCATGAAATGACGAGTGAAATGCACTATTAAACTTCTAGGGTAGGGCGAGCAAAGACCCGATTAGATCATTTTACATTAAGGTTAAAATTAGAATTCAGCGAAATTCTATCACATTTGTTCAATTTACGTCACTCCTATTTCAGATAGCGTATTGGGCTAAGCGGCATCTCAAAGCGCATGAAATGACGAGTGAAATGCACTATTAATCTTCTAGGGTAGGGCGAACAGAGACCCGATTAGAACATTTTACATTAAGGTTAATATAAGAATTCATCGAAATTCTCTCACATTTGTTCAATTTACGTCGCTGATATTTCAGATAGCGTATTGGGCTAAGCGGCATGTCAAAGCGCAAGAAATGGTGAGTAAAATGCACTATTAAACTTCTAGGGTAGGGCAAACATAGACCCGATCAGATCAATTTATATTATGGTTAATTTAAGAATTCCGCAAAATTCTATCACATTTTTTCCATTTACGTCGTTCCTATTTCAGCTAGCGTAGGGGCTAGGCAGCATCTTAAAACGCAAGAAATGGCGAGTAAAATGCACTGTTAAACTTCGAGGGTAGGGCAAACAGAGTCCCGATTAGATCATTTCATATTATGGTTTATTTAAGTATTCAGAAAAATTCTATCACATTTGTTCAATTTACGTCGCTCCTATTTCAGATAGCTCATTGGGCTAAGCGGCATCTCAAAGCGCATGAAGTGACGGGTGAAATGCACTAGTAATCTTCTAGGGTAAGGCAAACAGAGACCCGATTAGATCATTTTATATTACGGTTAATATAAGAATGCAGCGTAATTCTATCACATTTGTTCAACATACGTCGCTCCTATTTCAGATAGTGTGCTGGGCTAGGCGGCATCTCAAAGCGCATGAAATGGCGAGTAAACGGCACTATTAAACTTCTATGATAGGGCAATCAGAGACCCGATTAGATCAGTTTATATTATGGTTAATTTAAGAATTCAGCGAAATTCTATCACATTTGTTCAATTTACGTCGCTGATATTTCAGATAGCGAATTGGGCTAAGCGACATCTCAAAGCGCAAGAAATGGCGAGTAAAATGCACTCTTAAACTTCTATGATAGGGCAATCAGAGACACGATTAGATCATTTTATATTACGGTTAATATAAGAATTCAGCGTAATTCTGTCACATTTGTTCAAGTTACGTAGCTCCTATTTCAGATAGCGTACTGGGCTAGGCGGCAACTTAAAGCGCGTGGAATGGCGAGTAAAATGCACTATTAAACTTCTATGATAGGGCAATCAGAGACCCGATTAGATCATTTTATATTTTGGTTAATATAAGAATTCAGCGAAATTCTATCACATTTGTTCAATTTACGTCGCTCCTATTTCAGATAGCGTATTGGGCTAAGCGGCATCTCAAAGCGCACGGAATGACGAGTGAAATGCACTATTAAACTTCTAGGGTAGGGCGAACAGGGACCCGAATAGATCATTTTATATTACGGTTAATATAAGAATTCAGCGTAATTCTATCACATTTGTTCAACTAACGTCGCTCCTATTTCAGATAGCGTACTGCGCTAGGCGGCATCTTGAAGCGCGTGGAAGGGCGAGTAAAATGCACTACTGAACTTCTATGATACGGCAATCAGAGTCCCGATTAGATCATTTTATATTTTGTTTACTATTACATTTCAGGGAAATTCTATCACATTTCTTCAATTTACGTCGCTCCTATTTCAGATAGCGTATTGGGCTAAGCGGCAACACAAAGCGCAAGAAATGGCGAGTAAAATGCACTATTAAACTTCTAGGGTAGGGCACATAGAGACCCGATTAGATCATTCTATATTATGGTTAATTTAAGAATTCAGCGAAATCCTATCACATTTGTTCAATTTACGTCGCTCCTATTTCAGATAGCTTATTGGGCTAAGCGGCATGTCAAAGCGCATGAAATGACGAGTGAAATGCACTATTAATCTTCTAGGGTAGGGCGAACAGAGACCCGATTAGATCATTTTACATTAAGGTTAATATAAGAATTCAGCGAGATTCTCTCACATTTGTTCAATTTACGTCGCTAATATTTCAGATAGCGTATTGGGCTAAGCGGCATCTCAAAGCGCAAGAAATGGCAAGTAAAATGAACTATAAAACTTCTAGGGTAGGGCAAACAGAGACCCGATTAGATCATTTGATATTATGGTTAATTTAAGAATTCAGCGAAATTCTATCACATTTGTTCAATTTACGTCGCTCCTATTGCAGATAGCGTATTGGGCTAAGCGGCATCTCAAAGCGAATGAAATGGCGAGTAAAATGCACTATTAAACTTCTAGTGTAAGGTAAACAGAGACCCGATTAGATCATTTTATATTACGGTTAATATAAGAATTCAGGGTAAATGTATGACATTTGTTCAACATACGTCGCTCCTATTTCAGATAGTGTACTGGGCTAGGCGGCATCTTAAAGCGCGTGGAAGGGCGAGTAAAATGCATTACTAAACTTCTATGATAGGGCAATCAGAGACCCGATTAGATCATTTTATATTTTGTTTAATATAAGAATTTAGCGAAATTCTATCACATTTGTTCAATTTACGTCGCTCCTATGTCAGATAGCGTATTGGGCTAAGCGGCATCTCAAAGCGCATGAAATGGCGAGTAAAATTCACTATTAAACTTCTAGGGTAGGGCAATCAGAGACCCGATTAGATCATTTTATATTATCGTTTATTTAAGAATTCAGCAAAATTCTATCACATTTGTTCAATTTACGTCGTTCCTATTTCAGATAGCGTACTGGGCTAGGCGGCATCTTAAAGCGCGTGGTATGGCGAGTAAAATGCACTATTAAACTTCTATGATAGGGCAATCAGAGACCCGATTAGATTATTTCATATTTTGGTTAATATAAGAATTCAGCGAAATTCTATCACATTTGTTCAATTTACGTCGCTCCTATTTCAGATAGGTTATTGGGCTAAGCGGCATCTCAAAGCGCAAGAAATGGCGAGCAAAATGCACTATTAAACTTCTAGGGTAGGGCAAACAGAGACCCGTTTAGATCATTTTATATTATGGTTAATTTAAGAATTCAGCGAAATTCTATCACATTTGTTCAATTTACGTCGCTCCTATTTCAGATAGCGTACTGGGCTGGGCGGCATCTTAAAGCGCGTGGAATGGCGAGTAAAATGCACTATTAAACTTCTATGATAGGGCAAACAGAGACCCGATTAGATCATTTTATATTTTGTTTAATATAAGATTTCAGGGAAATTCTATCACATTTGTTCAATTTACGTCGCTCCTATTTCAGATAGCGTATTGGGCTAAGCGGCATCTCAAAGCGCATGAAATGACGAGAGAAATGCACTATTAAACTTCTTGGGTAGGGCGAACAGAGACCCGATTACATCATTTTATGTTATGGTTAACTTAAGAATTCGGCAAAATTCTATCACATTTGTTCAACTTACGTCGCTCCTATTTCAGATAGCGGACTGGGCTAGGCGGCACCTAAAAGCGCGTCGAATGGCGAGTAAAATGCACTATTAAACTTCTATGATAGGGCAATCAGAGACCCGATTAGATCATTTTATATCGGTTAATATAAGAATTCAGCGAAATTTTATCACATTTGTTCAATTTACGTCGCTCCTATTTAAGATAGCGTATTGGGCTAAGCGGCATCTCAAAGCGCATGAAATGGCGAGTAAAATGCACTATTAAACTTCTAGGGTAGGGCAATCAGAGACCCGATTAGATCGTTTTATATTATGGTTAATATAAGAATTCAGCGAAATTCTATCACATTTGTTCAATTTACGTCGCTCCTATTTCAGATAGCGTACTGGGCTGGGCGGCATCTTAAAGCGCGTGGAATGGCGAGTAAAATGCACTTTTAAACTTCTATGATCGGGCAATCAGAGACCCGATTAGATCATTTTATATTTTGGTAAATATAAGAATTCAGCGAAATTCTACCACATTTGTTCAATTTACGTCGCTCCTATTTCAGATAGCGTATTGGGCTAAGCGGCATCTTAAAGCGCATGAAATGACGAATAAAACGCACTATTAAGCTTCTACGCTATGGCGAACAGAGACCCGATTAGATCATTTAACACTATGGTTAATAAAAGAATTCAGCGAAATTCTATCACATTTGTACAATTTACATCGCTCCTGTTTCAGATAGCGTATTGGGCTAAGCGGCATCTCAAAGCGCATGAAATGACGAGTAAAATGCACTATTAAACTTCTAGGGTAGGGCAATCAGAGACCCGATTAGATCATTTTATATTACGGTTAATATAAGAATTCTGCGTAATTCTTTCACATTTGTTGAACTTACGTCGCTCCTATTTCAGATAGCGTACTGGGCTAGGCGGCATCTTAAAGCGCGAGGAAGGGCGAGTAAAATGCACTACTAAACTTCGATGATAGGGCAAACAGAGACCCGATTAGATCATTTTATATTTTGGTTAATACAAGAATTCAGCGAAATTCTATCACATTTGTTCAATTTACGTCGCTCCTATTTCAGATAGCTTATTGGGCTAAGCGGAATCTCAAAGCGCATGAAATCATGAGTGAAATGCACTATTAAACTTCTAGGGCAGGGCGAACAGAGACACGATTAGATCATTTTACATTAAGGTTAATATAAGAATTCAGGGAAATTCTATCACATTTGTTCAATTTACGTCGCTCCTGTTTCAGATAGCGTATTGGGATGAGCGGCATCTCGAAGCGCATGAAATGGCGAGTAAAATGCACTGTTAAATTTCCAGGGTAGTGCAAACAGAGACCCGTTTAGATCATTTTATATTATGGTTCATTTAAGAATTCAGCAAAATTCCATCACATTTGTTCAATTTACGTCCTTCCTATTTCAGATAGCGTACCGGGCTATGTGGCATCTTAAAGCGCGTGGAATGGCGAGTGAAATCCACTATTAAACTTCTATGATAGGGCAATCAGAGACCCGATTAGATCATTTTATATTTTGGTTAATACAAGAATTCAGCGAAATTCTATCACATTTGTTCAATTTACGTCGCTCCTATTTCAGACAGCGTACTGGGCAAGGCGGCATCTTAAAGCGCGTGGAATGGCGAGTAAAATGCACTATTAAACTTCTAGGATAAGACAAACAGAGACCCGATTAGATCATTTTATATTACGGTTAATATAAGAATTCAGCGTAATTCAATCACATTTGTTCAACTTACGTCGCTCCTATTTCAGATAGCTTATTGGGCTAAGCGGCATCTCAAAGCGCATGAAATGACGAGTGAAATGCACTATTAAACTTCTAGGCTAGGGCGAACAGAGAGCTGATTAAATCATTTTACATTACGGTTAATAAAAGATTTCAGCGAAATTCTATCACATTTGTTCAATTTACATCGCTCCTATTTCAGATAGCGTACTGGGCTTGGCGGCATCTTAAAGCGCGTGGAATGGCGAGTAAAATGCACTATTAACCTTCTATGATAGGGCAATCAGAGACCTGATTAAATCATTTTATATTTTGGTTAATATAAGAATTCAGCGAAATTGTATCACATTTGTTCAATTTACGTCGCTCCTATTTCAGATAGCGTCATGGGCTAAGCGGCATCTCAAAGAGCATGAAATGACGAGTGAAATGCACTATGAGACTTCTATGGTAGGGCGAACAGAGACCCGATTAGATCATTTTACATTACGGTTAATATAAGTATTCAGGAAAATTCTATCACATTTGTTCAATCTACGTCGCTCCTATTGCAGATAGCGTATTGGGCTAAGCGGCATCTCAAAGCGCATGAAATGCGAGTAGAATGCACTGTTAAACTTCTAGGGTAGGGCAAACAGAGACCCGATTAGATCATTTTATATTATGGTTAATTTAAGAATTCAGTAAAATTCTATCACATTTGTTCAATTTACGTCGTTCCTATTTCAGATAGCGTAATGGGCTAGGCGGCATCTTAAAGCGCGTGGAATGGCGAGTGAAATGCACTATTAAACTTCTATGATAGGGCAATCAGAGACCCGATTAGATCATTTTATATTTTGGTTAATACAAGAATTCAGCGAAATTCTATCACATTTGTTCAATTTACGTCGCTCCTATTTCAGATTGCTTATTGGGCTAAGCGGCAGCTCAAAGCACGTGGAATGTCGAGTGAAATGCACTGTTAAACGTCTAGGGTAGGGCAAACAGAGACCCGATTAGATCATTTTATATTATGGTTAATTTAAGAATTCAGCAAAATTCTATCACATTTCTTCAATTTACGTCGTTCCTATTTCAGATAGCGTAATGGGCTAGGCGGCATCTTAAAGCGCATGGAATGGCGAGTGAAATGCACTATTAAACTTCTAGGGTAGGGCAAACAGAGTCCCGATTAGATAATTTTATATTATGGTTAATTTAAGAATTCAGCAAAATTCTATCACATTTCTTCAATTTACGTCGTTCCTATTTCAGATAGCGTAATGGGCTAGGCGGCATCTCAAAGCACGTGGAATGTCGAGTGAAATGCACTGTTAAACGTCTAGGGTAGGGCAAACAGAGACCCGATTAGATCATTTTATATTATGGTTAATTTAAGAATTCAGCAAAATTCTATCACATTTGTTCAATTTACGTCGTTCCTATTTCAGATAGCGTACTGGGCTAGGCTGCATCTTAAAGCGCGTGGAATGGCGAGTAAAATGCTCCACTAAACTTCTATGATCGGGCAATCAGAGACCCGACTAGATCATTTTATATTTTGGTTAATATAAGAATTCAGGGAAATTCTATCACATTTGTTCAATTTACGTCGCTCCTATTTCAGATAGCTTATTGGGCTAAGCGGCATCTTAAAGCGCATGAAATTACGAGTGAAATGCACTATTAAACTTCGATGATAGGACAAACAGAGACCCGATTAGGTCATTTTATATTTTGGTTAATACAAGAATTCAGCGAAATTCTATCACATTTGTTCCATTTACGTCGCTCCTGTTTCAGATAGCGTATTGGACTAAGCGGCATCTCAAAGCGCGTGGAATGGCGATTGAAATGCACTATTAAACTTCTATGATAGGGCAATCAGAGACCCGATTAGATCATTTTATATTTTGGTTAATATAAGAATTCAGCGAAATACTATCACATTCATTCAATTTACGTCGCTCCTAATTCAGATAGCGTAATGGGCTAAGCGGCATCTCAAAGCGCATCAAATTACGAGTGAAATGCACTATTAGACTTCTATGGTAGGGCGAACAGAGACCCGACTAGATCATTATACATTAAGGTTAATATAAGAATTCAGGAAAATTCTATCACATTTGTTCAATTTACGTCGCTCCTATTGCAGATAGCGTATTGGGCTAAGCGGCATCTCAAAGCGCATGAAATGCGAGTAGAATGCACTGTTAAACTTCTAGGGTAGGGCAAACAGAGACCCGATTAGATCATTTTATATTATGGTTAATTTAAGAATTCAGCAAAATTCTATCACATTTCTTCAATTTACGTCGTTCCTATTTCAGATAGCGTAATGGGCTAGGCGGCATCTTAAAGCGCGTGGAATGGCGAGTGAAATGCACTATTAAACTTCTAGGGTAGGGCAAACAGAGTCCCGATTAGATAATTTTATATTATGGTTAATTTAAGAATTCAGCAAAATTCTATCACATTTCTTCAATTTACGTCGTTCCTATTTCAGATAGCGTAATGGGCTAGGCGGCATCTTAAAGCGCGTGGAATGGCGAGTGAAATGCACTGTTAAACTTCTAGGGTAGGGCAAACAGAGACCCGATTAGTTCATTTTATATTATGGTTAATATAAGAATTCAGGGAAATTCTATCACATTTGTTCAATTTACGTCGCTCCTATTTCAGATAGCGTATTGGGCTAAGCGGCATCTCAAAGCGCATGAAATGCGAGTAAAATGCACTGTTAAACTTCTAGGGTAGGGCAACCAGAGACCCGATTAGATCATTTTATATTATGGTTAATTTAAGAATTCAGCAAAATTCTATCACATTTGTTCAATTTACGTCGCTCCTATTTCAGATAGCTTATTGGGCTAAGCGTAATCTCAAAGCGCATGAAATCATAAGTGAAATGCACTATTAAACTTCTAGGGCAGGGCGAACAGAGACCCGATTAGATCATTTTACATTAAGGTTAATATAAGAATTCAGTGAAATTCTATCACATTTGTGCAATTTACGTCGCTCCCATTTCAGATAGCGTATTGTGCTAAGCGGCATCTCAGAGCGCATGAAATGGCGAGTAAAATGCGCTATTAAATTTCTCGTGTAGGGCAAACAGAGACCCGATTAGATCATTTTATATTATGGTTAATTTAAGAATTCAGCAAAATTCTATCACATTTGTTCAATTTACGTCGCTCCTATTTCAGATAGAGTACTGGGCTGGACGGCATCTTAAAGCGCGTGGAATGGCGATTAAAATGCACTATTAAACTTCTATGATAGGGCAAACAGAGAGTCGATTAGATCATTTTACATTAATGTTAATATTAGTATTCAGGGAAATTCTATCACATTTGTTCAATTTACATCGCTCCTATTTCAGGTAGCGTATTGGGCTAAGCGGCATCTCAAAGCGCATGAAATGACGAGTGATATGCACTACAAGTCTTCTATGGTAGGGCGAAGAGAGACCCGATTAGATCATTTTACATTAAGGTTAATATAAGAATTCAGGGAAATTCTATCACATTTGTTCAATTTACGTCGCTCCTGTTTCAGATAGCGTATTGGGCTAAGCGGCATCTCGAAGCGCATGAAATGGCGAGTAAAATGCACTGTTAAATTTGCAGGGTAGTGCACACAGAGACCCGATTAGATCATTTTATATTATGGTTCATTTAAGAATTCAGCAAAATTCCATCACATTTGTTCAATTTACGTCCTTCCTATTTCAGGTAGCCTACCGGGCTATGCGGCATCTTAAAGTGCGTGGAATGGCGAGTGAAATCCACTATTAAACTTCTATGATAGGGCAATCAGAGACCCGATTAGATCATTTTATATTTTGGTTAATACAAGAATTCAGCGAAATTCTATCACATTTGTTCAATTTACGTCGCTCCTATTTCAGACCGCGTACTGGGCAAGGCGGCATCTTAAAGCGCGTGGAATGGCGAGTAAAATGCACTATTAAACTTCTAGGATAAGACAAACAGAGACCCGATTAGATCATTTTATATTACGGTTAATATAAGAATTGAGCGTAATTCTATCACATTTGGTCAACTTACGTCGCTCCTATTTCAGATAGCTTATTGGGCTAAGCGGCATCTCAAAGCGCATGAAATGACGAGTGAAATGCACTATTAAACTTCTAGGCTAGGGCGAACAGAGAGCTGATTAAATCATTTTACATTACGCTTAATAAAAGATTTCAGCGAAATTCTATCACATTTCTTCAATTTACGTCGTTCCTATTTCAGATAGCGTACTGGGCTAGGCGGCATCTTAAAGCGCGTGGAATGGCGAGTAAAATGCACTATTAAACTTCTAGGGTACGGCAAACAGAGTCCTGATTAGATAATTTTATATTATGGTTAATTTAAGAATTCTGCAAAATTCTGTCACATTTGTTCAATTTACGTCGTTCCTATTTCAGATAGCGTACTGGGCTAGGCGGCATCTTAAAGCGCGTGGAATGGCGAGTAAAATGCACTATTAAACTTCTAGGGTAGGGCAATCAGAGACCCGATCAGATCATTTTATATTTTGGTTAATATAAGAATTCAGCGAAATTCTATCACATTCGTTCAATATACGTCGCTCCTATTTCAGATAGCGTATTTGGCTAAGCGGCATATCAAAGCGCATGAAATTACGAGTGAAATGCACTATTAAACTTCGATGATAGGGCAAACAAAGACCCGATTAGGTCAATTTATATTTTGGATAATACAAGAATTCAGCGAAATTCTATCACATTTGTTCCATTTACGTCGCTCCTATTTCAGATAGCGTATTGGACTAAGCGGCATCTTAAAGCGCGTGGAATGGCGATTGAAATGCACTATTAAACTTCTATGATAATGCAATCAGAGACTCGATTAGATCATTTTATATTTTGGTTAATACAAGAATTCAGCGAAATTCTATCACATTTGTTCAATTTACGTCGCTCCTATTTCAGATAGCTTATTGGGCTAAGCGGAGTCTCAAAGCGCATGAAATCATGAGTGAAATGCACTATTAAACTTCAAGGGCAGGGCGAACAGAGACCCGATTAGATCATTTTACATTAAGGTTAATATAAGAATTCAGGGAGATTCTATCACATTTGTTCAATTTACGTCGCTCCTGTTTCAGATAGCGTATTGGGCTAAGCGGCATCTCGAAGCGCATGAAATGGCGAGTAAAATGCACTGTTAAATTTGCAGGGTAGTGCACACAGAGACCCGATTAGATCATTTTATATTATGGTTCATTTAAGAATTCAGCAAAATTCCATCACATTTGTTCAATTTACGTCCTTCCTATTTCAGATAGCCTACCGGGCTATGCGGCATCTTAAAGTGCGTGGAATGGCGAGTGAAATCCACTATTAAACTTCTATGATAGGGCAATCAGAGACCCGATTAGATCATTTTATATTTTGGTTAATACAAGAATTCAGCGAAATTCTATCACATTTGTTCAATTTACGTCGCTCCTATTTCAGACCGCGTACTGGGCAAGGCGGCATCTTAAAGCGCGTGGAATGGCGAGTAAAATGCACTATTAAACTTCTAGGATAAGACAAACAGAGACCCGATTAGATCATTTTATATTACGGTTAATATAAGAATTGAGCGTAATTCTATCACATTTGGTCAACTTACGTCGCTCCTATTTCAGATAGCTTATTGGGCTAAGCGGCATCTCAAAGCGCATGAAATGACGAGTGAAATGCACTATTAAACTTCTAGGCTAGGGCGAACAGAGAGCTGATTAAATCATTTTACATTACGCTTAATAAAAGATTTCAGCGAAATTCTATCACATTTGTTCAATTTACATCGCTCCTATTTCAGATAGCGTACTGGGCTAGGCGGCATCTTAAAGCGCGTGGAATGGCGAGTAAAATGCACTATTAAACTTCTATGATAGGGCAATCAGAGACCTGATTAAATCATTTTATATTTTGGTTAATATAAGAATTCAGCGAAATTGTATCACATTTGTTCAATTTACGTCGCTCCTATTTCAGATAGCATCATGGGCTAAGCGGCATCTCAAAGCGCATGAAATGACGAGTGAAATGCACTATGAGACTTCTATGGTAGGGCGAACAGAGACCCGATTAGATCATTTTACATTAAGGTTAATATAAGAATTCAGGAAAATTCTATCACATTTGTTCAATTTACGTCGCTCCTATTGCAGATAGCGTATTGGGCTAAGCGGCATCTCAAAGCGCATGAAATGCGAGTAGAATGCACTGTTAAACTTCTAGGGTAGGGCAAACAGAGACCCGATTAGATCATTTTATATTATGGTTAATTTAAGAATTCAGCAAAATTCTATCACATTTCTTCAATTTACGTCGTTCCTATTTCAGATAGCGTAATGGGCTAGGCGGCATCTGAAAGCGCGTGGAATGGCGAGTGAAATGCACTGTTAAACTTCTAGGGTAGGGCAAACAGAGACCCGATTAGATCATTTTATATTATGGTTAATTTAAGAATTCTGCAAAATTCTATCACATTTCTTCAATTTACGTCGTTCCTATTTCAGATAGCGTACTGGGCTAGGCGGCATCTTAAAGCGCGTGGAATGGCGAGTAAAATGCACTATTAAACTTCTAGGGTACGGCAAACAGAGTCCTGATTAGATAATTTTATATTATGGTTAATTTAAGAATTCTGCAAAATTCTGTCACATTTGTTCAATTTACGTCGTTCCTATTTCAGATAGCGTACTGGGCTAGGCGGCATCTTAAAGCGCGTGGAATGGCGAGTAAAATGCACTATTAAACTTCTAGGGTAGGGCAATCAGAGACCCGATCAGATCATTTTATATTTTGGTTAATATAAGAATTCAGCGAAATTCTATCACATTCGTTCAATATACGTCGCTCCTATTTCAGATAGCGTATTTGGCTAAGCGGCATATCAAAGCGCATGAAATTACGAGTGAAATGCACTATTAAACTTCGATGATAGGGCAAACAAAGACCCGATTAGGTCAATTTATATTTTGGATAATACAAGAATTCAGCGAAATTCTATCACATTTGTTCCATTTACGTCGCTCCTATTTCAGATAGCGTATTGGACTAAGCGGCATCTTAAAGCGCGTGGAATGGCGATTGAAATGCACTATTAAACTTCTATGATAATGCAATCAGAGACTCGATTAGATCATTTTATATTTTGGTTAATACAAGAATTCAGCGAAATTCTATCACATTTGTTCAATTTACGTCGCTCCTATTTCAGATAGCTTATTGGGCTAAGCGGAGTCTCAAAGCGCATGAAATCATGAGTGAAATGCACTATTAAACTTCAAGGGCAGGGCGAACAGAGACCCGATTAGATCATTTTACATTAAGGTTAATATAAGAATTCAGGGAGATTCTATCACATTTGTTCAATTTACGTCGCTCCTGTTTCAGATAGCGTATTGGGCTAAGCGGAATCTCAAAGCGCATGAAATCATGAGTGAAATGCACTATTAAACTTCTAGGGCAGGGCGAACAGAGACCCGATTAGATCATTTTACATTAAGGTTAATATAAGAATTCAGGGAAATTCTATCACATTTGTTCAATTTACGTCGCTCCTATTTCAGATAGCGTATTGGGCTAAGCGGCATCTCAAAGCGCATGAAATGCGAGTAAAATGCACTGTTAAACTTCTAGGGTAGGGCAACCAGAGACCCGATTAGATCATTTTATATTATGGTTAATTTAAGAATTCAGCAAAATTCTATCACATTTGTTCAATTTACGTCGCTCCTATTTCAGATAGCTTATTGGGCTAAGCGTAATCTCAAAGCGCATGAAATCATAAGTGAAATGCACTATTAAACTTCTAGGGCAGGGCGAACAGAGACCCGATTAGATCATTTTACATTAAGGTTAATATAAGAATTCAGTGAAATTCTATCACATTTGTGCAATTTACGTCGCTCCCATTTCAGATAGCGTATTGTGCTAAGCGGCATCTCAGAGCGCATGAAATGGCGAGTAAAATGCACTATTAAATTTCTCGTGTAGGGCAAACAGAGACCCGATTAGATCATTTTATATTATGGTTAATTTAAGAATTCAGCAAAATTCTATCACATTTGTTCAATTTACGTCGCTCCTATTTCAGATAGAGTACTGGGCTGGACGGCATCTTAAAGCGCGTGGAATGGCGATTAAAATGCACTATTAAACTTCTATGATAGGGCAAACAGAGAGTCGATTAGATCATTTTACATTAATGTTAATATTAGTATTCAGGGAAATTCTATCACATTTGTTCAATTTACATCGCTCCTATTTCAGGTAGCGTATTGGGCTAAGCGGCATCTCAAAGCGCATGAAATGACGAGTGATATGCACTACAAGTCTTCTATGGTAGGGCGAACAGAGACCCGATTAGATCATTTTACATTAAGGTTAATATAAGCATTCAGGGAAATTCTATCACATTTGTTCAATTTACGTCGCTCCTGTTTCAGATAGCGTATTGGGCTAAGCGGCATCTCGAAGCGCATGAAATGGCGAGTAAAATGCACTGTTAAATTTGCAGGGTAGTGCACACAGAGACCCGATTAGATCATTTTATATCATGGTTCATTTAAGAATTCAGCAAAATTCCATCACATTTGTTCAATTTACGTCCTTCCTATTTCAGATAGCCTACCGGGCTATGCGGCATCTTAAAGTGCGTGGAATGGCGAGTGAAATCCACTATTAAACTTCTATGATAGGGCAATCAGAGACCCGATTAGATCATTTTATATTTTGGTTAATACAAGAATTCAGCGAAATTCTATCACATTTGTTCAATTTATGTCGCTCCTATTTCAGACCGCGTACTGGGCTAGGCGGCATCTTAAAGCGCGTGGAATGGCGAGTAAAATGCACTATTAAACTTCTAGGATAAGACAAACAGAGACCCGATTAGACCATTTTATATTACGGTTAATATAAGAATTGAGCGTAATTCTATCACATTTGGTCAACTTACGTCGCTCCTATTTCAGATAGCTTATTGGGCTAAGCGGCATCTCAAAGCGCATGAAATGACGAGTGAAATGCACTATTAAACTTCTACGCTAGGGCGAACAGAGAGATGATTAAATCATTTTACATTACGCTTAATAAAAGATTTCAGCGAAATTCTATCACATTTGTTCAATTTACGTCGCTCCTATTTCAGATAGCGTACTGGGCTAGGCGGCATCTTAAAGCGCGTGGAATGGCGAGTAAAATGCACTATTAAACTTCTATGATAGGGCAATCAGAGACCTGATTAAATCATTTTATATTTTGGTTAATATAAGAATTCAGCGAAATTCTATCACATTTGTTCAATTTACGTCGCTCCTATTTCAGATAGCGTCATGGGCTAAGCGGCATCTCAAAGCGCATGAAATGACGAGTGAAATGCACTATGAGACTTCTATGGTAGGGCGAACAGAGACCCGATTAGATCATTTTACATTAAGGTTAATATAAGAATTCAGGAAAATTCTATCACATTTGTTCAATTTACGTCGCTCCTATTGCAGATAGCGTATTGGGCTAAGCGGCATCTCAAAGCGCATGAAATGCGAGTAGAATGCACTGTTAAACTTCTAGGGTAGGGCATACAGAGACCCGATTAGATCATTTTATATTATGGTTAATTTAAGAATTCAGCAAAATTCTATCACATTTGTTCAATTTACGTCGTTCCTATTTCAGATAGCGTAATGGGCTAGGCGGCATCTTAAAGCGCGTGGAATGGCGAGTGAAATGCACTATTAAACTTCTAGGGTAGGGCAAACAGAGTCCCGATTAGATAATTTTATATTATGGTTAATTTAAGAATTCAGCAAAATTCTATCACATTTCTTCAATTTACGTCGTTCCTATTTCAGATAGCGTAATGGGCTAGGCGGCATCTTAAAGCGCGTGGAATGGCGAGTAAAATGCACTATTAAACTTCTAGGGTAGGGCAATCAGAGACCCGATCAGATCATTTTATATTTTGGTTAATATAAGAATTCAGCGAAATTCTATCACATTCGTTCAATATACGTCGCTCCTATTTCAGATAGCGTATTGGGCTAAGCGGCATCTCAAAGCGCATGGAATGGCTAGTAAAATGCACTGTTAAACTTCTAGGGTAGGGCAAACAGAGACCCGATTAGATCATTTTGTAGTATGGTTAATTTAAGAATTCAGCAATATTCTATCACATTTGTGCAATTTACGTCGTTCCTATTTCAGATAGCGTACTGGGCTAGGCGGCATCTTAAAGCGCGTGGAATGGCGAGTAAGATGCTCCACTAAACTTCTATGATAGGGCGATCAGAGACCCGACTAGATCATTTTATATTTTGGTTAATATAAGAATTCAGGGAAATTCTATCACATTTGTTCAATTTACGTCGCTCCTATTTCAGATAGCGTATTGGACTAAGCGGCATCTTAAAGCGCGTGGAATGGCCATTGAAATGCACTATTAAACTTCTATGATAGGGCAATCAGAGACTCGATTAGATCATTTTATATTTTGGTTAATACAAGAATTCGGCGAAATTCTATCACATTTGTTCAATTTATGTCGTTCCTATTTCAGATAGCGTACTGGGCTAGGCTGCATCTTAAAGCGCGTGGAATGGCGAGTAAAATGCTCCACTAAACTTCTATGATCGGGCAATCAGAGACCCGACTAGATCATTTTATATTTTGGTTAATATAAGAATTCAGGGAAATTCTATCACATTTGTTCAATTTACGTCGCTCCTATTTCAGATAGCTTATTGGGCTAAGTGGCATCTCAAAGCGCATGAAATTACGAGTGAAATGCACTATTAAACTTCGATGATAGGACAAACAGAGACCCGATTAGGTCATTTTATATTTTGGTTAATACAAGAATTCAGCGAAATTCTATCACATTTGTTCCATTTACGTCGCTCCTATTTCAGATAGCGTATTGGACTAAGCGGCATCTCAAAGCGCGTGGAATGGCGATTGAAATGCACTATTAAACTTCTATGATAGGGCAATCAGAGACCCGATTAGATCATTTTATATTTTGGTTAATATAAGAATTCAGCGAAGTACTATCACATTTGTTCAATTTACGTCGTTCCTATTTCAGGTAGCGTACTGGGCTAGGCGGCATCTTAAAGCGCGTGGAATGGCGAGTAAAATGCACTGTTAAACTTCTATGATAGGGCAATCAGAGACCTAATTAGATCATTTTATATTTTGGTTAATATAAGAATTTAGCGAAATTGTATCACATTCATTCAATTTACGTCGCTCCTAATTCAGATAGCGTAATGGGCTAAGCGGCATCTCAAAGCGCATCAAATTACGAGTGAAATGCACTATTAGACTTCTATGGTAGGGCGAACAGAGACCCGACTAGATCATTATACATTAAGGTTAATATAAGAATTCAGGGAAATTCTATCACATTTGTTCAATTTACGTCGCTCCTATTTCAGATAGCGTATTGGGCTAAGCGGAATCTCAAAGCGCATGAAATGTCGAATAAAATGCACTATTAAACTTCTAGGCTAGGGCGAACAGAGAGCTGATTAAATCATTTTACATTACGGTTAATAAAAGATTTTAGCGAAATTCTATCACATTTGTTCAATTTACATCGCTCCTATTTCAGATATCGTACTGGGCTAGGCGGCATCTTAAAGCGCGTGGAATGGCGAGTAAAATGCACTATTAAACTTCTATGATAGGGCAATCAGAGACCTGATTAAATCATTTTATATTTTGGTTAATATGAGAATTCAGCGAAATTGTATCACATTTCTTCAATTTACGTCGCTCCTATTTCAGATACCGTCATGGGCTAAGCGGCATCTCAAAGCGCATAAAATGACGAGTGAAATGCACTATGAGACTTCTATGGTAGGGCGAACAGAGACCCGATTAGATCATTTTAGATTAAGGTTAATATACGAATTCAGGAAAATTCTATCACATTTGTTCAATTTACGTCGCTCCTATTGCAGATAGCGTATTGGGCTAAGCGGCATCTCAAAGCGCATGAAATGCGAGTAGAATGCACTGTTAAACTTCTAGGGTAGGGAAAACAGAGACCCGATTAGATCATTTTATATTATGGTTAATTTAAGAATTCAGCAAAATTCTATCACATTTCTTCAATTTACGTCGTTCCTATTTCAGATAGCGTAATGGGCTAGGCGGCATCTTAAAGCGCGTGGAATGGCGAGTGAAATGCACCATTAAACTTCTAGGGTAGGGCAAACAGAGTCCCGATTAGATAATTTTATATTATGGTTAATTTAAGAATTCAGCAAAATTCTATCACATTTCTTCAATTTACGTCGCTCCTATTTCAGGTAGCGTACTGGGCTAGGCGGCATCTTAAAGCGCGTGGAATGGCGAGTAAAATGCACTATTAAACTTCTAGGGTACGGCAAACAGAGTCCTGATTAGATAATTTTATATTATGGTTAATTTAAGAATTCTGCAAAATTCTGTCACATTTGTTCAATTTACGTCGTTCCTATTTCAGATAGCGGACTGGGCTAGGCGGCATCTTAAAGCGCGTGGAATGGCGAGTAAAATGCACTATTAAACTTCTAGGGTAGGGCAATCAGAGACCCGATCAGATCATTTTATATTTTGGTTAATATAAGAATTCAGCGAAATTCTATCACATTCGTTCAATATACGTCGCTCCTATTTCAGATAGCGTATTTGGCTAAGCGGCATATCAAAGCGCATGAAGTTACGAGTGAAATGCACTATTAAACTTCGATGATAGGGCAAACAAAGACCCGATTAGGTCAATTTATATTTTGGATAATACAAGAATTCAGCGAAATTCTATCACATTTGTTCCATTTACGTCGCTCCTATTTCAGATCGCGTATTGGACTAAGCGGCATCTTAAAGCGCGTGGAATGGCGATTGAAATGCACTATTAAACTTCTATGATAATGCAATCAGAGACTCGATTAGATCATTTTATATTTTGGTTAATACAAGAATTCAGCGAAATTCTATCACATTTGTTCAATTTACGTCGCTCCTATTTCAGATAGCTTATTGGGCTAAGCGGAGTCTCAAAGCGCATGAAATCATGAGTGAAATGCACTATTAAACTTCAAGGGCAGGGCGAACAGAGACCCGATTAGATCATTTTACATTAAGGTTAATATAAGAATTCAGGGAGATTCTATCACATTTGTTCAATTTACGTCGCTCCTGTTTCAGATAGCGTATTGGGCTAAGCGGAATCTCAAAGCGCATGAAATCATGAGTGAAATGCACTATTAAACTTCTAGGGCAGGGCGAACAGAGACCCGATTAGATCATTTTACATTAAGGTTAATATAAGAATTCAGGGAAATTCTATCACATTTGTTCAATTTACGTCGCTCCTATTTCAGATAGCGTATTGGGCTAAGCGGCATCTCAAAGCGCATGAAATGCGAGTAAAATGCACTGATAAACTTCTAGGGTAGGGCAACCAGAGACCCGATTAGATCATTTTATATTATGGTTAATTTAAGAATTCAGCAAAATTCTATCACATTTGTTCAATTTACGTCGCTCCTATTTCAGATAGCTTATTGGGCTAAGCGTAATCTCAAAGCGCATGAAATCATAAGTGAAATGCACTATTAAACTTCTAGGGCAGGGCGAACAGAGACCCGATTAGATCATTTTACATTAAGGTTAATATAAGAATTCAGGGAAATTCTATCACATTTGTGCAATTTACGTCGCTCCCATTTCAGATAGCGTATTGTGCTAAGCGGCATCTCAGAGCGCATGAAATGGCGAGTAAAATGCACTATTAAATTTCTCGTGTAGGGCAAACAGAGACCCGATTAGATCATTTTATATTATGGTTAATTTAAGAATACAGCAAAATTCTGTCACATTTGTTCAATTTACGTCGCTCCTATTTCAGATAGAGTACTGGGCTGGACGGCATCTTAAAGCGCGTGGAATGGCGATTAAAATGCACTATTAAACTTCTATGATAGGGCAAACAGAGAGTCGATTAGATCATTTTACATTAATGTTAATATTAGTATTCAGGGAAATTCTATCACATTTGTTCAATTTACATCGCTCCTATTTCAGGTAGCGTATTGGGCTAAGCGGCATCTCAAAGCGCATGAAATGACGAGTGATATGCACTACAAGTCTTCTATGGTAGGGCGAACAGAGACCCGATTAGATCATTTTACATTAAGGTTAATATAAGAATTCAGGGAAATTCTATCACATTTGTTCAATTTACGTCGCTCCTGTTTCAGATAGCGTATTGGGCTAAGCGGCATCTCGAAGCGCATGAAATGGCGAGTAAAATGCACTGTTAAATTTGCAGGGTAGTGCACACAGAGACCCGATTAGATCATTTTATATTATGGTTCATTTAAGAATTCAGCAAAATTCCATCACATTTGTTCAATTTACGTCCTTCCTATTTCAGATAGCCTACCGGGCTATGCGGCATCTTAAAGTGCGTGGAATGGCGAGTGAAATCGACTATTAAACTTCTATGATAGGGCAATCAGAGACCCGATTAGATCATTTTATATTTTGGTTAATACAAGAATTCAGCGAAATTCTATCACATTTGTTCAATTTACGTCGCTCCTATTTCAGACCGCGTACTGGGCAAGGCGGCATCTTAAAGCGCGTGGAATGGCGAGTAAAATGCACTATTAAACTTCTAGGATAAGACAAACAGAGACCCGATTAGATCATTTTATATTACGGTTAATATAAGAATTGAGCGTAATTCTATCACATTTGGTCAACTTACGTCGCTCCTATTTCAGATAGCTTATTGGGCTAAGCGGCATCTCAAAGCGCATGAAATGACGAGTGAAATGCACTATTAAACTTCTAGGCTAGGGCGAACAGAGAGCTGATTAAATCATTTTACATTACGCTTAATAAAAGATTTCAGCGAAATTCTATCACATTTGTTCAATTTACATCGCTCCTATTTCAGATAGCGTACTGGGCTAGGCGGCATCTTAAAGCGCGTGGAATGGCGAGTAAAATGCACTATTAAACTTCTATGATAGGGCAATCAGAGACCTGATTAAATCATTTTATATTTTGGTTAATATAAGAATTCAGCGAAATTGTATCACATTTGTTCAATTTACGTCGCTCCTATTTCAGATAGCATCATGGGCTAAGCGGCATCTCAAAGCGCATGAAATGACGAGTGAAATGCACTATGAGACTTCTATGGTAGGGCGAACAGAGACCCGATTAGATCATTTTACATTAAGGTTAATATAAGAATTCAGGAAAATTCTATCACATTTGTTCAATTTACGTCGCTCCTATTGCAGATAGCGTATTGGGCTAAGCGGCATCTGAAAGCGCGTGGAATGGCGAGTGAAATGCACTGTTAAACTTCTAGGGTAGGGCAAACAGAGACCCGATTAGATCATTTTATATTATGGTTAATTTAAGAATTCTGCAAAATTCTATCACATTTCTTCAATTTACGTCGTTCCTATTTCAGATAGCGTACTGGGCTAGGCGGCATCTTAAAGCGCGTGGAATGGCGAGTAAAATGCACTATTAAACTTCTAGGGTACGGCAAACAGAGTCCTGATTAGATAATTTTATATTATGGTTAATTTAAGAATTCTGCAAAATTCTACCACATTTGTTCAATTTACGTCGTTCCTATTTCAGATAGCGTACTGGGCTAGGCGGCATCTTAAAGCGCGTGGAATGGCGAGTAAAATGCACTATTAAACTTCTAGGGTAGGGCAATCAGAGACCCGATCAGATCATTTTATATTTTGGTTAATATAAGAATTCAGCGAAATTCTATCACATTCGTTCAATATACGTCGCTCCTATTTCAGATAGCGTATTGGGCTAAGCGGCATCTCAAAGCGCATGAAATGGCGAGTAAAATGCACTGTTAAACTTCTAGGGTAGGGCAAACAGAGACCCGATTAGATCATTTTGTAGTATGGTTAATTTAAGAATTCAGCAATATTCTATCACATTTGTGCAATTTACGTCGTTCCTATTTCAGATAGCGTACTGGGCTAGGCGGCATCTTAAAGCGCGTGGAATGGCGAGTAAGATGCTCCACTAAACTTCTATGATAGGGCGATCAGAGACCCGACTAGATCATTTTATATTTTGGTTAATATAAGAATTCAGGGAAATTCTATCACATTTGTTCAATTTACGTCGCTCCTATTTCAGATAGCGTATTGGACTAAGCGGCATCTTAAAGCGCGTGGAATGGCGATTGAAATGCACTATTAAACTTCTATGATAGGGCAATCAGAGACTCGATTAGATCATTTTATATTTTGGTTAATACAAGAATTCGGCGAAATTCTATCACATTTGTTCAATTTACGTCGCTCCTATTTCAGATAGCTTATTGGGCTAAGCGGAGTCTCAAAGCGCATGAAATCATGAGTGAAATGCACTATTAAACTTCAAGGGCAGGGCGAACAGAGACCCGATTAGATCATTTTACATTAAGGTTAATATAAGGATTTAGGGAAATTCTATCACATTTGTTCAATTTACGTCGCTCCTGTTTCAGATAGCGTATTGGGCTAAGCGGCATCTCGAAGCGCATGAAATGGCGAGTAAACCGCACTGTTAAATTTCCAGGGTAGTGCAAACAGAGACCCGTTTAGATCATTTTATATTATGGTTCATTTAAGAATTCAGCAAAATTCCATCACATTTGTTCAATTTACGTCCTTCCTATTTCAGATATCGTACTGGGCTAGGCGGCATCTTAAAGCACGTGGAATGGCGAGTAAAATGCACTATTAAACTTCTATGATAGGGCAATCAGAGACCTGATTAAATCATTTTATATTTTGGTTAATATGAGAATTCAGCGAAATTGTATCACATTTCTTCAATTTACGTCGCTCCTATTTCAGATAGCGTCATGGGCTAAGCGGCATCTCAAAGCGCATAAAATGACGAGTGAAATGCACTGTTAAACTTCTAGGGTAGGGCAAACAGAGACCCGATTAGATCATTTTATATTATGGTTAATTTAAGAATTCAGCAAAATTCTATCACATTTCTTCAATTTTCGTCGTTCCTATTTCAGATAGCGTAATGGGCTAGGCGGCATCTTAAAGCGCGTGGAATGGCGAGTGAAATGCACTATTAAACTTCTAGGGTAGGGCAAACAGAGTCCCGATTAGATAATTTTATATTATGGTTAATTTAAGAATTCAGCAAAATTCTATCACATTTCTTCAATTTACGTCGTTCCTATTTCAGATAGCGTAATGGGCTAGGCGGCATCTTAAAGCGCGTGGAATGGCGAGTGAAATGCACTGTTAAACTTCTAGGGTAGGGCAAACAGAGACCCGATTAGTTCATTTTATATTATGGTTAATTTAAGAATTCTGCAAAATTCTATCACATTTCTTCAATTTACGTCGTTCCTATTTCAGATAGCGTACTGGGCTAGGCGGCATCTTAAAGCGCGTGGAATGGCGAGTAAAATGCACTATTAAACTTCTAGGGTACGGCAAACAGAGTCCTGATTAGATAATTTTATATTATGGTTAATTTAAGAATTCTGCAAAATTCTGTCACATTTGTTCAATTTACGTCGTTCCTATTTCAGATAGCGTACTGGGCTAGGCGGCATCTTAAAGCGCGTGGAATGGCGAGTAAAATGCACTATTAAACTTCTAGGGTAGGGCAATCAGAGACCCGATCAGATCATTTTATATTTTGGTTAATATAAGAATTCAGCGAAATTCTATCACATTCGTTCAATATACGTCGCTCCTATTTCAGATAGCGTATTTGGCTAAGCGGCATATCAAAGCGCATGAAATTACGAGTGAAATGCACTATTAAACTTCGATGATAGGGCAAACAAAGACCCGATTAGGTCAATTTATATTTTGGATAATACAAGAATTCAGCGAAATTCTATCACATTTGTTCCATTTACGTCGCTCCTATTTCAGATAGCGTATTGGACTAAGCGGCATCTTAAAGCGCGTGGAATGGCGATTGAAATGCACTATTAAACTTCTATGATAGGGCAATCAGAGACTCGATTAGATCATTTTATATTTTGGTTAATACAAGAATTCAGCGAAATTCTATCACATTTGTTCAATTTACGTCGCTCCTATTTCAGATAGCTTATTGGGCTAAGCGGAGTCTCAAAGCGCATGAAATCATGAGTGAAATGCACTATTAAACTTCAAGGGCAGGGCGAACAGAGACCCGATTAGATCATTTTACATTAAGGTTAATATAAGAATTCAGGGAGATTCTATCACATTTGTTCAATTTACGTCGCTCCTGTTTCAGATAGCGTATTGGGCTAAGCGGAATCTCAAAGCGCATGAAATCATGAGTGAAATGCACTATTAAACTTCTAGGGCAGGGCGAACAGAGACCCGATTAGATCATTTTACATTAAGGTTAATATAAGAATTCAGGGAAATTCTATCACATTTGTTCAATTTACGTCGCTCCTATTTCAGATAGCGTATTGGGCTAAGCGGCATCTCAAAGCGCATGAAATGCGAGTAAAATGCACTGTTAAACTTCTAGGGTAGGGCAACCAGAGACCCGATTAGATCATTTTATATTATGGTTAATTTAAGAATTCAGCAAAATTCTATCACATTTGTTCAATTTACGTCGCTCCTATTTCAGATAGCTTATTGGGCTAAGCGTAATCTCAAAGCGCATGAAATCATAAGTGAAATGCACTATTAAACTTCTAGGGCAGGGCGAACAGAGACCCGATTAGATCATTTTACATTAAGGTTAATATAAGAATTCAGTGAAATTCTATCACATTTGTGCAATTTACGTCGCTCCCATTTCAGATAGCGTATTGTGCTAAGCGGCATCTCAGAGCGCATGAAATGGCGAGTAAAATGCACTATTAAATTTCTCGTGTAGGGCAAACAGAGACCCGATTAGATCATTTTATATTATGGTTAATTTAAGAATTCAGCAAATTCTATCACATTTGTTCAATTTACGTCGCTCCTATTTCAGATAGAGTACTGGGCTGGACGGCATCTTAAAGCGCGTGGAATGGCGATTAAAATGCACTATTAAACTTCTATGATAGGGCAAACAGAGAGTCGATTAGATCATTTTACATTAATGTTAATATTAGTATTCAGGGAAATTCTATCACATTTGTTCAATTTACATCGCTCCTATTTCAGGTAGCGTATTGGGCTAAGCGGCATCTCAAAGCGCATGAAATGACGAGTGATATGCACTACAAGTCTTCTATGGTTGGGCGAACAGAGACCCGATTAGATCATTTTACATTAAGGTTAATATAAGAATTCAGGGAAATTCTATCACATTTGTTCAATTTACGTCGCTCCTGTTTCAGATAGCGTATTGGCTAAGCGGCATCTCGAAGCGCATGAAATGGCGAGTAAAATGCACTGTTAAATTTGCAGGGTAGTGCACACAGAGACCCGATTAGATCATTTTATATTATGGTTCATTTAAGAATTCAGCAAAATTCCATCACATTTGTTCAATTTACGTCCTTCCTATTTCAGATAGCCTACCGGGCTAAGCGGCATCTTAAAGTGCGTGGAATGGCGAGTGAAATCCGCTATTAAACTTCTAGGATAAGACAAACAGAGACCCGATTAGATCATTTTATATTACGGTTAATATAAGAATTGAGCGTAATTCTATCACATTTGGTCAACTTACGTCGCTCCTATTTCAGATAGCTTATTGGGCTAAGCGGCATCTCAAAGCGCATGAAATGACGAGTGAAATGCACTATTAAACTTCTAGGCTAGGGCGAACAGAGAGCTGATTAAATCATTTTACATTACGCTTAATAAAAGATTTCAGCGAAATTCTATCACATTTGTTCAATTTACATCGCTCCTATTTCAGATAGCGTACTGGGCTAGGCGGCATCTTAAAGCGCGTGGAATGGCGAGTAAAATGCACTATTAAACTTCTATGATAGGGCAATCAGAGACCTGATTAAATCATTTTATATTTTGGTTAATATAAGAATTCAGCGAAATTGTATCACATTTGTTCAATTTACGTCGCTCCTATTTCAGATAGCGTCATGGGCTAAGCGGCATCTCAAAGCGCATGAAATGACGAGTGAAATGCACTATGAGACTTCTATGGTAGGGCGAACAGAGACCCGATTAGATCATTTTACATTAAGGTTAATATAAGAATTCAGGAAAATTCTATCACATTTGTTCAATTTACGTCGCTCCTATTGCAGATAGCGTATTGGGCTAAGCGGCATCTGAAAGCGCGTGGAATGGCGAGTGAAATGCACTGTTAAACTTCTAGGGTAGGGCAAACAGAGACCCGATTAGATCATTTTATATTATGGTTAATTTAAGAATTCTGCAAAATTCTATCACATTTCTTCAATTTACGTCGTTCCTATTTCAGATAGCGTACTGGGCTAGGCGGCATCTTAAAGCGCGTGGAATGGCGAGTAAAATGCACTATTAAACTTCTAGGGTACGGCAAACAGAGTCCTGATTAGATAATTTTATATTATGGTTAATTTAAGAATTCTGCAAAATTCTACCACATTTGTTCAATTTACGTCGTTCCTATTTCAGATAGCGTACTGGGCTAGGCGGCATCTTAAAGCGCGTGGAATGGCGAGTAAAATGCACTATTAAACTTCTAGGGTAGGGCAATCAGAGACCCGATCAGATCATTTTATATTTTGGTTAATATAAGAATTCAGCGAAATTCTATCACATTCGTTCAATATACGTCGCTCCTATTTCAGATAGCGTATTGGGCTAAGCGGCATCTCAAAACGCATGAAATGGCGAGTAAAATGCACTGTTAAACTTCTAGGGTAGGGCAAACAGAGACCCGATTAGATCATTTTGTAGTATGGTTAATTTAAGAATTCAGCAATATTCTATCACATTTGTGCAATTTACGTCGTTCCTATTTCAGATAGCGTACTGGGCTAGGCGGCATCTTAAAGCGCGTGGAATGGCGAGTAAGATGCTCCACTAAACTTCTATGATAGGGCGATCAGAGACCCGACTAGATCATTTTATATTTTGGTTAATATAAGAATTCAGGGAAATTCTATCACATTTGTTCAATTTACGTCGCTCCTATTTCAGATAGCGTATTGGACTAAGCGGCATCTTAAAGCGCGTGGAATGGCGATTGAAATGCACTATTAAACTTCTATGATAGGGCAATCAGAGACTCGATTAGATCATTTTATATTTTGGTTAATAAAAGAATTCGGCGAAATTCTATCACATTTGTTCAATTTACGTCGCTCCTATTTCAGATAGCTTATTGGGCTAAGCGGAGTCTCAAAGCGCATGAAATCATGAGTGAAATGCACTATTAAACTTCAAGGGCAGGGCGAACAGAGACCCGATTAGATCATTTTACATTAAGGTTAATATAAGAATTTAGGGAAATTCTATCACATTTGTTCAATTTACGTCGCTCCTGTTTCAGATAGCGTATTGGGCTAAGCGGCATCTCGAAGCGCATGAAATGGCGAGTAAACCGCACTGTTAAATTTCCAGGGTAGTGCAAACAGAGACACGTTTAGATCATTTTATATTATGGTTCATTTAAGAATTCAGCAAAATTCCATCACATTTGTTCAATTTACGTCCTTCCTATTTCAGATAGCCTACCGGGCTATGCGGCATCTTAAAGTGCGTGGAATGGCGAGTGAAATCCACTATTAAACTTCTATGATAGGGCAATCAGAGACTCGATTAGATCATTTTATATTTTGGTTAATACAAGAATTCAGCGAAATTCTATCACATTTGTTCAATTTATGTCGCTCCTATTTCAGACCGCGTACTGGGCTAGGCGGCATCTTAAAGCGCGTGGAATGGCGAGTAAAATGCACTATTAAACTTCTAGGATAAGACAAACAGAGACCCGATTAGATCATTTTATATTACGGTTAATATAAGAATTGAGCGTAATTCTATCACATTTGGTCAACTTACGTCGCTCCTATTTCAGATAGCTTATTGGGCTAAGCGGCATCTCAAAGCGCATGAAATGACGAGTGATATGCACTATTAAACTTCTAGGCTAGGGCGAACAGAGAGCTGATTAAATCATTTTACATTACGCTTAATAAAAGATTTCAGCGAAATTCTATCACATTTCTTCAATTTACGTCGTTCCTATTTCAGATAGCGTAATGGGCTAGGCGTCATCTTAAAGCGCGTGGAATGGCGAGTGAAATGCACTATTAAACTTCTAGGGTAGGGCAAACAGAGTCCCGATTAGATAATTTTATATTATGGTTAATTTAAGAATTCAGCAAAATTCTATCACATTTCTTCAATTTACGTCGTTCCTATTTCAGATAGCGTAATGGGCTAGGCGGCATCTTAAAGCGCGTGGAATGGCGAGTAAAATGCACTATTAAACTTCTAGGGTAGGGCAATCAGAGACCCGATCAGATCATTTTATATTTTGGTTAATATAAGAATTCAGCGAAATTCTATCACATTCGTTCAATATACGTCGCTCCTATTTCAGATAGCGTATTGGGCTAAGCGGCATCTCAAAGCGCATGAAATGGCGAGTAAAATGCACTGTTAAACTTCTAGGGTAGGGCAAACAGAGACCCGATTAGATCATTTTGTAGTATGGTTAATTTAAGAATTCAGCAATATTCTATCACATTTGTGCAATTTACGTCGTTCCTATTTCAGATAGCGTACTGGGCTAGGCGGCATCTTAAAGCGCGTGGAATGGCGAGTAAGATGCTCCACTAAACTTCTATGATAGGGCGATCAGAGACCCGACTAGATCATTTTATATTTTGGTTAATATAAGAATTCAGGGAAATTCTATCACATTTGTTCAATTTACGTCGCTCCTACTTCAGATAGCGTATTGGACTAAGCGGCATCTTAAAGCGCGTGGAATGGCGATTGAAATGCACTATTAAACTTCTATGATAGGGCAATCAGAGACTCGATTAGATCATTTTATATTTTGGTTAATACAAGAATTCGGCGAAATTCTATCACATTTGTTCAATTTACGTCGTTCCTATTTCAGATAGCGTACTGGGCTAGGCTGCATCTTAAAGCGCGTGGAATGGCGAGTAAAATGCTCCACTAAACTTCTATGATCTGGCAATCAGAGACCCGACTAGATCATTTTATATTTTGGTTAATATAAGAATTCAGGGAAATTCTATCACATTTGTTCAATTTACGTCGCTCCTATTTCAGATAGCTTATTGGGCTAAGTGGCATCTCAAAGCGCATGAAATTACGAGTGAAATGCACTATTAAACTTCGATGATAGGACAAACAGAGACCCGATTAGGTCATTTTATATTTTGGTTAATACAAGAATTCAGCGAAATTCTATCACATTTGTTCCATTTACGTCGCTCCTATTTCAGATAGCGTATTGGACTAAGCGGCATCTCAAAGCGCGTGGAATGGCGATTGAAATGCACTATTAAACTTCTATGATAGGGCAATCAGAGACCCGATTAGATCATTTTATATTTTGGTTAATATAAGAATTCAGCGAAGTACTATCACATTTGTTCAATTTACGTCGTTCCTATTTCTGATAGCGTACTGGGCTAGGCGGCATCTTAAAGCGCGTGGAATGGCGAGTAAAATGCACTGTTAAACTTCTATGATAGGGCAATCAGAGACCTAATTAGATCATTTTATATTTTGGTTAATATAAGAATTTAGCGAAATTGTATCACATTCATTCAATTTACGTCGCTCCTAATTCAGATAGCGTAATGGGCTAAGCGGCATCTCAAAGCGCATCAAATTACGAGTGAAATCCACTATTAGACTTCTATGGTAGGGCGAACAGAGACCCGACTAGATCATTACACATTAAGGTTAATATAAGAATTCAGGGAAATTCTATCACATTTGTTCAATTTACGTCGCTCCTATTTCAGATAGCGTATTGGGCTAAGCGGAATCTCAAAGCGCATGAAATGTCGAATAAAATGCACTATTAAACTTCTAGGCTAGGGCGAACAGAGAGCTGATTAAATCATTTTACATTACGGTTAATAAAAGATTTTAGCGAAATTCTATCACATTTGTTCAATTTACATCGCTCCTATTTCAGATATCGTACTGGGCTAGGCGGCATCTTAAAGCGCGTGGAATGGCGAGTAAAATGCACTATTAAACTTCTATGATAGGGCAATCAGAGACCTGATTAAATCATTTTATATTTTGGTTAATATGAGAATTCAGCGAAATTGTATCACATTTCTTCAATTTACGTCGCTCCTATTTCAGATAGCGTCATGGGCTAAGCGGCATCTCAAAGCGCATAAAATGACGAGTGAAATGCACTATGAGACTTCTATGGTAGGGCGAACAGAGACCCGATTAGATCATTTTAGATTAAGGTTAATATAAGAATTCAGCGAAATTCTATCACATTTCTTCAATTTACGTCGCTCCTATTGCAGATAGCGTATTGGGCTAAGCGGCATCTCGAAGCGCATGAAATGGCGAGTAAAATGCACCGTTAAATTTGCAGGGTAGTGCACACAGAGACCCGATTAGATCATTTTATATTATGGTTCATTTAAGAATTCAGCAAAATTCTATCACATTTGTTCAATTTACGTCGCTCCTATTTCAGATAGCTTATTGGGCTAAGCGTAATCTCAAAGCGCATGAAATCATAAGTGAAATGCACTATTAAACTTCTAGGGTAGGGCAAACAGAGTCCCGATTAGATAATTTTATATTATGGTTAATTTAAGAATTCAGCAAAATTCTATCACATTTCTTCAATTTACGTCGTTCCTATTTCAGATAGCGTAATGGGCTAGGCGGCATCTTAAAGCGCGTGGAATGGCGAGTGAAATGCACTGTTAAACTTCTAGGGTAGGGCAAACAGAGACCCGATTAGTTCATTTTATATTATGGTTAATTTAAGAATTCTGCAAAATTCTATCACATTTCTTCAATTTACGTCGTTCCTATTTCAGATAGCGTACTGGGCTAGGCGGCATCTTAAAGCGCGTGGAATGGCGAGTAAAATGCACTATTAAACTTCTAGGGTACGGCAAACAGAGTCCTGATTAGATAATTTTATATTATGGTTAATTTAAGAATTCTGCAAAATTCTGTCACATTTGTTCAATTTACGTCGTTCCTATTTCAGATAGCGTACTGGGCTAGGCGGCATCTTAAAGCGCGTGGAATGGCGAGTAAAATGCACTATTAAACTTCTAGGGTAGGGCAATCAGAGACCCGATCAGATCATTTTATATTTTGGTTAATATAAGAATTCAGCGAAATTCTATCACATTCGTTCAATATACGTCGCTCCTATTTCAGATAGCGTATTTGGCTAAGCGGCATATCAAAGCGCATGAAATTACGAGTGAAATGCACTATTAAACTTCGATGATAGGGCAAACAAAGACCCGATTAGGTCAATTTATATTTTGGATAATACAAGAATTCAGCGAAATTCTATCACATTTGTTCCATTTACGTCGCTCCTATTTCAGATAGCGTATTGGACTAAGCGGCATCTTAAAGCGCGTGGAATGGCGATTGAAATGCACTATTAAACTTCTATGATAGGGCAATCAGAGACTCGATTAGATCATTTTATATTTTGGTTAATACAAGAATTCAGCGAAATTCTATCACATTTGTTCAATTTACGTCGCTCCTATTTCAGATAGCTTATTGGGCTAAGCGGAGTCTCAAAGCGCATGAAATCATGAGTGAAATGCACTATTAAACTTCAAGGGCAGGGCGAACAGAGACCCGATTAGATCATTTTACATTAAGGTTAATATAAGAATTCAGGGAGATTCTATCACATTTGTTCAATTTACGTCGCTCCTGTTTCAGATAGCGTATTGGGCTAAGCGGAATCTCAAAGCGCATGAAGTCATGAGTGAAATGCACTATTAAACTTCTAGGGCAGGGCGAACAGAGACCCGATTAGATCATTTTACATTAAGGTTAATATAAGAATTCAGGGAAATTCTATCACATTTGTTCAATTTACGTCGCTCCTATTTCAGATAGCGTATTGGGCTAAGCGGCATCTCAAAGCGCATGAAATGCGAGTAAAATGCACTGTTAAACTTCTAGGGTAGGGCAACCAGAGACCCGATTAGATCATTTTATATTATGGTTAATTTAAGAATTCAGCAAAATTCTATCACATTTGTTCAATTTACGTCGCTCCTATTTCAGATAGCTTATTGGGCTAAGCGTAATCTCAAAGCGCATGAAATCATAAGTGAAATGCACTATTAAACTTCTAGGGCAGGGCGAACAGAGACCCGATTAGATCATTTTACATTAAGGTTAATATAAGAATTCAGTGAAATTCTATCACATTTGTGCAATTTACGTCGCTCCCATTTCAGATAGCGTATTGTGCTAAGCGGCATCTCAGAGCGCATGAAATGGCGAGTAAAATGCACTATTAAATTTCTCGTGTAGGGCAAACAGTGACCCGATTAGATCATTTTATATTATGGTTAATTTAAGAATTCAGCAAAATTCTATCACATTTGTTCAATTTACGTCGCTCCTATTTCAGATAGAGTACTGGGCTGGACGGCATCTTAAAGCGCGTGGAATGGCGATTAAAATGCACTATTAAACTTCTATGATAGGGCAAACAGAGAGTCGATTAGATCATTTTACATTAATGTTAATATTAGTATTCAGGGAAATTCTATCACATTTGTTCAATTTACATCGCTCCTATTTCAGGTAGCGTATTGGGCTAAGCGGCATCTCAAAGCGCATGAAATGACGAGTGATATGCACTACAAGTCTTCTATGGTAGGGCGAACAGAGACCCGATTAGATCATTTTACATTAAGGTTAATATAAGAATTCAGGGAAATTCTATCACATTTGTTCAATTTACGTCGCTCCTGTTTCAGATAGCGTATTGGGCTAAGCGGCATCTCGAAGCGCATGAAATGGCGAGTAAAATGCACTGTTAAATTTGCAGGGTAGTGCACACAGAGACCCGATTAGATCATTTTATATTATGGTTCATTTAAGAATTCAGCAAAATTCCATCACATTTGTTCAATTTACGTCCTTCCTATTTCAGATAGCCTACCGGGCTATGCGGCATCTTAAAGTGCGTGGAATGGCGAGTGAAATCCACTATTAAACTTCTATGATAGGGCAATCAGAGACCCGATTAGATCATTTTATATTTTGGTTAATACAAGAATTCAGCGAAATTCTATCACATTTGTTCAATTTACTCGCTCCTATTTCAGACCGCGTACTGGGCTAGGCGGCATCTTAAAGCGCGTGGAATGGCGAGTAAAATGCTCCACTAAACTTCTATGATAGGGCGATCAGAGACCCGACTAGATCATTTTATATTTTGGTTAATATAAGAATTCAGGGAAATTCTATCACATTTGTTCAATTTACGTCGCTCCTATTTCAGATAGCGTATTGGACTAAGCGGCATCTTAAAGCGCGTGGAATGGCGATTGAAATGCACTATTAAACTTCTATGATAGGGCAATCAGAGACTCGATTAGATCATTTTATATTTTGGTTAATACAAGAATTCGGCGAAATTCTATCACATTTGTTCAATTTACGTCGCTCCTATTTCAGATAGCTTATTGGGCTAAGCGGCATCTCAAAGCGCATGAAATGACGAGTGAAATGCACTATTAAACTTCTAGGCTAGGGCGAACAGAGAGCTGATTAAATCATTTTACATTACGCTTAATAAAAGATTTCAGCGAAATTCTATCACATTTGTTCAATTTACATCGCTCCTATTTCAGATAGCGTACTGGGCTAGGCGGCATCTTAAAGCGCGTGGAATGGCGAGTAAAATGCACTATTAAACTTCTAGGATAAGACAAACAGAGACCCGATTCGATCATTTTATATTACGGTTAATATAAGAATTGAGCGTAATTCTATCACATTTGGTCAACTTACGTCGCTCCTATTTCAGATAGCTTATTGGGCTAAGCGGCATCTCAAAGCGCATGAAATGACGAGTGAAATGCACTATTAAACTTCTAGGCTAGGGCGAACAGAGAGCTGATTAAATCATTTTACATTACGCTTAATAAAAGATTTCAGCGAAATTCTATCACATTTGTTCAATTTACATCGCTACTATTTCAGATAGCGTACTGGGCTAGGCGGCATCTTAAAGCGCGTGGAATGGCGAGTAAAATGCACTATTAAACTTCTATGATAGGGCAATCAGAGACCTGATTAAATCATTTTATATTTTGGTTAATATAAGAATTCAGCGAAATTGTATCACATTTGTTCAATTTACGTCGCTCCTATTTCAGATAGCGTCATGGGCTAAACGGCATCTCAAAGCGCATGAAATGACGAGTGAAATGCACTATGAGACTTCTATGGAAGGGCGAACAGAGACCCGATTAGATCATTTTACATTAAGGTTAATATAAGAATTCAGGAAAATTCTATCACATTTGTTCAATTTACGTCGCTCCTATTGCAGATAGCGTATTGGGCTAAGCGGCATCTCAAAGCGCATGAAATGCGAGTGGAATGCACTGTTAAACTTCTAGGGTAGGGCAAACAGAGACCCGATTAGATCATTTTATATTATGGTTAATTTAAGAATTCAGCAAAATTCTATCACATTTGTTCAATTTACGTCGTTCCTATTTCAGATAGCGTAATGGGCTAGGCGGCATCTTAAAGCGCGTGGAATGGCGAGTGAAATGCACTATTAAACTTCTAGGCTAGGGCGAACAGAGAGCTGATTAAATCATTTTACATTACGCTTAATAAAAGATTTCAGCGAAATTCTATCACATTTGTTCAACTTACATCGCTCCTATTTCAGATAGCGTACTGGGCTAAGCGGCATCTCAAAGCGCATGAAATGCGAGTAGAATGCACTGTTAAACTTCTAGGGTAGGGCAAACAGAGACCCGATTAGATCATTTTATATTATGGTTAATTTAAGAATTCAGCAAAATTCTATCACATTTCTTCAATTTACGTCGTTCCTATTTCAGATAGCGTAATGGGCTAGGCGGCATCTGAAAGCGCGTGGAATGGCGAGTGAAATGCACTGTTAAACTTCTAGGGTAGGGCAAACAGAGACCCGATTAGATCATTTTATATTATGGTTAATTTAAGAATTCTGCAAAATTCTATCACATTTCTTCAATTTACGTCGTTCCTATTTCAGATAGCGTACTGGGCTAGGTGGCATCTTAAAGCGCGTGGAATGGCGAGTAAAATGCACTATTAAACTTCTAGGGTACGGCAAACAGAGTCCTGATTAGATAATTTTATATTATGGTTAATTTAAGAATTCTGCAAAATTCTATCACATTTGTTCAATTTACGTCGTTCCTATTTCAGATAGCGTACTGGGCTACGCGGCATCTTAAAGCGCGTGGAATGGCGAGTAAAATGCACTATTAAACTTCTAGGGTAGGGCAATCAGAGACCCGATCAGATCATTTTATATTTTGGTTAATATAAGAATTCAGCGAAATTCTATCACATTCGTTCAATATACGTCGCTCCTATTTCAGATAGCGTATTGGGCTAAGCGGCATCTCAAAGCGCATGAAATGGCGAGTAAAATGCACTGTTAAACTTCTAGGGTAGGGCAAACAGAGACCCGATGAGATCATTTTGTAGTATGGTTAATTTAAGAATTCAGCAATATTCTATCACATTTGTGCAATTTACGTCGTTCCTATTTCAGATAGCGTACTGGGCTAGGCGGCATCTTAAAGCGCGTGGAATGGCGAGTAAGATGCTCCACTAAACTTCTATGATAGGGCGATCAGAGACCCGACTAGATCATTTTATATATTGGTTAATATAAGAATTCAGGGAAATTCTATCACATTTGTTCAATTTACGTCGCTCCTATTTCAGATAGCGTATTGGACTAAGCGGCATCTTAAAGCGCGTGGGATGGCGATTGAAATGCACTATTAAACTTCTATGATAGGGCAATCAGAGACTCGATTAGATCATTTTATATTTTGGTTAATACAAGAATTCGGCGAAATTCTATCACATTTGTTCAATTTACGTCGCTCCTATTTCAGATAGCTTATTGGGCTAAGCGGAGTCTCAAAGCGCATGAAATCATGAGTGAAATGCACTATTAAACTTCAAGGGCAGGGCAATCAGAGACCCGATTAGATCATTTTACATTAAGGTTAATATAAGAATTCAGGGAGATTCTATCACATTTGTTCAATTTACGTCGCTCCTGTTTCAGATAGCGTATTGGGCTAAGCGGAATCTCAAAGCGCATGAAATCATGAGCGAAATGCACTATTAAACTTCTAGGGCAGGGCGGACAGAGACCCGATTAGATCATTTTACATTAACGTTAATATAAGAATTCAGGGAAATTCTATCACATTTGTTCAATTTACGTCGCTCCTGTTTCAGATAGCGTATTGGGCTAAGCGGCATCTCGAAGCGCATGAAATGGCGAGTAAACCGCACTGTTAAATTTCCAGGGTAGTGCAAACAGAGACCCGTTTAGATCATTTTATATTATGGTTCATTTAAGAATTCAGCAAAATTCCATCACATTTGTTCAATTTACGTCCTTCCTATTTCAGATAGCGTACCGGGCTATGCGGCATCTTAAAGCGCGTGGAATGGCGAGTGAAATCCACTATTAAACTTCTATGATAGGGCAATCAGAGACCCGATTAGATCATTTTATATTTTGGTTAATACAAGAATTCAGCGAAATTCTATCACATTTGTTCATTTTACGTCGCTCCTATTTCAGACAGCGTACTGGGCTAGGCGGCATCTTAAAGCGCGTGGAATGGCGAGTAAAATGCACTATTAAACTTCTAGGGTAGGGCAATCAGAGACCCGATCAGATCATTTTATATTTTGGTTAATATAAGAATTCAGCGAAATTCTATCACATTCGTTCAATATACGTCGCTCCTATTACAGATAGCGTATTTGGCTAAGCGGCATATCAAAGCGCATGAAATTACGAGTGAAATGCACTATTAAACTTCGATGATAGGGCAAACAAAGACCCGATTAGGTCAATTTATATTTTGGATGATACAAGAATTCAGCGAAATTCTATCACATTTGTTCCATTTACGTCGCTCCTATTTCAGATAGCGTATTGGACTAAGCGGTATCTTAAAGCGCGTGGAATGGCGATTGAAATGCACTATTAAACTTCTATGATAGGGCAATCAGAGACTCGATTAGATCATTTTATATTTTGGTTAATACAAGAATTCAGCGAAATTCTATCACATTTGTTCAATTTACGTCGCTCCTATTTCAGATAGCTTATTGGGCTAAGCGGAGTCTCAAAGCGCATGAAATCATGAGTGAAATGCACTATTAAACTTCAAGGGCAGGGCGAACAGAGACCCGATTAGATCATTTTACATTAAGGTTAATATAAGAATTCAGGGAGATTCTATCACATTTGTTCAATTTACGTCGCTCCTGTTTCAGATAGCGTATTGGGCTAAGCGGAATCTCAAAGCGCATGAAATCATGAGTGAAATGCACTATTAAACTTCTAGGGCAGGGCGAACAGAGACCCGATTAGATCATTTTACATTAAGGTTAATATAAGAATTCAGGGAAATTCTATCACATTTGTTCAATTTACGTCGCTCCTATTTCAGATAGCGTATTGGGCTAAGCGGCATCTCAAAGCGCATGAAATGCGAGTAAAATGCACTGTTAAACTTCTAGGGTTGGGCAACCAGAGACCCGATTAGATCATTTTATATTATGGTTAATTTAAGAATTCAGGAAAATTCTATCACATTTGTTCAATTTACGTCGCTCCTATTTCAGATAGCTTATTGGGCTAAGCGTAATCTCAAAGCGCATGAAATCATAAGTGAAATGCACTATAAAACTTCTAGGGCAGGGCGAACAGAGACCCGATTAGATCATTTTACATTAAGGTTAATATAAGAATTCAGTGAAATTCTATCACATTTGTGCAATTTACGTCGCTCCCATTTCAGATAGCGTATTGTGCTAAGCGGCATCTCAGAGCGCATGAAATGGCGAGTAAAATGCACTATTAAATTTCTCGTGTAGGGCAAACAGTGACCCGATTAGATCATTTTATATTATGGTTAATTTAAGAATTCAGCAAAATTCTATCACATTTGTTCAATTTACGTCGCTCCTATTTCAGATAGAGTACTGGGCTGGACGGCATCTTAAAGCGCGTGGAATGGCGATTAAAATGCACTATTAAACTTCTATGATAGGGCAAACAGAGAGTCGATTAGATCATTTTACATTAATGTTAATATTAGTATTCAGGGAAATTCTATCACATTTGTTCAATTTACATCGCTCCTATTTCAGGTAGCGTATTGGGCTAAGCGGCATCTCAAAGCGCATGAAATGACGAGTGATATGCACTACAAGTCTTCTATGGTAGGGCGAAGAGAGACCCGATTAGATCATTTTACATTAAGGTTAATATAAGAATTCAGGGAAATTCTATCACATTTGTTCAATTTACGTCGCTCCTGTTTCAGATAGCGTATTGGGCTAAGCGGCATCTCGAAGCGCATGAAATGGCGAGTAAAATGCACTGTTAAATTTGCAGGGTAGTGCACACAGAGACCCGATTAGATCATTTTATATTATGGTTCATTTAAGAATTCAGCAAAATTCCATCACATTTGTTCAATTTACGTCCTTCCTATTTCAGATAGCCTACCGGGCTATGCGGCATCTTAAAGTGCGTGGAATGGCGAGTGAAATCCACTATTAAACTTCTATGATAGGGCAATCAGAGACCCGATTAGATCATTTTATATTTTGGTTAATACAAGAATTCAGCGAAATTCTATCACATTTGTTCAATTTACTCGCTCCTATTTCAGACCGCGTACTGGGCTAGGCGGCATCTTAAAGCGCGTGGAATGGCGAGTAAAATGCTCCACTAAACTTCTATGATAGGGCGATCAGAGACCCGACTAGATCATTTTATATTTTGGTTAATATAAGAATTCAGGGAAATTCTATCACATTTGTTCAATTTACGTCGCTCCTATTTCAGATAGCGTATTGGACTAAGCGGCATCTTAAAGCGCGTGGAATGGCGATTGAAATGCACTATTAAACTTCTATGATAGGGCAATCAGAGACTCGATTAGATCATTTTATATTTTGGTTAATACAAGAATTCGGCGAAATTCTATCACATTTGTTCAATTTACGTCGCTCCTATTTCAGATAGCTTATTGGGCTAAGCGGCATCTCAAAGCGCATGAAATGACGAGTGAAATGCACTATTAAACTTCTAGGCTAGGGCGAACAGAGAGCTGATTAAATCATTTTACATTATGCTTAATAAAAGATTTCAGCGAAATTCTATCACATTTGTTCAATTTACATCGCTCCTATTTCAGATAGCGTACTGGGCTAGGCGGCATCTTAAAGCGCGTGGAATGGCGAGTAAAATGCACTATTAAACTTCTAGGATAAGACAAACAGAGACCCGATTAGATCATTTTATATTACGGTTAATATAAGAATTGAGCGTAATTCTATCACATTTGGTCAACTTACGTCGCTCCTATTTCAGATAGCTTATTGGGCTAAGCGGCATCTCAAAGCGCATGAAATGACGAGTGAAATGCACTATTAAACTTCTAGGCTAGGGCGAACAGAGAGCTGATTAAATCATTTTACATTACGCTTAATAAAAGATTTCAGCGAAATTCTATCACATTTGTTCAATTTACATCGCTACTATTTCAGATAGCGTACTGGGCTAGGCGGCATCTTAAAGCGCGTGGAATGGCGAGTAAAATGCACTATTAAACTTCTATGATAGGGCAATCAGAGACCTGATTAAATCATTTTATATTTTGGTTAATATAAGAATTCAGCGAAATTGTATCACATTTGTTCAATTTACGTCGCTCCTATTTCAGATAGCGTCATGGGCTAAACGGCATCTCAAAGCGCATGAAATGACGAGTGAAATGCACTATGAGACTTCTATGGAAGGGCGAACAGAGACCCGATTAGATCATTTTACATTAAGGTTAATATAAGAATTCAGGAAAATTCTATCACATTTGTTCAATTTACGTCGCTCCTATTGCAGATAGCGTATTGGGCTAAGCGGCATCTCAAAGCGCATGAAATGCGAGTGGAATGCACTGTTAAACTTCTAGGGTAGGGCAAACAGAGACCCGATTAGATCATTTTATATTATGGTTAATTTAAGAATTCAGCAAAATTCTATCACATTTGTTCAATTTACGTCGTTCCTATTTCAGATAGCGTAATGGGCTAGGCGGCATCTTAAAGCGCGTGGAATGGCGAGTGAAATGCACTATTAAACTTCTAGGGTAGGGCAAACAGAGTCCCGATTAGATAATTTTATATTATGGTTAATTTAAGAATTCAGCAAAATTCTATCACATTTCTTCAATTTACGTCGTTCCTATTTCAGATAGCGTAATGGGCTAGGCGGCATCTGAAAGCGCGTGGAATGGCGAGTGAAATGCACTGTTAAACTTCTAGGGTAGGGCAAACAGAGACCCGATTAGATCATTTTGTAGTATGGTTAATTTAAGAATTCAGCAATATTCTATCACATTTGTGCAATTTACGTCGTTCCTATTTCAGATAGCGTACTGGGCTAGGCGGCATCTTAAAGCGCGTGGAATGGCGAGTAAGATGCTCCACTAAACTTCTATGATAGGGCGATCAGAGACCCGACTAGATCATTTTATATTTTGGTTAATATAAGAATTCAGGGAAATTCTATCACATTTGTTCAATTTACGTCGCTCCTATTTCAGATAGCGTATTGGACTAAGCGGCATCTTAAAGCGCGTGGAATGGCGATTGAAATGCACTATTAAACTTTTATGATAGGGCAATCAGCGACTCGATTAGATCATTTTATATTTTGGTTAATACAAGAATTCGGCGAAATTCTATCACATTTGTTCAATTTACGTCGCTCCTATTTCAGATAGCTTATTGGGCTAAGCGGAGTCTCAAAGCGCATGAAATCATGAGTGAAATGCACTATTAAACTTCAAGGGCAGGGCAATCAGAGACTCGATTAGATCATTTTACATTAAGGTTAATATAAGAATTCAGGGAGATTCTATCACATTTGTTCAATTTACGTCGCTCCTGTTTCAGATAGCGTATTGGGCTAAGCGGAATCTCAAAGCGCATGAAATCATGAGCGAAATGCACTATTAAACTTCTAGGGCAGGACGAACAGAGACCCGATTAGATCATTTTACATTAACGTTAATATAAGAATTCAGGGAAATTCTATCACATTTGTTCAATTTACGTCGCTCCTGTTTCAGATAGCGTATTGGGCTAAGCGGCATCTCGAAGCGCATGAAATGGCGAGTAAACCGCACTGTTAAATTTCCAGGGTAGTGCAAACAGAGACCCGTTTAGATCATTTTATATTATGGTTCATTTAAGAATTCAGCAAAATTCCATCACATTTGTTCAATTTACGTCCTTCCTATTTCAGATAGCGTACCGGGCTATGCGGCATCTTAAAGCGCGTGGAATGGCGAGTGAAATCCACTATTAAACTTCTATGATAGGGCAATCAGAGACCCGATTAGATCATTTTATATTTTGGTTAATACAAGAATTCAGCGAAATTCTATCACATTTGTTCATTTTACGTCGCTCCTATTTCAGACAGCGTACTGGGCTAGGCGGCATCTTAAAGCGCGTGGAATGGCGAGTAAAATGCACTATTAAACTTCTAGGATAAGACAAACAGAGACCCGATTCGATCATTTTATATTACGGTTAATATAAGAATTCAGCGCAATTCTATCACATTTGTTCAATTTACGTCGCTCCTATTTCAGATAGCGTATTGGGCTAAGCGGCATCTCAAAGCGCATGAAATGCGAGTAAAATGCACTGTTAAACTTCTAGGGTAGGGCAACCAGAGATCCGATTAGATCATTTTATATTATGGTTAATTTAAGAATTCAGCAAAATTCTATCACATTTGTTCAATTTACGTCGCTCCTATTTCAGATAGCTTATTGGGCTAAGAGTAATCTCAAAGCGCATGAAATCATAAGTGAAATGCACTATTAAACTTCTAGGGCAGGGCGAACAGAGACCCGATTAGATCATTTTACATTAAGGTTAATATAAGAATTCAGTGAAATTCTATCACATTTGTTCAATTTACGTCGCTCCTATTGCAGATAGCGTATTGGGCTAAGCGGCATCTCAAAGCGCATGAAATGCGAGTAGAATGCACTGTTAAACTTCTAGGGTAGGGCAAACAGAGACCCGATTAGATCATTTTATATTATGGTTAATTTAAGAATTCAGCAAAATTCTATCACATTTGTTCAATTTACGTCGTTCCTATTTCAGATAGCGTAATGGGCTAGGCGGCATCTTAAAGCGCGTGGAATGGCGAGTGAAATGCACTATTAAACTTCTAGGGTAGGGCAAACAGAGTCCCGATTAGATAATTTTATATTATGTTTAATTTAAGAATTCAGCAAAATTCTGTCACATTTCTTCAATTTACGTCGTTCCTATTTCAGATAGCGTAATGGGCTAGGCGGCATCTGAAAGCGCGTGGAATGGCGAGTGAAATGCACTGTTAAACTTCTAGGGTAGGGCAAACAGAGACCCGATTAGATCATTTTATATTATGGTTAATTTAAGAATTCAGCGAAATTCTATCACATTTGTTCATTTTACGTCGCTCCTATTTCAGACAGCGTACTGGGCTAGGCGGCATCTTAAAGCGCGTGGAATGGCGAGTAAAATGCACTATTAAACTTCTAGGATAAGACAAACAGAGACCCGATTCGATCATTTTATATTACGGTTAATATAAGAATTCAGCGCAATTCTATCACATTTGTTCAATTTACGTCGCTCCTATTTCAGGTAGCGTATTGGGCTAAGCGGCATCTCAAAGCGCATGAAATGCGAGTAAAATGCACTGTTAAACTTCTAGGGTAGGGCAACCAGAGATCCGATTAGATCATTTTATATTATGGTTAATTTAAGAATTCAGCAAAATTCTATCACATTTGTTCAATTTACGTCGCTCCTATTTCAGATAGCTTATTGGGCTAAGAGTAATCTCAAAGCGCATGAAATCATAAGTGAAATGCACTATTAAACTTCTAGGGCAGGGCGAACAGAGACCCGATTAGATCATTTTACATTAAGGTTAATATAAGAATTCAGTGAAATTCTATCACATTTGTTCAATTTACGTCGCTCCTATTGCAGATAGCGTATTGGGCTAAGCGGCATCTCAAAGCGCATGAAATGCGAGTAGAATGCACTGTTAAACTTCTAGGGTAGGGCAAACAGAGACCCGATTAGATCATTTTATATTATGGTTAATTTAAGAATTCAGCAAAATTCTATCACATTTGTTCAATTTACGTCGTTCCTATTTCAGATAGCGTAATGGGCTAGGCGGCATCTTAAAGCGCGTGGAATGGCGAGTGAAATGCACTATTAAACTTCTAGGGTAGGGCAAACAGAGTCCCGATTAGATAATTTTATATTATGTTTAATTTAAGAATTCAGCAAAATTCTATCACATTTCTTCAATTTACGTCGTTCCTATTTCAGATAGCGTAATGGGCTAGGCGGCATCTGAAAGCGCGTGGAATGGCGAGTGAAATGCACTGTTAAACTTCTAGGGTAGGGCAAACAGAGACCCGATTAGATCATTTTATATTATGGTTAATTTAAGAATTCAGCGAAATTCTATCACATTTGTTCATTTTACGTCGCTCCTATTTCAGACAGCGTACTGGGCTAGGCGGCATCTTAAAGCGCGTGGAATGGCGAGTAAAATGCACTATTAAACTTCTAGGATAAGACAAACAGAGACCCGATTCGATCATTTTATATTACGGTTAATATAAGAATTCAGCGCAATTCTATCACATTTGTTCAATTTACGTCGCTCCTATTTCAGATAGCGTATTGGGCTAAGCGGCATCTCAAAGCGCATGAAATGCGAGTAAAATGCACTGTTAAACTTCTAGGGTAGGGCAACCAGAGACCCGATTAGATCATTTTATATTATGGTTAATTTAAGAATTCAGCAAAATTCTATCACATTTGTTCAATTTACGTCGCTCCTATTTCAGATAGCTTATTGGGCTAAGCGTAATCTCAAAGCGCATGAAATCATAAGTGAAATGCACTATTAAACTTCTAGGGCAGGGCGAACAGAGACCCGATTAGATCATTTTACATTAAGGTTAATATAAGAATTCAGTGAAATTCTATCACATTTGTGCAATTTACGTCGCTCCCATTTCAGATAGCGTATTGTGCTAAGCGGCATCTCAGAGCGCATGAAATGGCGAGTAAAATGCACTATTAAATTTCTCGTGTAGGGCAAACAGAGACCCGATTAGATCATTTTATATTATGGTTCATTTAAGAATTCAGCAAAATTCCATCACATTTGTTCAATTTACGTCCTTCCTATTTCAGATAGCCTACCGGGCTATGCGGCATCTTAAAGTGCGTGGAATGGCGAGTGAAATCCACTATTAAACTTCTATGATAGGGCAATCAGAGACCCGATTAGATCATTTTATATTTTGGTTAATACAAGAATTCAGCGAAATTCTATCACATTTGTTCAATTTACGTCGCTCCTATTTCAGACCGCGTACTGGGCTAGGCGGCATCTTAAAGCGCGTGGAATGGCGAGTAAAATGCACTATTAAACTTCTAGGATAAGACAAACAGAGACCCGATTAGATCATTTTATATTACGGTTAATATAAGAATTGAGCGTAATTCTATCACATTTGGTCAACTTACGTCGCTCCTATTTCAGATAGCTTATTGGGCTAAGCGGCATCTCAAAGCGCATGAAATGACGAGTGAAATGCACTATTAAACTTCTAGGCTAGGGCGAACAGAGAGCTGATTAAATCATTTTACATTACGCTTAATAAAAGATTTCAGCGTAATTCTATCACATTTGTTCAATTTACATCGCTCCTATTTCAGATAGCGTACTGGGCTAAGCGGCATCTCAAAGCGCATGAAATGCGAGTAGCATGCACTGTTAAACTTCTAGGGTAGGGCAAACAGAGACCCGATTAGATCATTTTATATTATGGTTAATTTAAGAATTCTGCAAGATTCTATCACATTTCTTCAATTTACGTCGTTCCTATTTCAGATAGCGTACTGGGCTAGGCGGCATCTTAAAGCGCGTGGAATGGCGAGTAAAATGCACTATTAAACTTCTAGGGTACGGCAAACAGAGTCCTGATTAGATAATTTTATATTATGGTTAATTTAAGAATTCTGCAAAATTCTATCACATTTGTTCAATTTACGTCGTTCCTATTTCAGATAGCGTACTGGGCTAGGCGGCATCTTAAAGCGCGTGGAATGGCGAGTAAAATGCACTATTAAACTTCTAGGGTAGGGCAATCAGAGACCCGATCAGATCATTTTATATTTTGGTTAATATAAGAATTCAGCGAAATTCTATCACATTCGTTCAATATACGTCGCTCCTATTTCAGATAGCGTATTGGGCTAAGCGGAATCTCAAAGCGCATGAAATGGCGAGTAAAATGCACTGTTAAACTTCTAGGGTAGGGCAAACAGAGACCCGATTAGATCATTTTGTAGTATGGTTAATTTAAGAATTCAGCAATATTCTATCACATTTGTGCAATTTACGTCGTTCCTATTTCAGATAGCGTACTGGGCTAGGCGGCATCTTAAAGCGCGTGGAATGGCGAGTAAGATGCTCCACTAAACTTCTATCATAGGGCGATCAGAGACCCGACTAGATCATTTTATATTTTGGTTAATATAAGAATTCAGGGAAATTCTATCACATTTGTTCAATTTACGTCGCTCCTATTTCAGATAGCGTATTGGACTAAGCGGCATCTTAAAGCGCGTGGAATGGCGATTGAAATGCACTGTTAAACTTCTAGGGTAGGGCAACCAGAGACCCGATCAGATCATTTTATATTTTGGTTAATATAAGAATTCAGCGAAATTCTATCACATTCGTTCAATATACGTCGCTCCTATTTCAGATAGCGTATTGGGCTAAGCGGAATCTCAAAGCGCATGAAATGGCGAGTAAAATGCACTATTAAACTTCTATGATAGGGCAAACAGAGAGTCGATTAGATCATTTTACATTAATGTTAATATTAGTATTCAGGGAAATTCTATCACATTTGTTCAATTTACATCGCTCCTATTTCAGGTAGCGTATTGGGCTAACCGGCATCTCAAAGCGCATGAAATGACGAGTGATATGCACTACAAGTCTTCTATGGTAGGGCGAACAGAGAACCGATTAGATCATTTTACATTAAGGTTAATATAAGAATTCAGGGAAATTCTATCACATTTGTTCAATTTACGTCGCTCCTGTTTCAGATAGCGTATTGGGCTAAGCGGCATCTCGAAGCGCATGAAATGGCGAGTAAAATGCACTGTTAAATTTGCAGGGTAGTGCACACAGAGACCCGATTAGATCATTTTATATTATGGTTCATTTAAGAATTCAGCAAAATTCTATCACATTTGTTCAATTTACGTCGCTCCTATTTCAGATAGCTTATTGGGCTAAGCGTAATCTCAAAGCGCATGAAATCATAAGTGAAATGCACTATTAAACTTCTAGGGTAGGGCAAACAGAGTCCCGATTAGATAATTTTATATTATGGTTAATTTAAGAATTCAGCAAAATTCTATCACATTTCTTCAATTTACGTCGTTCCTATTTCAGATAGCGTAATGGGCTAGGCGGCATCTTAAAGCGCGTGGAATGGCGAGTGAAATGCACTGTTAAACTTCTAGGGTAGGGCAAACAGAGACCCGATTAGTTCATTTTATATTATGGTTAATTTAAGAATTCTGCAAAATTCTATCACATTTCTTCAATTTACGTCGTTCCTATTTCAGATAGCGTACTGGGCTAGGCGGCATCTTAAAGCGCGTGGAATGGCGAGTAAAATGCACTATTAAACTTCTAGGTTACGGCAAACAGAGTCCTGATTAGATCATTTTACATTAAGGTTAATATAAGAATTCAGTGAAATTCTATCACATTTGTGCAATTTACGTCGCTCCTATTTCAGATAGCGTATTGGGCTAAGCGGCATCTCAAAGCGCATGAAATGCGAGTAAAATGCACTGTTAAACTTCTAGGGTAGGGCAACCAGAGACCCGATTAGATCATTTTATATTATGGTTAATTTAAGAATTCAGCAAAATTCTATCACATTTGTTCAATTTACGTCGCTCCTATTTCAGATAGCTTATTGGGCTAAGCGGAGTCTCAAAGCGCATGAAATCATGAGTGAAATGCACTATTACACTTCAAGGGCAGGGCGAACAGAGACCCGATTAGATCATTTTACATTAAGGTTAATATAAGAATTCAGGGAGATTCTATCACATTTGTTCAATTTACGTCGCTCCTGTTTCAGATAGCGTATTGGGCTAAGCGGAATCTCAAAGCGCATGAAATCATGAGTGAAATGCACTATTAAACTTCTAGGGCAGGGCGAACAGAGACCCGATTAGATCATTTTACATTAAGGTTAATATAAGAATTCAGGGAAATTCTATCACATTTGTTCAATTTACGTCGCTCCTATTTCAGATAGCGTATTGGGCTAAGCGGCATCTCAAAGCGCATGAAATGCGAGTAAAATGCACTGTTAAACTTCTAGGGTAGGGCAACCAGAGACCCGATTAGATCATTTTATATTATGGTTAATTTAAGAATTCAGCAAAATTCTATCACATTTGTTCAATTTACGTCGCTCCTATTTCAGATAGCTTATTGGGCTAAGCGTAATCTCAAAGCGCATGAAATCATAAGTGAAATGCACTATTAAACTTCTAGGGCAGGGCGAACAGAGACCCGATTAGATCATTTTACATTAAGGTTAATATAAGAATTCAGTGAAATTCTATCACATTTGTGCAATTTACGTCGCTCCCATTTCAGATAGCGTATTGTGCTAAGCGGCATCTCAGAGCGCATGAAATGGCGAGTAAAATGCACTATTAAATTTCTCGTGTAGGGCAAACAGAGACCCGATTAGATCATTTTATATTATGGTTAATTTAAGAATTCAGCAAAATTCTATCACATTTGTTCAATTTACGTCGCTCCTATTTCAGATAGAGTACTGGGCTGGACGGCATCTTAAAGCGCGTGGAATGGCGATTAAAATGCACTATTAAACTTCTATGATAGGGCAAACAGAGAGTCGATTAGATCATTTTACATTAATGTTAATATTAGTATTCAGGGAAATTCTATCACATTTGTTCAATTTACATCGCTCCTATTTCAGGTAGCGTATTGGGCTAAGCGGCATCTCAAAGCGCATGAAATGACGAGTTATATGCACTACAAGTCTTCTATGGTAGGGCGAACAGAGACCCGATTAGATCATTTTACATTAAGGTTAATATAAGAATTCAGGGAAATTCTATCACATTTGTTCAATTTACGTCGCTCCTGTTTCAGATAGCGTATTGGGCTAAGCGGCATCTCGAAGCGCATGAAATGGCGAGTAAAATGCACTGTTAAATTTGCAGGGTAGTGCACACAGAGACCCGATTAGATCATTTTATATTATGGTTCATTTAAGAATTCAGCAAAATTCCATCACATTTGTTCAATTTACGTCCTTCCTATTTCAGATAGCCTACCGGGCTATGCGGCATCTTAAAGTGCGTGGAATGGCGATTGAAATGCACTATTAAACTTCTATGATAGGGCAATCAGAGACTCGATTAGATCATTTTATATTTTGGTCAATACAAGAATTCGGCGAAATTCTATCACATTTGTTCAATTTACGTCGCTCCTATTTCAGATAGCTTATTGGGCTAAGCGGCATCTCAAAGCGCATGAAGTGACGAGTGAAATGCACTATTAAACTTCTAGGCTAGGGCGAACAGAGAGCTGATTAAATCATTTTACATTACGCTTAATAAAAGATTTCAGCGAAATTCTATCACATTTGTTCAATTTACATCGCTCCTATTTCAGATAGCGTACTGGGCTAGGCGGCATCTTAAAGCGCGTGGAATGGCGAGTAAAATGCACTATTAAACTTCTATGATAGGGCAATCAGAGACCTGATTAAATCATTTTATATTTTGGTTAATATAAGAATTCAGCGAAATTGTATCACATTTGTTCAATTTACGGCGCTCCTATTTCAGATAGCGTCATGGGCTAAGCGGCATCTCAAAGCGCATGAAATGACGAGTGAAATGCACTATGAGACTTCTATGGTAGGGCGAACAGAGACCCGATTAGATCATTTTACATTAAGGTTAATATAAGAATTCAGGAAAATTCTATCACATTTGTTCAATTTACGTCGCTCCTATTGCAGATAGCGTATTGGGCTAAGCGGCATCTCAAAGCGCATGAAATGCGAGTAGAATGCACTGTTAAACTTCTAGGGTAGGGCAAACAGAGACCCGATTAGATCATTTTATATTATGGTTAATTTAAGAATTCAAAAAATTCTATCACATTTGTTCAATTTACGTCGTTCCTATTTCAGATAGCGTAATGGGCTAGGCGGCATCTTAAAGCGCGTGGAATGGCGAGTGAAATGCACTATTAAACTTCTAGGGTAGGGCAAACAGAGTCCCGATTAGATAATTTTATATTATGGTTAATTTAAGAATTCAGCAAAATTCTATCACATTTCTTCAATTTACGTCGTTCCTATTTCAGATAGCGTAATGGGCTAGGCGGCATCTGAAAGCGCGTGGAATGGCGAGTGAAATGCACTGTTAAACTTCTAGGGTAGGGCAAACAGAGACCCGATTAGATCATTTTATATTATGGTTAATTTAAGAATTCTGCAAAATTCTATCACATTTCTTCAATTTACGTCGTTCCTATTTCAGATAGCGTACTGGGCTAGGCGGCATCTTAAAGCGCGTGGAATGGCGAGTAAAATGCACTATTAAACTTCTAGGGTAGGGCAATCAGAGACCCGATCAAATCATTTTATATTTTGGTTAATATAAGAATTCAGCGAAATTCTATCACATTCGTTCAATATACGTCGCTCCTATTTCAGATAGCGTATTGGGCTAAGCGGCATCTCAAAGCGCATGAAGTGGCGAGTAAAATGCACTGTTAAACTTCTAGGGTAGGGCAAACAGAGACCCGATTAGATCATTTTGTAGTATGGTTAATTTAAGAATTCAGCAATATTCTATCACATTTGTGCAATTTACGTCGTTCCTATTTCAGATAGCGTACTGGGCTAGGCGGCATCTTAAAGCGCGTGGAATGGCGAGTAAGATGTTCCACTAAACTTCTATGATAGGGCGATCAGAGACCCGACTAGATCATTTTATATTTTGGTTAATATAAGAATTCAGGGAAATTCTATCACATTTGTTCAATTTACGTCGCTCCTATTTCAGATAGCGTATTGGACTAAGCGGCATCTTAAAGCGCGTGGAATGGCGATTGAAATGCACTATTAAACTTCTATGATAGGGCAATCAGCGACTCGATTAGATCATTTTATATTTTGGTTAATACAAGAATTCGGCGAAATTCTATCACATTTGTTCAATTTACGTCGCTCCTATTTCAGATAGCTTATTGGGCTAAGCGGAATCTCAAAGCGCATGAAATCATGAGTGAAATGCACTATTACACTTCAAGGGCAGGGCAATCAGAGACCCGATTAGATCATTTTACATTAAGGTTAATATAAGAATTCAGGGAGATTCTATCACATTTGTTCAATTTACGTCGCTCCTGTTTCAGATAGCGTATTGGGCTAAGCGGAATCTCAAAGCGCATGAAATCATGAGCGAAATGCACTATTAAACTTCTAGGGCAGGGCGAACAGAGACCCGATTAGATCATTTTACATTAACGTTAATATAAGAATTCAGGGAAATTCTATCACATTTGTTCAATTTACGTCGCTCCTGTTTCAGATAGCGTATTGGGCTAAGCGGCATCTCGAAGCGCATGAAATGGCGAGTAAACCGCACTGTTAAATTTCCAGGGTAGTGCAAACAGAGACCCGTTTAGATCATTTTATATTATGGTTCATTTAAGAATTCAGAAAAATTCCATCACATTTGTTCAATTTACGTCCTTCCTATTTCAGATAGCGTACCGGGCTATGCGGCATCTTAAAGCGCGTGGAATGGCGAGTGAAATCCACTATTAAACTTCTATGATAGGGCAATCAGAGACCCGATTAGATCATTTTATATTTTGGTTAATACAAGAATTCAGCGAAATTCTATCACATTTGTTCATTTTACGTCGCTCCTATTTCAGACAGCGTACTGGGCTAGGCGGCATCTTAAAGCGCGTGGAATGGCGAGTAAAATGCACTATTAAACTTCTAGGATAAGACAAACAGAGACCCGATTCGATCATTTTATATTACGGTTAATATAAGAATTCAGCGCAATTCTATCACATTTGTTCAATTTACGTCGCTCCTATTTCAGATAGCGTATTGGGCTAAGCGGCATCTCAAAGCGCATGAAATGCGAGTAAAATGCACTGTTAAACTTCTAGGGTAGGGCAACCAGAGACCCGATTAGATCATTTTATATTATGGTTAATTTAAGAATTCAGCAAAATTCTATCACATTTGTTCAATTTACGTCGCTCCTATTTCAGATAGCTTATTGGGCTAAGCGTAATCTCAAAGCGCATGAAATCATAAGTGAAATGCACTATTAAACTTCTAGGGCAGGGCGAACAGAGACCCGATTAGATCATTTTACATTAAGGTTAATATAAGAATTCAGTGAAATTCTATCACATTTGTTCAATTTACGTCGCTCCTATTGCAGATAGCGTATTGGGCTAAGCGGCATCTCAAAGCGCATGAAATGCGAGTAGAATGCACTGTTAAACTTCTAGGGTAGGGCAAACAGAGACCCGATTAGATCATTTTATATTATGGTTAATTTAAGAATTCAGCAAAATTCTATCACATTTGTTCAATTTACGTCGTTCCTATTTCAGATAGCGTAATGGGCTAGGCGGCATCTTAAAGCGCGTGGAATGGCGAGTGAAATGCACTATTAAACTTCTAGGGTAGGGCAAACAGAGTCCCGATTAGATAATTTTATATTATGGTTAATTTAAGAATTCAGCTAAATTCTATCACATTTCTTCAATTTACGTCGTTCCTATTTCAGATAGCGTAATGGGCTAGGCGGCATCTGAAAGCGCGTGGAATGGCGAGTGAAATGCACTGTTAAACTTCTAGGGTAGGGCAAACAGAGACCCGATTAGATCATTTTATATTATGGTTAATTTAAGAATTCAGCGAAATTCTATCACATTTGTTCATTTTACGTCGCTCCTATTTCAGACAGCGTACTGGGCTAGGCGGCATCTTAAAGCGCGTGGAATGGCGAGTAAAATGCACTATTAAACTTCTAGGATAAGACAAACAGAGACCCGATTCGATCATTTTATATTACGGTTAATATAAGAATTCAGCGCAATTCTATCACATTTGTTCAATTTACGTCGCTCCTATTTCAGATAGCGTATTGGGCTAAGCGGCATCTCAAAGCGCATGAAATGCGAGTAAAATGCACTGTTAAACTTCTAGGGTAGGGCAACCAGAGACCCGATTAGATCATTTTATATTATGGTTAATTTAAGAATTCAGCAAAATTCTATCACATTTGTTCAATTTACGTCGCTCCTATTTCAGATAGCATATTGGGCTAAGCGTAATCTCAAAGCGCATGAAATCATAAGTGAAATGCACTATTAAACTTCTAGGGCAGGGCGAACAGAGACCCGATAAGATCATTTTACATTAAGGTTAATATAAGAATTCAGTGAAATTCTATCACATTTCTGCAATTTACGTCGCTCCCATTTCAGATAGCGTATTGTGCTAAGCGGCATCTCAGAGCGCATGAAATGGCGAGTAAAATGCACTATTAAATTTCTCGTGTAGGGCATACAGAGACCCGATTAGATCATTTTATATTATGGTTCATTTAAGAATTCAGCAAAATTCCATCACATTTGTTCAATTTACGTCCTTCCTATTTCAGATAGCCTACCGGGCTATGCGGCATCTTAAAGTGCGTGGAATGGCGAGTGAAATCCACTATTAAACTTCTATGATAGGGCAATCAGAGACCCGATTAGATCATTTTATATTTTGGTTAATACAAGAATTCAGCGAAATTCTATCACATTTGTTCAATTTACGTCGCTCCTATTTCAGACCGCGTACTGGGCTAGGCGGCATCTTAAAGCGCGTGGAATGGCGAGTAAAATGCACTATTAAACTTCTAGGATAAGACAAACAGAGACCCGATTAGATCATTTTATATTACGGTTAATATAAGAATTGAGCGTAATTCTATCACATTTGGTCAACTTACGTCGCTCCTATTTCAGATAGCTTATTGGGCTAAGCGGCATCTCAAAGCGCATGAAATGACGAGTGAAATGCACTATTAAACTTCTAGGCTAGGGCGAACAGAGAGCTGATTAAATCATTTTACATTACGCTTAATAAAAGATTTCAGCGAAATTCTATCACATTTGTTCAATTTACATCGCTCCTATTTCAGATAGCGTACTGGGCTAAGCGGCATCTCAAAGCGCATGAAATGCGAGTAGAATGCACTGTTAAACTTCTAGGGTAGGGCAAACAGAGACCCGATTAGATCATTTTATATTATGGTTAATTTAAGAATTCTGCAAGATTCTATCACATTTCTTCAATTTACGTCGTTCCTATTTCAGATAGCGTACTGGGCTAGGCGGCATCTTAAAGCGCGTGGAATGGCGAGTAAAATGCACTATTAAACTTCTAGGGTACGGCAAACAGAGTCCTGATTAGATAATTTTATATTATGGTTAATTTAAGAATTCTGCAAAATTCTATCACATTTGTTCAATTTACGTCGTTCCTATTTCAGATAGCGTACTGGGCTAGGCGGCATCTTAAAGCGCGTGGAATGGCGAGTAAAATGCACTATTAAACTTCTAGGGTAGGGCAATCAGAGACCCGATCAGATCATTTTATATTTTGGTTAATATAAGAATTCAGCGAAATTCTATCACATTCGTTCAATATACGTCGCTCCCTTTTCAGATAGCGTATTGTGCTAAGCGGCATCTCAGAGTGCATGAAATGGCGAGTAAAATGCACTATTAAATTTCTCGTGTAGGGCAAACAGAGACCCGATTAGATCATTTTATATTATGGTTAATTTAAGAATTCAGCAAAATTCTATCACATTTGTTCAATTTACGTCGCTCCTATTTCAGATAGAGTACTGGGCTGGACGGCTTCTTAAAGCGCGTGGAATGGCGATTAAAATGCACTATTAAACTTCTATGATAGGGCAAACAGAGAGTCCATTAGATCATTTTACATTAATGTTAATATTAGTATTCAGGGAAATTCTATCACATTTGTTCAATTTACATCGCTCCTATTTCAGGTAGCGTATTGGGCTAAGCGGCATCTCAAAGCGCATGAAATGACGAGTGATATGCACTACAAGTCTTCTATGGTAGGGCGAACAGAGACCCGATTAGATCATTTTACATTAAGGTTAATATAAGAATTCAGGGAAATTCTATCACATTTGTTCAATTTACGTCGCTCCTGTTTCAGATAGCGTATTGGGCTAAGCGGCATCTCGAAGCGCATGAAATGGCGAGTAAAATGCACTGTTAAATTTGCAGGGTAGTGCACACAGAGACCCGATTAGATCATTTTATATTATGGTTCATTTAAGAATTCAGCAAAATTCTATCACATTTGTTCAATTTACGTCGCTCCTATTTCAGATAGCTTATTGGGCTAAGCGTAATCTCAAAGCGCATGAAATCGTAAGTGAAATGCACTATTAAACTTCTAGGGTAGGGCAAACAGAGTCCCGATTAGATAATTTTATATTATGGTTAATTTAAGAATTCAGCAAAATTCTATCACATTTCTTCAATTTACGTCGTTCCTATTTCAGATAGCGTAATGGGCTAGGCGGCATCTTAAAGCGCGTGGAATGGCGAGTGAAATGCACTGTTAAACTTCTAGGGTAGGGCAAACAGAGACCCGATTAGTTCATTTTATATTATGGTTAATTTAAGAATTCTGCAAAATTCTATCACATTTCTTCAATTTACGTCGTTCCTATTTCAGATAGCGTACTGGGCTAGGCGGCATCTTAAAGCGCGTGGAATGGCGAGTAAAATGCACTATTAAACTTCTAGGGTACGGCAAACAGAGTCCTGATTAGATAATTTTATATTATGGTTAATTTAAGAATTCTGCAAAATTCTGTCACATTTGTTCAATTTACGTCGTTCCTATTTCAGATAGCGTACTGGGCTAGGCGGCATCTTAAAGCGCGTGGAATGGCGAGTAAAATGCACTATTAAACTTCTAGGGTAGGACAATCAGAGACCCGATCAGATCATTTTATATTTTGGTTAATATAAGAATTCAGCGAAATTCTATCACATTCGTTCAATATACGTCGCTCCTATTTCAGATAGCGTATTTGGCTAAGCGGCATATCAAAGCGCATGAAATTACGAGTGAAATGCACTATTAAACTTCGATGATAGGGCAAACAATGACCCGATTAGGTCAATTTATATTTTGGATAATACAAGAATTCAGCGAAATTCTATCACATTTGTTCCATTTACGTCGCTCCTATTTCAGATAGCGTATTGGACTAAGCGGTATCTTAAAGCGCGTGGAATGGCGATTGAAATGCACTATTAAACTTCTATGATAGGGCAATCAGAGACTCGATTAGATCATTTTATATTTTGGTTAATACAAGAATTCAGCGAAATTCTATCACATTTGTTCAATTTACGTCGCTCCTATTTCAGATAGCTTATTGGGCTAAGCGGAGTCTCAAAGCGCATGAAATCATGAGTGAAATGCACTAATAAACTTCAAGGGCAGGGCGAACAGAGACCCGATTAGATCATTTTACATTAAGGTTAATATAAGAATTCAGGGAGATTCTATCACATTTGTTCAATTTACGTCGCTCCTGTTTCAGATAGCGTATTGGGATAAGCGGAATCTCAAAGCGCATGAAATCATGAGTGAAATGCACTATTAAACTTCTAGGGCAGGGCGAACAGAGACCCGATTAGATCATTTTACATTAAGGTTAATATAAGAATTCAGGGAAATTCTATCACATTTGTTCAATTTACGTCGCTCCTATTTCAGATAGCGTATTGGGCTAAGCGGCATCTCAAAGCGCATGAAATGCGAGTAAAATGCACTGTTAAACTTCTAGGGTAGGGCAAACAGTGACCCGATTAGATCATTTTATATTATGGTTAATTTAAGAATTCAGCAAAATTCTATCACATTTGTTCAATTTACGTCGCTCCTATTTCAGATAGAGTACTGGGCTGGACGGCATCTTAAAGCGCGTGGAATGGCGATTAAAATGCACTATTAAACTTCTATGATAGGGCAAACAGAGAGTCGATTAGATCATTTTACATTAATGTTAATATTAGTATTCAGGGAAATTCTATCACATTTGTTCAATTTACATCGCTCCTATTTCAGGTAGCGTATTGGGCTAAGCGGCATCTCAAAGCGCATGAAATGACGAGTGATATGCACTACAAGTCTTCTATGGTAGGGCGAACAGAGACCCGATTAGATCATTTTACATTAAGGTTAATATAAGAATTCAGGGAAATTCTATCACATTTGTTCAATTTACGTCGCTCCTGTTTCAGATAGCGTATTGGGCTAAGCGGCATCTCGAAGCGCATGAAATGGCGAGTAAAATGCACTGTTAAATTTGCAGGGTAGTGCACACAGAGACCCGATTAGATCATTTTATATTATGGTTCATTTAAGAATTCAGCAAAATTCCATCACATTTGTTCAATTTACGTCCTTCCTATTTCAGATAGCCTACCGGGCTATGCGGCATCTTAAAGTGCGTGGAATGGCGAGTGAAATCCACTATTAAACTTCTATGATAGGGCAATCAGAGACCCGATTAGATCATTTTATATTTTGGTTAATACAAGAATTCAGCGAAATTCTATCACATTTGTTCAATTTACTCGCTCCTATTTCAGACCGCGTACTGGGCTAGGCGGCATCTTAAAGCGCGTGGAATGGCGAGTAAAATGCTCCACTAAACTTCTATGATAGGGCGATCAGAGACCCGACTAGATCATTTTATATTTTGGTTAATATAAGAATTCAGCGAAATTCTATCACATTCGTTCAATATACGTCGCTCCTATTTCAGATAGTGTATTGGGCTAAGCGGCATCTCAAAGCGCATGAAATGGCGAGTAAAATGCACTGTTAAACTTCTAGGGTAGGGCAAACAGAGACCCGATTAGATCATTTTGTAGTATGGTTAATTTAAGAATTCAGCAATATTCTATCACATTTGTGCAATTTACGTCGTTCCTATTTCAGATAGCGTACTGGGCTAGGCGGCATCTTAAAGCGCGTGGAATGGCGAGTAAAATGCACTATTAAACTTCTAGGGTAGGGCAATCAGAGACCCGATCAGATCATTTTATATTTTGGTTAATATAAGAATTCAGCGAAATTCTATCACATTCGTTCAATATACGTCGCTCCTATTTCAGATAGCTTATTGGGCTAAGCGGAGTCTCAAAGCGCATGAAATGATGAGTGAAATGCACTATTAAACTTCAAGGGCAGGGCAATCAGAGAACCGATTAGATCATTTTACATTAAGGTTAATATAAGAATTCAGGGAGATTCTATCACATTTGTTCAATTTACGTCGCTCCTGTTTCAGATAGCGTATTGGGCTAAGCGGAATCTCAAAGCGCATGAAATCATGAGCGAAATGCACTATTAAACTTCTAGGGCAGGGCGAACAGAGACCCGATTAGATCATTTTACATTAAGGTTAATATAAGAATTCAGGGAAATTCTATCACATTTGTTCAATTTACGTCGCTCCTGTTTCAGATAGCGTATTGGGCTAAGCGGCATCTCAAAGCGCATGAAATGGCGAGTAAACCGCACTGTTAAATTTCCAGGGTAGTGCAAACAGAGACCCGTTTAGATCATTTTATATTATGGTTCATTTAAGAATTCAGCAAAATTCCATCACATTTGTTCAATTTACGTCCTTCCTATTTCAGATAGCGTACCGGGCTATGCGGCATCTTAAAGCGCGTGGAATGGCGAGTGAAATCCACTATTAAACTTCTATGATAGGGCAATCAGAGACCCGATTAGATCATTTTATATTTTGGTTAATACAAGAATTCAGCGAAATTCTATCACATTTGTTCATTTTACGTCGCTCCTATTTCAGACAGCGTACTGGGCTAGGCGGCATCTTAAAGCGCGTGGAATGGCGAGTAAAATGCACTATTAAACTTCTAGGATAAGACAAACAGAGACCCGATTCGATCATTTTATATTACGGTTAATATAAGAATTCAGCGCAATTCTATCACATTTGTTCAACTTACGTCGCTCCTATTTCAGATAGCTTATTGGGCTAAGCGGCATCTCAAAGCGCATGAAATTACGAGTGAAATGCACTATTAAACTTCGATGATAGGACAAACAGAGACCCGATTAGGTCATTTTATATTTTGGTTAATACAAGAATTCAGCGAAATTCTATCACATTTGTTCCATTTACGTCGCTCCTATTTCAGATAGCGTATTGGACTAAGCGGCATCTCAAAGCGCGTGGAATGGCGATTGAAATGCACTATTAAACTTCTATGATAGGGCAATCAGAGACCCGATTAGATCATTTTATATTTTGGTTAATATACGAATTCAGCGAAATACTATCACATTTGTTTAATTTACGTCGTTCCTATTTCAGATAGCGTACTGGGCTAGGCGGCATCTTAAAGCGCGTGGAATGGCGAGTAAAATGCACTATTAAACTTCTTGGGTAGGGCAAACAGAGTCCCGATTAGATAATTTTATATTATGGTTAATTTAAGAATTCAGCAAAATTCTATCACATTTGTTCAATTTACATCGCTCCTATTTCAGATAGCGTACTGGGCTAGGCGGCATCTTAAAGCGCGTGGAATGACGAGTAAAATGCACTATTAAACGTCTATGATAGGGCAATCAGAGACCCGATTAGATCATTTTATATTTTGGTTAATATAAGAATTCAGCGAAATTCTATCACATTTGTTCAATTTACGTCGCTCCTATTTCAGATTGCTTATTGGGTTAAGCGGCATCTCAAAGCACATGAAATGTCGAGTGAAATGCACTGTTAAACGTCTAGGGTAGGGCAAACAGAGACCCGATTAGATCATTTTATATTTTGGTTAATATAAGAATTCAGCGAAATTCTATCACATTTGTTCAATTTACGTCGCTCCTATTTCAGATAGCGTATTGGACTAAGCGGCATCTTAAAGCGCGTGGAATGGCGATTGAAATGCACTATTAAACTTCTATGATAGGGCAATCAGAGACTCGATTAGATCATTTTATATTTTGGTTAATACAAGAATTCAGCGAAATTCTATCACATTTGTTCAATTTACGTCGCTCCTATTTCAGATAGCTTATTGGGCTAAGCGGAGTCTCAAAGCGCATGAAATCATGAGTGAAATGCACTATTAAACTTCAAGGGCAGGGCGAACAGAGACCCGATTAGATCATTTTACATTAAGGTTAATATAAGAATTCAGGGAAATTCTATCACATTTGTTCAATTTACGTCGCTCCTATTTCAGATAGCGTATTGGGCTAAGCGGCATCTCAAAGCGCATGAAATGCGAGTAAAATGCACTGTTAAACTTCTAGGGTAGGGCAACCAGAGACCCGATTAGATCATTTTATATTATGGTTAATTTAAGAATTCAGCAAAATTCTATCACATTTGTTCAATTTACGTCGCTCCTATTTCAGATAGCTTATTGGGCTAAGCGTAATCTCAAAGCGCATGAAATCATAAGTGAAATGCACTATTAAACTTCTAGGGCAGGGCGAACAGAGACCCGATTAGATCATTTTACATTAAGGTTAATATAGGAATTCAGTGAAATTCTATCACATTTGTGCAATTTACGTCGCTCCCATTTCAGATAGCGTATTGTGCTAAGCGGCATCTCAGAGCGCATGAAATGGCGAGTAAAATGCACTATTAAATTTCTCGTGTAGGGCAAACAGAGACCCGATTAGATCATTTTATATTATGGTTAATTTAAGAATTCAGCAAAATTCTATCACATTTGTTCAATTTACGTCGCTCCTATTTCAGATAGAGTACTGGGCTGGACGGCATCTTAAAGCGCGTGGAATGGCGATTAAAATGCACTATTAAACTTCTATGATAGGGCAAACAGAGAGTCGATTAGATCATTTTACATTAATGTTAATATTAGTATTCAGGGAAATTCTATCACATTTGTTCAATTTACATCGCTCCTATTTCAGGTAGCGTATTGGGCTAAGCGGCATCTCAAAGCGCATGAAATGACGAGTGATATGCACTACAAGTCTTCTATGGTAGGGCGAAGAGAGACCCGATTAGATCATTTTACATTAAGGTTAATATAAGAATTCAGGGAAATTCTATCACATTTGTTCAATTTACGTCGCTCCTGTTTCAGATAGCGTATTGGGCTAAGCGGCATCTCGAAGCGCATGAAATGGCGAGTAAAATGCACTGTTAAATTTGCAGGGTAGTGCACACAGAGACCCGATTAGATCATTTTATATTATGGTTCATTTAAGAATTCAGCAAAATTCCATCACATTTGTTCAATTTACGTCCTTCCTATTTCAGATAGCCTACCGGGCTATGCGGCATCTTAAAGTGCGTGGAATGGCGAGTGAAATCCACTATTAAACTTCTATGATAGGGCAATCAGAGACCCGATTAGATCATTTTATATTTTGGTTAATACAAGAATTCAGCGAAATTCTATCACATTTGTTCAATTTACTCGCTCCTATTTCAGACCGCGTACTGGGCTAGGCGGCATCTTAAAGCGCGTGGAATGGCGAGTAAAATGCTCCACTAAACTTCTATGATAGGGCGATCAGAGACCCGACTAGATCATTTTATATTTTGGTTAATATAAGATTTCAGGGAAATTCTATCACATTTGTTCAATTTACGTCGCTCCTATTTCAGATAGCGTATTGGACTAAGCGGCATCTTAAAGCGCGTGGAATGGCGATTGAAATGCACTATTAAACTTCTATGATAGGGCAATCAGAGACTCGATTAGATCATTTTATATTTTGGTTAATACAAGAATTCGGCGAAATTCTATCACATTTGTTCAATTTACGTCGCTCCTATTTCAGATAGCTTATTGGGCTAAGCGGAGTCTCAAAGCGCATGAAATCATGAGCGAAATGCACTATTAAACTTCAAGGGCAGGGCGAACAGAGACCCGATTAGATCATTTTACATTAAGGTTAATATAAGAATTTAGGGAAATTCTATCACATTTGTTCAATTTACGTCGCTCCTGTTTCAGATAGCGTATTGGGCTAAGCGGCATCTCGAAGCGCATGAAATGGCGAGTAAACCGCACTGTTAAATTTCCAGGGTAGTGCAAACAGAGACCCGTTTAGATCATTTTATATTATGGTTCATTTAAGAATTCAGCAAAATTCCATCACATTTGTTCAATTTACGTCCTTCCTATTTCAGATAGCCTACCGGGCTATGCGGCATCTTAAAGTGCGTGGAATGGCGAGTGAAATCCACTATTAAACTTCTATGATAGGGCAATCAGAGACCCGATTAGATCATTTTATATTTTGGTTAATACAAGAATTCAGCGAAATTCTATCACATTTGTTCAATTTACGTCGCTCCTATTTCAGACCGCGTACTGGGCTAGGCGGCATCTTAAAGCGCGTGGAATGGCGAGTAAAATGCACTATTAAACTTCTAGGATAAGACAAACAGAGACCCGATTAGATCATTTTATATTACGGTTAATATAAGAATTGAGCGTAATTCTATCACATTTGGTCAACTTACGTCGCTCCTATTTCAGATAGCTTATTGGGCTAAGCGGCATCTCAAAGCGCATGAAATGACGAGTGAAATGCACTATTAAACTTCTAGGCTAGGGCGAACAGAGAGCTGATTAAATCATTTTACATTACGCTTAATAAAAGATTTCAGCGAAATTCTATCACATTTGTTCAATTTACATCGCTCCTATTTCAGATAGCGTACTGGGCTAGGCGGCATCTTAAAGCGCGTGGAATGCCGAGTAAAATGCACTATTAAACTTCTATGATAGGGCAATCAGAGACCTGATTAAATCATTTTATATTTTGGTTAATATAAGAATTCAGCGAAATTGTATCACATTTGTTCAATTTACGTCGCTCCTATTTCAGATAGCGTCATGGGCTAAGCGGCATCTCAAAGCGCATGAAATGACGAGTGAAATGCACTATGAGACTTCTATGGTAGGGCGAACAGAGACCCGATTAGATCATTTTACATTAAGGTTAATATAAGAATTCAGGAAAATTCTATCACATTTGTTCAATTTACGTCGCTCCTATTGCAGATAGCGTATTGGGCTAAGCGGCATCTCAAAGCGCATGAAATGCGAGTAGAATGCACTGTTAAACTTCTAGGGTAGGGCAAACAGAGACCCGATTAGATCATTTTATATTATGGTTAATTTAAGAATTCAGCAAAATTCTATCACATTTGTTCAATTTACGTCGTTCCTATTTCAGAGAGCGTAATGGGCTAGGCGGCATCTTAAAGCGCGTGGAATGGCGAGTGAAATGCACTATTAAACTTCTAGGGTAGGGCAAACAGAGTCCCGATTAGATAATTTTATATTATGGTTAATTTAAGAATTCAGCAAAATTCTATCACATTTCTTCAATTTACGTCGTTCCTATTTCAGATAGCGTAATGGGCTAGGCGGCATCTGAAAGCGCGTGGAATTGCGAGTGAAATGCACTGTTAAACATCTAGGGTAGGGCAAACAGAGACCCGATTAGATCATTTTATATTATGGTTAATTTAAGAATTCTGCAAAATTCTATCACATTTCTTCAATTTACGTCGTTCCTATTTCAGATAGCGTACTGGGCTATGCGGCATCTTAAAGCGCGTGGAATGGCGAGTAAAATGCACTATTAAACTTCTAGGGTACGGCAAACAGAGTCCTGATTAGATAATTTTATATTATGGTTAATTTAAGAATTCTGCAAAATTCTATCACATTTGTTCAATTTACGTCGTTCCTATTTCAGATAGCGTACTGGGCTAGGCGGCATCTTAAAGCGCGTGGAATGGCGAGTAAAATGCACTATTAAACTTCTAGGGTAGGGGAATCAGAGACCCGATCAGATCATTTTATATTTTGGTTAATATAAGAATTCAGCGAAATTCTATCACATTCGTTCAATATACGTCGCTCCTATTTCAGATAGTGTATTGGGCTAAGCGGCATCTCAAAGCGCATGAAATGGCGAGTAAAATGCACTGTTAAACTTCTAGGGTAGGGCAAACAGAGACCCGATTAGATCATTTTGTAGTATGGTTAATTTAAGAATTCAGCAATATTCTATCACATTTGTGCAATTTACGTCGTTCCTATTTCAGATAGCGTACTGGGCTAGGCGGCATCTTAAAGCGCGTGGAATGGCGAGTAAAATGCACTATTAAACTTCTAGGGTAGGGCAATCAGAGACCCGATCAGATCATTTTATATTTTGGTTAATATAAGAATTCAGCGAAATTCTATCACATTCGTTCAATATACGTCGCTCCTATTTCAGATAGCTTATTGGGCTAAGCGGAGTCTCAAAGCGCATGAAATCATGAGTGAAATGCACTATTAAACTTCAAGGGCAGGGCAATCAGAGAACCGATTAGATCATTTTACATTAAGGTTAATATAAGAATTCAGGGAGATTCTATCACATTTGTTCAATTTACGTCGCTCCTGTTTCAGATAGCGTATTGGGCTAAGCGGAATCTCAAAGCGCATGAAATCATGAGCGAAATGCACTATTAAACTTCTAGGGCAGGGCGAACAGAGACCCGATTAGATCATTTTATATTAAGGTTAATATAAGAATTCAGGGAAATTCTATCACATTTGTTCAATTTACGTCGCTCCTGTTTCAGATAGCGTATTGGGCTAAGCGGCATCTCGAAGCGCATGAAATGGCGAGTAAACCGCACTGTTAAATTTCCAGGGTAGTGCAAACAGAGACCCGTTTAGATCATTTTATATTATGGTTCATTTAAGAATTCAGCAAAATTCCATCACATTTGTTCAATTTACGTCCTTCCTATTTCAGATAGCGTACCGGGCTATGCGGCATCTTAAAGCGCGTGGGATGGCGAGTGAAATCCACTATTAAACTTCTATGATAGGGCAATCAGATTCCCGATTAGATCATTTTATATTTTGGTTAATACAAGAATTCAGCGAAATTCTATAACATTTGTTCCATTTACGTCGCTCCTATTTCAGATAGTGTATTGGACTAAGCGGCATCTCAAAGCGCGTGGAATGGCGATTGAAATGCACTATTAAACTTCTATGATAGGGCAATCAGAGACCCGATTAGATCATTTTATATTTTGGTTAATATACGAATTCAGCGAAATACTATCACATTTGTTTAATTTACGTCGTTCCTATTTCAGATAGCGTACTGGGCTAGGCGGCATCTTAAAGCGCGTGGAATGGCGAGTAAAATGCACTATTAAACTTCTTGGGTAGGGCAAACAGAGTCCCGATTAGATAATTTTATATTATGGTTAATTTAAGAATTCAGCAAAATTCTATCACATTTGTTCAATTTACATCGCTCCTATTTCAGATAGCGTACTGGGCTAGGCGGCATCTTAAAGCGCGTGGAATGACGAGTAAAATGCACTATTAAACGTCTATGATAGGGCAATCAGAGACCCGATTAGATCATTTTATATTTTGGTTAATATAAGAATTCAGCGAAATTCTATCACATTTGTTCAATTTACGTCGCTCCTATTTCAGATTGCTTATTGGGCTAAGCGGCATCTCAAAGCACATGAAATGTCGAGTGAAATGCACTGTTAAACGTCTAGGGTAGGGCAAACAGAGACCCGATTAGATCATTTTATATTTTGGTTAATATAAGAATTCAGCGAAATTCTATCACATTTGTTCAATTTACGTCGCTCCTATTTCAGATAGCGTATTGGACTAAGCGGCATCTTAAAGCGCGTGGAATGGCGATTGAAATGCACTATTAAACTTCTATGATAGGGCAATCAGAGACTCGATTAGATCATTTTATATTTTGGTTAATACAAGAATTCAGCGAAATTCTATCACATTTGTCCAATTTACGTCGCTCCTATTTCAGATAGCTTATTGGGCTAAGCGGAATCTCAAAGCGCATGAAATCATGAGTGAAATGCACTATTAAACTTCAAGGGCAGGGCGAACAGAGACCCGATTAGATCATTTTACATTAAGGTTAATATAAGAATTCAGGGAAATTCTATCACATTTGTTCAATTTACGTCGCTCCCATTTCAGATAGCGTATTGGGCTAAGCGGCATCTCAAAGCGCATGAAATGGCGAGTAAAATGCACTATTAAATTTCTTGGGTAGGGCAAACAGAGACCCGATTAGATCATTTTATATTATGGTTAATTTAAGAATTCAGCAAAATTCTATCACATTTGTTCAATTTACGCCGCTCCTATTTCAGATAGCGTACTGGGCTAGACGGCATCTTAAAGCGCGTGGAATGGCGAGTAAAATGCACTATTAAACTTCTATGATAGGGCAAACAGAGAGTCGATTAGATCATTTTACATTAATGTTAATATAAGTATTCAGGGAAATTCTATTACATTTGTTCAATTTACGTCGCTCCTATTTCAGATAGCCTATTGGGCTAAGCGGCATCTCAAAGCGCATTAAATGACGAGTGAAATGCACTATAAGTCTTCTATGGTAGGGCGAACAGATGCCCGATTAGATCATTTTACATTAAGGTTAATATAAGAATTCAGGGAGATTCTATCACATTTGTTCAATTTACGTCGCTCCTGTTTCAGATAGCGTATTGGGCTAAGCGGAATCTCAAAGCGCATGAAATCATGAGTGAAATGCACTATTAAACTTCTAGGGCAGGGCGAACAGAGACCCGATTAGATCATTTTACATTAAGGTTAATATAAGAATTCAGGGAAATTCTATCACATTTGTTCAATTTACGTCGCTCCTGTTTCAGATAGCGTATTGTGCTAAGCGGCATCTCGAAGCGCATGAAATGTCGAGTAAAATGCACTGTTAAATTTCCAGGGTAGTGCAAACAGAGACCCGTTTAGATCATTTTATATTATGGTTCATTTAAGAATTCAGCAAAATTCCATCACATTTGTTCAATTTACGTCCTTCCTATTTCAGATAGCGTACCGGGCTATGCGGCATCTTAAAGCGCGTGGAATGGCGAGTGAAATCCACTATTAAACTTCTATGATAGGGCAATCAGATTCCCGATTAGATCATTTTATATTTTGGTTAATACAAGAATTCAGCGAAATTCTATAACATTTGTTCAATTTACGTCGCTCCTATTTCAGATAGCGTATTGGGCTAAGCGGAATCTCAAAGCGCATGAAATGGCGAGTAAAATGCACTATTAAACTTCTATGATAGGGCAATCAGAGACCCGATTAGATCATTTTATATTACGGTTTATATAAGAATGCAGCGTAATTCTGTCACATTTGTTCAACTTATGTAGCTCCTATTTCAGATAGCGTACTGGGCTAGGCGGCAACTTAAAGCGCGTGGAATGGCGAGTAAAATGCACTATTAAACTTCTATGATAGGGCAATCAGAGACCCGATTAGATCATTTTATATTTTGTTTAATATAAGAATGCAGCGAAATTCTATCACATTTGTTCAATTTACGTCGCTCCTATTTCAAATAGCGTATAGGGCTATACGGCATCTCAAAGCGCATGAAATGGCGAGTAAAATGCACTATTATACTTCTAGGGTAGGGCAATCAGAGACCCGATTAGATCATTTTTAATTATTTTATTAACCATAATGTAAAATGATCTAATCAGGTCTCTGTTCGCCCTAGCCTAGAAGTTTAATAGTGGATGTTACTCGCCATTCCACGCGCATTAAGATACCGCCTAGCCCAGTACGCTATCTGAAATAGGAGCGACGTAAGTTGAACAAATGTGATAGAATTTCGCTGAATTCTTTTATTAACCATAATGTAAAATGATCTAATCGTGTCTCTGTTCGCCCTAGCCTAGAAGTTTAATAGTGGATGTTACTCGCCATTCCACGCGCTTTAAGATGCCGCCTAGCCCAGTACGCTATCTCAAGCAGGTGCGGCGTAAGTTGAACAAATGTGATAGAATTACGCTGAATTCTTATATTATCCGTAATATAAAATGATCTAATCGGGTCTCTGTTCGCCCTAGCCTAGAAGTATAATAGTGCATTTTACTCGCCATTTCATGCGCTTTGAGATGCCGCTTAGCCCAATACGCTATCTGAAATAGGAGTGTCGTAAATTGAACAAATGTGATAGAATTTCGCTGAATTCTGAAATTAACTATAATATAAAATGATCTAATCAGGTCTCTGTTTGCCCTACCCTAGAAGTTTAATAGTGCATTTTACTCGCCATTCCACGCGCTTTAAGATGCCGCCTAGCCCAGTACGCTATCAGAAATAGGAGCGACGTAAATTGAACAAATGTGATAGAATTTTGCTGAATTCTTAAATTATCCATAATATAAAATGATCTAATCGGGTCTCTGTTTGCCCTACCCTAGAAGTTTAATAGTGCATTTTACTCGTCATTTCATGCGCTTTGGGATGCCGCGTTGCCCAATACGCTATCTGAAATAGGAGCGACGTAAATTGAACGAATGTGATAGTATTTCGCTGAATTCTTAAATTAACCATAATATAAAATGATCTAGTCGGGTCTCTGTTTGCCCTACACTAGAACTTTAATAGTGCATTTTACTCCTCATTTCATGCGCTTTGAGATGCCGCGTTGCCCAATACGCTATCTGAAATAGGAGCGACGTAAATTGAACGAATGTGATAGTATTTCGCTGAATTCTTAAATTAACCATAATATAAAATGATCTAATCAGGTCTCTGTTTGCCCTACCCTAGAAGTTTAATAGTGCATTTCACTCGTCATTCCACGCGCTTTAAGATGCCGCCTAGCCCAGTATGCTATCTGAAATAGGAGCAACGTAAATTGAACAAATGTGACAGAATTTTGCTGAATTCTTATATTAACCGTAATATAAAATGACCTAATCGGTTCTCTCTTTCCCTTACCCTAGAAGGTTAATAGTGCATTTCACTGGTCATTTCATGCGCTTTGAGATGCCGCTTACCCCAATACACTATCTGAAATAGGAGCGACGTAAATTTAACAAATGTGATAGAATTTCGCTGAATTCTTTTATTAACCATAATGTAATATGATCTAATCGGGACTCTCTTTGCCTTACCCTAGAAGTTTAATAGTGCATTTCACTCGTCATTTCATGCGCTTTGAGATGCCGCTTAGCACACTGCGCTATCTGAAATAGGAGCGACGTAAATTGAACAAATGTGATAGAATTTCGCTGAATTCTTATAATAACCAAATTATAAAATGATCTAATCGGGTCTCTGATTGCCCTATCATAGAAGTTTAATATTGCATTTTACTCACCATTCCACGCGCTTTAAGGTGCCGCCCAGCCCAGTACGCTATCTGAAATAGGAGCAACGTAAATTGAACAAATGTGACAGAATTTTGCTGAATTCTTAAATTAACTATAATATAAAATGGTCTAATCGGGTCTCTGATTGCCCTATCATAGAAGGCTAATAGTGCATTTTACTCGCTATTTCACGCGCTTTAATATGCCGGCTAGCCCAGTAGGCTACCTGAAATAGGAGTGACGTAAATTGCACAAATGTGATAGAATTACGCTTAATTCTTACATTAACCGTAATATAAAATGACCTAATCGGTTCTCTCTTTCCCTTACCCTAGAAGTTTAATAGTGCATTTCACTGGTCATTTCATGCGCTTTGAGATGCCGCTTAGCCCAATACACTATCTGAAATAGGAGCGACGTAAATTTAACAAATGTGATAGAATTTCGCTGAATTCTTTTATTAACCATAATGTAATATGATCTAATCGGGTCTCTGTTTGCCTTACCCTAGTAGTTTAATAGTGCATTTTACTCGCCATTTCATGCGCTTTGAGGTGCCGCTTAGCCCAATACGCTATCTGAAATAGGAGCGACGTAAATTGAACAAATGTGATAGAATTTCCCTGAATTCTTATATTAACCTTAATGTAAAATGATCTAATCGGGTCTCTGTTCGCCCTACCCTAGAAGTTTAATAGTGCATTTCACTCCTCATTTCATGCGCTTTGAGATGCCGCTTAGCACAATAAGCTATCTGAAATAGGAGCGACGTAAATTGAATAAATGTGATGGAATTTCGCTGAATTCTTATATTAACCAAAATATAAAATGATCTAATCGGGTCTCTTATTGCCCTATCATAGAAGCATAATAGTGCATTTTGCTCGCCATTCCACGCGCTTTAAGGTGCCGCCTAGCCCAGTACGCTATCTGAAATAGGAACGACGTAAATTGAACAAAAGTGATAGAATTTTGCTGAATGATTAAATTAACCATAATATAAAATGATCTAATCGGGTCTCTGTTTGCCCTACCCTAGAAGTTTAATAGTGCATTTTACTCGCCATTTCATGCGCTTTGAGATGCCGCTTTGCGCAATACGCTATCTGAAATAGGAGCGACGTAAATTGAACGAATGTGATAGCATTTCGCTGAATTCTTAAATTAACCATAATATAAAATGATCTAGTCGGGTCTCTGTTTGCCCTACCCTAGAACTTTAATAGTGCATTCTACTCCTCATTTCATGCGCTTTAAGATGCCGCTTAGCCCAATACGCTATCTGAAATAGGAGCGACGTAAATTGAACGAATGTGATAGTATTTCGCTGAATTCTTAAATTAACCATAATATAAAATGATCTAGTCGGGTCTCTGTTTGCCCTACCCTAGAACTTTAATAGTGCATTCTACTCCTCATTTCATGCGCTTTGAGATGCCGCTTAGCCCAATACGCTATCTGAAATAGGAGCGATATAAATTGAACAAATGTGATAGAATTTCGTTGAATTCTTAAATTAACCATAATATACAATGATCTAATCGGGTCTCTGTTCGCCCTAGCCTAGAAGTTTAATAGTGCATTTTACTCGCCCTTCCACGCGCTTTAAGATGCCGCCTAGCCCAGTACGCTATCTCAAGCAGGTGCGGCGTAAATTGAACAAATGTGATAGAATTTCCCTGAATTCTTATATTATCCGTAATATAAAATGATCTAATCGGGTCTCTGTTCGCCCTAGCCTAGAAGTATAATAGTGCATTTTACTCGCCATTTCATGCGCTTTGAGATGCCGCTTAGCCCAATACGCTATCTGAAATAGGAGCGACGTAAATTTAACAAATGTGATAGAATTTCGCTGAATACTTTTATTAACCACAATGTAATATGATCTAATCGGGTCTCTGTTCGCCCTACCCTAGAAGTTTAATAGTGCATTTCACTCCTCATTTCATGCGCTTTGAGATGCCGCTTAGCTCAATAAGCTATCTGAAATAGGAGCGACGTAAATTGAATAAATGTGATGGAATTTCGCTGAATTCTTACATTAACCAAAATATAAAATGATCTAATCGGGTCTCTGATTGCCCTATCAGAGAAGTTTAATAGTGCATTTTACTCGCCATTCCACGCGCTTTATGCTAACGCCTAGCCCAGTACGCTATCTGAAATAGGAGCGACGTAAATTGAACAAATGTGATAGAATTTCGCTGAATCCTTATATTAACCAAAATATAAAATGATCAAATCGGGTCTCTTATTGCCCTATCATAGAAGTTTCATAGTGCATTTTACTCGCCCTTCCACGCGCTTTAAGATGCCGTCTAGCCCAGTACGCTATCTGAAATAGGAGCGACGTAAATTGAACAAATGTGATAGAATTTCGCTGAATTCTTATATTATCCATAATATAAAATGATATAATCGGGTCTGTGCTGGCGTTACCCTAGAAGTTTAATAGTGCATTTTACTCGCCATTTCATACGCTTTGAGATGCCGCTTAGCCCAATACGCTATCTGAAATAGGAGCGACGTAAATTGAACAAATGTGATAGAATTTTGCTGAATTCTTAAACTAACCATTATATAAAATGATCTAATCGTGTCTCTGTTTGCCCTACCCTAGAAGTTTAATAGTGCATTTTACTCGCCATTCCGCACGCTTTAAGATGCCGCCTAGCCCAGTACGCTATCTGAAATAGGAGCGACGTAAATTGAACAAATGTGACAGAATTTTGCTGAATTCTTAAACTAACCATAATATAAAATGATCTAATCGTGTCTCTGTTTGCCCTACCCTAGAAGTTTAATAGTGCATTTTACTCGCCATTCCGCACGCTTTAAGATGCCGCCTAGCCCAGTACGCTATCTGAAATAGGAGCGACGTAAATTGAACAAATGTGATAGAATTTCGCTGAATCCTTATATTAACCAAAATATAAAATGATCTAATCGGGTCTCTTCTTCATAGTGCATTTAACTCGCCCTTCCACGCGCTTTAAGATGCCGTCTAGCCCAGTACGCTATATGAAATAGGAGCGACGTAAGTTGAACAAATGTGATACTATTACGCTGAATTCTTATATTATCCATAATATAAAATGATATAATCGGGTCTGTGCTGGCGTTACCCTAGAAGTTTAATAGTGCATTTCACTCGCTATTCCACGCGCTTTTAGATGCCGGCTAGCCCAGTAGGCTATCTGAAATAGGAGTGACGTAAATTGAACAAATGTGATAGAATTACGCTTAATTCTTATATTAACCGTAATATAAAATGATCTAATCGGGTCTCTCTTTGCATTACCCTAGAAGTTTAATAGTGCATTTTACTCGCCATTTCATGCGCATTGAGATGCCGCTTAGCCTAATACGCTATCTGAAATAGGAGCGACGTAAATTGAACAAATGGGATAGAATTTCCTTGAATTCTTATATTAACCAAAATATAAAATGATCTGATCGGGTCCCTGATTGCCCTATCATAGAAGTTTAATAGTGCATTTTACTCGCCATACCACGCGCTTTAAGATGCCGCCTAGCCCAATACGCTATCTGAAATAGGAGCGACGTAAATTGAACAAATGTGATAGAATTTTGCTGAATTCATAAATTAACGGAAATACAAAATGATCTAATCGAGTCTCTGTTTGCCCTACCCTAGAAGTTTAATAGTGCATTTTACTCGCCATTTCATGCGCTTTGAGATGCCTCTTAGCCCAATACGCTATCTGAAATAGGAGCGACCTAAATTGAACAAATGTGATACAATTTCGCTGAATTCTTATATTAACCAAAATATAAAATGATCTAATCCGGTCTCTGTTTGCCCTACCCTAGAAGTATAATAGTGCATTTTACGAGCCATTTCTTGCGCTTTGAGATGCAGCTTAGCTCAATACGCTATCTGAAATAGGAGCGACGTAAATTGAACAAAAGTGATAGAATTTCGCTGAATTCTTATTTTAACCTTAATGTAAAATGATCTAATCGGGTCTTTGTTCGCCCTACCTTAGAAGTTCAACAGTGCATTTCACTCGTCATTTCATGCGCTCTGAGTTGCCGCTTAGCCCAATAAGCTATCTGAAATAGGAGCGACGTAAATTGAACAAATGTGATAGAACTTCGCTGAATTCTTATATTAACCGTAATATAAAATGATCTGATCGGGTCTCTGCTTGCCCCACCCTAGAAGTTTAATAGTGCATTTTACTCGCCCTTTCGTGCGCTTTGAGATGCCGCTTAGCCCAATACGCTATCTGAAATAGGAGCGACGTAAATTGAACAAATGTGATAGAATTTCGCTGGATTCTTATATTAACCAAAATATAAAATGAACTAATCGGGTCTCTGATTGCCCTATCATAGAAGTTTAATAGTGCATTTTACTCGCCATTCCACGCGGTTTAAGTTGCCGCCTAGCCCAGTACGCTATCTGAAATAGGAGCTACGTAACTTGAACAAATGTGATAGAATTTTGCTGAATTCATAAATTAACGGAAATACAAAATGATCTAATCGAGTCTCTGTTTGCCCTACCCTAGAAGTTTAATAGTGCATTTTACTCGCCATTTCATGCGCTTTGAGATGCCTCTTAGCCCAATACGCTATCTGAAATAGGAGCGACCTTAATTGAACAAATGTGATAGAATTTCGCTGAATTCTTATATTAACCAAAATATAAAATGATCTAATCCGGTCTCTGTTTGCCCTACCCTAGAAGTTTAATAGTGCATTTTACGAGCCATTTCTTGCGCTTTGAGATGCAGCTTAGCCCAATACGCTATCTGAAATAGGAGCGACGTAAATTGAACAAAAGTGATAGAATTTCGCTGAATTCTTATTTTAACCTTAATGTAAAATGATCTAATCGGGTCTTTGTTCGCCCTACCTTAGAAGTTTAACAGTGCATTTCACTCGTCATTTCATGCGCTCTGAGTTGCCGCTTAGCCCAATAAGCTATCGGAAATAGGAGCGACGTAAATTGAACAAATGTGATAGAACTTCGCTGAATTCTTATATTAACCGTAATATAAAATGATCTGATCGGGTCTCTGCTTGCCCCACCCTAGAAGTTTAATAGTGCATTTTACTCGCCCTTTCGTGCGCTTTGAGATGCCGCTTAGCCCAATACGCTATCTGAAATAGGAGCGACGTAAATTGAACAAATGTGATAGAATTTCGCTGGATTCTTATATTAACCAAAATATAAAATGAACTAATCGGGTCTCTGATTGCCCTATCATAGAAGTTTAATAGTGCATTTTACTCGCCATTCCACGCGGTTTATGTTGCCGCCTAGCCCAGTACGCTATCTGAAATAGGAGCTACGTAACTTGAACAAATGTGACAGAATTACGCTGAATTCTTATATTAACCGTAATATAAAATGATCTAATCGGGTCGCTGTTTGCCTTATCCTAGAAGTTTAATAGTGCATTTTACTCGCCATTTCATGCGCTTTGAGATGCCGCTGAGCCCAATAAGCTATCTGAAATAGGAGCGATGTAACTTGAACAAATGTGATAGAATTTCGCTGAATTCTTAAATTAACCATAATATGAAATGACCTAATCGGGTCTCTGTTTGCCCTACCCTAGAAGTTTAATAGAGCATTTTACTCGTCGTTTCATGCGCTTTGAGATGCCGCCTAGCGCAGTACGCTATCTGAAATAGGAGCGACGTAAATTGAACAAATGTGATAGATTTACGCTCAATCCTTATATTAACCAAAATATAAAATGATCTAATCGGGTCTCTGATTGCCCTATCATAGAAGTTTAATAGTGCATTTTACTCGCCATTCCACCCGCTTTAAGATGCCGCCTTGCCCAGTATGCTATCTGTAATAGGAACGACGTAAATTGAACAAATGTGATAGAATTTTGCTGAATTCTTAAATTAACCATAATATAAAATGATCTAATCTGGTCTCTGATTGCCCTACCCTAGAAGTTTAATAGTGCATTTTACGAGCCATATCTTGCACTTTGAGATGCAGCTTAGCCCAATACGCTATCCGAAATAGGAGCGACGTAAATTGAACAAATGTGATAGAATTTCGCTGAATTCTTATATTAACCAAAATATAAAATGATCTAATCGGGTCTCTGATTGCCCTATCATAGATGTTTAAGAGTGCATTTTACTCGCCATTCCACGTGCTTTGAGATGCCGCCTAGCCCAGTACGCTATCTGAAATAGGAGCGACGTAAGTTGAACAAATGTGATAGAATTACGCTGCATTCTTATATTAACCGTAATATAAAATGGTCTAATCGGATCTCCGTTTGCCTTATCCTAGAAGTTTATTAGTGCATTTTACTCGTCATTCCATGCGCTTTGAGATGCCGCTTAGCCCAATACGCAATCTGAAATAGCAGCGATGTAAATTGAACAAATGTGATAGAATTTTGCTGAATTCTTAAATTAACCATAATATAAAATGATGTAATCGGGTCTCTGTTCGCCCTACCCTAGAAGTTTAATAGTACATTTCTCTCGTCATTTCATGCGCTTTGAGATGCCGCTTAGCCCAATACGCTATCTGAAATAAGAGCGACGTAAATTGAACAAATGTGATAGAATTTCGCTGAATTCTTATATTAACCGTAATATAAAATGATCTGATCGGGTCTCTGCTTGCCCCACCCTGGAAGTTTAATAGTGCATTTTACTCGCCCTTTCGTGCGCTTTGAGATGCCGCTTAGCCCAATACGCTATCTGATATAGGAGCGACGTAAATTGAACAAATGTGATAGAATTTCGCTGGATTCTTATATTAACCAAAATAAAAAATGAACTAATCGGGTCTCTGATTGCCCTATCATAGAAGTTTAATAGTGCATTTTACTCGACATTCCACGCGGTTTAAGTTGCCGCCTAGTCCAGTACGCTATCTGAAATAGGAGCTACGTAACTTGAACAAATGTGACAGAATTACGCTGAATTCTTATATTAACCAAAATATAAAATGATCTAATCGGGTCTCTGATTGCCCTATCATAGAAGTTTAATAGTGCATTTTACTCGTCACTGCACGCGCTTTAAGATGCCGCCTAGCCGAGTACGCTATCTGAAATAGGAGCGACGTAAATTGAACAAACGTGATAGAATTTTGCTGAATTCTGAAATTAACCATAATATAAAATGATGTAATCGGGTCTCAGTTCGCCCTACCCAAGAAGTTTAATAGTGCATTTCTCTCGTCATTTCATGCGCTTTGAGATGCCGCTTAGCCCAATAGCTATCTGAAATAGGAGCGACGTAAATTGAACAAATGTGATAGAATTTCCCTGAAATCTTATATTAAACAAAATATAAAATGATCTAAACGGGACTCTGATTGCCCTATCATAGAAGTTTAGTAGTGCATTTTACTCGCCCTTCCACGCGCTTTAAGATGCCGCCTAGCCCAGTACACTATCTGGAATAGGAGCGATGTATGTTGAACAAATGTGATAGAATTACGCTGAATTCTTATATTAACCGTAATATAAAATGATCTAATCGGGTCTCTGTTTGCATTACCATAGAAGTTTAATAGTGAATTTTACTCGCCATTTCATGCGCTTTGAGATGCCGCTTAGCCCAATACGGTATCTGCAATAGGAGCGATGTAACTTGAACAAATGTGATAGAATTTCGCTGAATTCTTAAATTAACCATAATATAAAGTGATCTAAACTGGTCTCTGTTTGCCCCACCCTCGAAGTTTAATAGTGCATTTTACTCGCCATTTCTTGCGCTCTGAGTTGCCGCTTAGCCCAATAAGCTATCTGAAATAGGAGCGACGTAAATTGAACAAATGTGATAGAACTTCGCTGAATTCTTATATTAACCGTAATATAAAATGATCTGATCGGGTCTCTGCTTGCCCCACCCTAGAAGTTTAATAGTGCATTTTACTCGCCCGTTCGTGCGCTTTGAGATGCCGCTTAGCCCAATACGCTATCTGAAATAGGAGCGACGTAAATTGAACAAATGTGATAGAATTTCGCTGGATTCTTATATTAACCAAAATATAAAATGAACTAATCGGGTCTCTGATTGCCCTATCATAGAAGTTTAATAGTGCATTTTACTCGCCATTCCACGCGGTTTATGTTGCCGCCTAGCCCAGTACGCTATCTGAAATAGGAGCTACGTAACTTGAACAAATGTGACAGAATTACGCTGAATTCTTATATTAACCGTAATATAAAATGATCTAATCGGGTGTCTGTTTGCCTTATCCTAGAAGTTTAATAGTGCATTTTACTCGCCATTTCATGCGCTTTGAGATGCCGCTGAGCCCAATAAGCTATCTGAAATAGGAGCGATGTAACTTGAACAAATGTGATAGAATTTCGCTGAATTCTTAAATTAACCATAATATGAAATGACCTAATCGGGTCTCTGTTTGCCCTACCCTAGAAGTTTAATAGAGCATTTTACTCGTCGTTTCATGCGCTCTGAGATGCCGCCTAGCGCAGTACGCTATCTGAAATAGGAGCGACGTAAATTGAACAAATGTGATAGAATTTCGCTGAATTCTTAAATTAACCATAATATAAAATGATCTAATGGGGTCTCTGTTTGCCCTACCCTAGAAGTTTAATAGTGCATTTTACTCGCCATTTCTTGCGCTTTGAGATGCCGCTTAGCACAAGTCGCTATCTGAAATAGGAGCGATGTAAATTGAACAAATGTGATAGAATTTCGCTGAATTCTTATATTAACCTTAATGTAAAACGATCTAATCGGGTCTTTGTTCGCCCGACCCAAGAAGTTTAATAGTGCATTTCACTCGTCAATTCATGCGCTTTGCGATGCCGCTTAGCCCAATAAGCTATCTGAAATTGCAGCGACGTAAATTGAACAAATGTGACAGAATTTCGCTGAATTCTTATATTAACCAAAATATAAAATGATCTAATCGGGTCTCTGATTGCCCTATCATAGAAGTTTAATAGTGCATTTTACTCGCCATTCCACGCGCTTTAAGATGCCGCCTAGCCCAGTACGCTATCTGAAATAGGAGCTACGTAAGTTGAACGAATGTGACAGAATTACGCTGATTTCTTATATTAACCGTAATATAAAATGGTCTAATCGGATCTCCGTTTGCCTTATCCTAGAAGTTTATTAGTGCATTTTACTCGTCATTCCATGCGCTTTGAGATGCCGCTTAGCCCAATACGCTATCTGAAATGGCAGCGATGTAAATTGAACAAATGTGATAGAATTTTGCTGAATTCTTAAGTTAACCATAATATAAAATGATGTAATCGGGTCTCTGTTCGCCCTACCCTAGAAGTTTAATAGTATATTTCTCTCGTCATTTCATGCGCTTTGAGATGCCGCTTAGCCCAATAGCTATCTGAAATAGGAGCGACGTAAATTGAACAAATGTGATAGAATTTCCCTGAAATCTTATATTAAAGAAAATATAAAATGATCTAAACGGGACTCTGATTGCCCTATCATAGAAGTTTAGTAGTGCATTTTACTCGCCCTTCCACGCGCTTTAAGATGCCGCCTAGCCCAGTACACTATCTGAAATAGGAGCGACGTAAATTGAACAAATGTGATAGAATTTCGCTGAATTCTTATATTAACCAAAATATAAAATGATCTAATCGGGTCTCTGATGCCCTATCATAGAAGTTTAATAGTGCATTTTACTCGTCACTGCACGCGCTTTAAGATGCCGCCTAGCCCAGTACGCTATCTGAAATAGGAGCGACGTAAATTGAACAAACGTGATAGAATTTTGCTGAATTCTTAAATTAACCATAATATAAAATGATGTAATCGGGTCTCAGTTCGCCCTACCCAAGAAGTTTAATAGTGCATTTCTCTCGTCATTTCATGCGCTTTGAGATGCCGCTTAGCCCAATAGCTATCTGAAATAGGAGCGACGTAAATTGAACAAATGTGATAGAATTTCCCTGAAATCTTATATTAAACAAAATATAAAATGATCTAAACGGGACTCTGATTGCCCTATCATAGAAGTTTAGTAGTGCATTTTACTCGCCCTTCCACGCGCTTTAAGATGCCGCCTAGCCCAGTACACTATCTGGAATAGGAGCGACGTATGTTGAACAAATGTGATAGAATTACGCTGAATTCTTATATTAACCGTAATATAAAATGATCTAATCGGGTCTCTGTTTGCATTACCATAGAAGTTTAATAGTGAATTTTACTCGCCATTTCATGCGCTTTGAGATGCCGCTTAGCCCAATACGGTATCTGCAATAGGATCGACGTAAATTGAACAAATGAGATAGAATTTCGCTGAATTCTTAAATTAACCATAATATAAAGTGATCTAAACTGGTCTCTGTTTGCCCCACCATCGAAGTTTAATAGTGCATTTTACTCGCCATTGCTTGCGCTTTGAGATGCCGCTTAGCCCAATACGCTATCTGAAATAAGAGCGACGTAAATTGAACAAATGTGATAGAATTTCGCTGAATTCTTATATTAACCGTAATATAAAATGATCTGATCGGGTCTCTGCTTGCCCCACCCTGGAAGTTTAATAGTGCATTTTACTCGCCCTTTCGTGCGCTTTGAGATGCCGCTTGGCCCAATACGCTATCTGAAATAGGAGCGACGTAAATTGAACAAATGTGATAGAATTTCGCTGGATTCTTATATTAACCAAAATATAAAATGAACTAATCGGGTCTCTGATTGCCCTATCATAGAAGTTTAATAGTGCATTTTACTCGACATTCCAGGCGGTTTAAGTTGCCGCCTAGCCCAGTACGCTATCTGAAATAGGAGCTACGTAACTTGAACAAATGTGACAGAATTACGCTGAATTCTTATATTAACCGTAATATAAAATGATCTAATCGGGTCTCTGTTTGCCTTATCCTAGAAGTTTAATAGTGCATTTTACTCGCCATTTCATGCGCTTTGAGATGCCGCTGAGCCCAATAAGCTATCTGAAATAGGAGCGATGTAACTTGAACAAAAGTGATAGAATTTCGCTGAATTCTTAAATTAACCATAATATGAAATGACCTAATCGGGTCTCTGTTTGCCCTACCCTAGAAGTTTAATAGAGCATTTTACTCGTCGTTTCATGCGCTTTGAGATGCCGCCTAGCGCAGTACGCTATCTGAAATAGGAGCGACGTAAATTGAACAAATGTGATAGAATTTCTCTGAATCCTTTTATTTACCATAATGTTAAATGATCTAATCGGGTCTCTGTTCGCCCTAGCGTACAAGCTTAATAGTGCATTTTATTCGTCATTTCATGCGCTTTGAGATGCCACTTAGCCCAATACGCTATCTGAAATAGGAGCGACGCAAATTGAACAAATGTGATAGACTTTCGCTGAATTCTTATATTAACCGTAATATAAAATGATCTAATCGGGTCTCTGTTTGCCTTACCCTAGAAGTTTAATAGTGCATTTTACTCGCCATTGCATGCGCTTTGAGATGCCGCTTAGCCCAATATGCTATCTGATATAGGAGCGACGTAAATTGAACAAATGTGATAGAATTACGCTGAATTCTTATATTAACCAAAATATAAAATGATCTAATCGGGTCTCTGATTGCCCTATCATAGAAGATTAATAGTGCATTTTAGTCGCCATTCCACGCGCTTTAAGATGCCGCCTAGCCCAGTATGCTATCTGAAATAGGAACGACGTAAATTGAACAAATGTGATAGAATTTTGCTGAATTCTTAAATTAACCATAATATAAAATGATCTAATCGGGTCTCTGATTGCCCTACCCTAGAAGTTTAATAGTGCATTTTACTCGCCATTTCATGCGCTTTGAGATGCCGCTTAGCCCAATAAGCTGTCTGAAATAGGAGAGACGTAAATTGAACAAATGTGATAGAAGTTCCCTGAATACTTATATTAACCTTAATGTAAAATGATCTAATCGGGTCTCTGTCCGCCATGCCCTAGAAGTTTAATAGTGCATTTTACTCGCCATTTCATGCGCTTTGAGATGCCGCTTAGCCGAATACGCTATCTGAAATAGGAGCGACGTAAAATGAACAAATGTGATAGGATTTCGCTGAATTCTTAAATTAACCATAATATAAAATGCTCTAATCGGGTCTCTAATGGCCCAACCCTAGAAGCTTAATAGTGCATTTTACTCGCCATTTCTTGCGCTTTGAGATGCCGCTTAGCCCAATACGCTATCTGAAATAGGAGCGACGTAAATTGAACAAATGTGATAGAATTTCCCTGAAATGTTATAGTAAACAAAATATAAAATGATCTATTCGGGACTCTGATTGCCCTATCATAGAAGTTTAGTAGTGCATTTTACTCGCCGTTCCACGCGCTTTAAGATGCCGCCTAGCGCAGTACGCTATCTGAAATAGGAGCGACGTTAGTTGAACAAATGTGATAGAATTTCGCTGAATTCTTATATTAACCGTAATATAAAATGATCTATTCGGGTCTCTGTTCGCCCTACCCTAGAAGTTTAATAGTGCATTTCACTCGCCATTCCATGCGCTTTGAGATGCCGCTTAGCCCAATACGCTATCTGAAATAGGAGCGACGTAAATTGAACAAATGTGATAGAATTTCGCTGGATTCTTATATTAACCAAAATATAAAATGATCTAATCGGGTCTCTGATTGCCCTACCCTAGAAGTTTATTAGTGCATTTTACTCGCCATTTCATGCGCTTTGATATGCAGCTTAGCCCAATACGCTATCTGAAATAGGAGCGACGTAAATTGAACAAATGTGATAGAATTTCGCTGAATCCTTATATTAACCAAAATATAAAATGATCTAATGGGGTCTCTGTTTGCCCTACCCTAGAAGTTTAATAGTGCGTTTTACTCGCCATTTCTTGCGCTTTGAGATGCCGCTTAGCACAAGTCGCTATCTGAAATTGGAGCGATGTAAATTGAACAAATGTGATAGAATTTCGCTGAATTCTTATATTAACCTTAATGTAAAATGATCTAATCGGGTCTTTGTTCGCCCTACCCAAGAAGTTTAATAGTGCATTTCACTCGTCAATTCATGCGCTTTGCGATGCCGCTTAGCCCAATAAGCTATCTGAAATTGGAGCGACGTAAATTGAACAAATGTGACAGAATTTCGCTGAATTCTTATATTAACCAAAATATAAAATGATCTAATCGGGTCTCTGATTGCCCTATCATAGAAGTTTAATAGTGCATTTTACTCGCCATTCCACGCGCTTTAGGATGCCGCCTAGCCCAGTACGCTATCTGAAATAGGAGCTACGTAAGTTGAACGAATGTGACAGAATTACGCTGATTTCTTATATTAACCGTAATATAAAATGATCTAATCGGGTCTCTGTTTGCCTTATCCTAGAAGTTTAATAGTGCATTTTACTCGCCATTTCATGCGCTTTGAGATGCCTCTTAGCCCAATACGCTATCTGAAATAGGAGCGACGTAAATTGAACAAATGTGATAGAATTTCGCTGAATTCTTATATTAACCAAAATATAAAATGATCTAATCCGGTCTCTGTTTGCCCTACCCTAGAAGTTTAATAGTGCATTTTACGAGCCATTTCTTGCGCTTTGAGATGCAGCTTAGCCCAATACGCTATCTGAAATAGGAGCGACGTAAATTGAACAAATGTGATAGAACTTCGCTGAATTCTTATATTAACCGTAATATAACATGATCTGATCGGGTCTCTGCTTGCCCCACCCTAGAAGTTTAATAGTGCATTTTACTCGCCCTTTCGTGCGCTTTGAGATGCCGCTTAGCCCAATACGCTATCTGAAATAGGAGTGACGTAAATTGAACAAATGTGATAGAATTTCGCTGGATTCTTATATTAACCAAAATATAAAATGAACTAATCGGGTCTCTGATTGCCCTATCATAGAAGTTTAATAGTGCATTTTACTCGCCATTCCACGCGGTTTAAGTTGCCGCCTAGCCCAGTACGCTATCTGAAATAGGAACTACGTAACTTGAACAAATGTGACAGACTTACGCTGAATTCTTATATTAACCTTAATATAAAATGATCTAATCGGGTCCCTGTTTGCCTTATCCTAGAAGTTTAATAGTGCATTTTACTCGCCATTTCATGCGCTTTGAGATGCCGCTGAGCCCAATAAGCTATCTGAAATAGGAGCGATGTAACTTGAACAAATGTGATAGAATTTCGCTGAATTCTTAAATTAACCATAATATGAAATGACCTAATCGGGTCTCTGTCTGCCCTACCCTAGAAGTTTAATAGAGCATTTTACTCGTCGTTTCATGCGCTTTGAGATGCCGCCTAGCCCAGTACGCTATCTGAAATAGGAGCGACGTAAATTGAACAATTGTGATAGAATTTCGCTGAATTCTTTTATTTACCATAATGTTAAGTGATCTAATCGGGTCTCTGTCGCCCTAGCGTACAAGCTTAATAGTGCATTTTATTCGTCATTTCATGCGCTTTGAGATGCCGCTTAGCCCAATACGCTATCTGAAATAGGAGCGACGCAAATTGAAGAAATGTGATAGAATTTCGCTGAATTCTTATATTAACCATAATATAAAATGATGTAATCGGGTCTCTGTTCGCCCTACCCAAGAAGTTTAATAGTGCATTTCTCTCGTCATTTCATGCGCTTTGAGATGCCGCATAGCCCAATACGCTATCTGAAATAGGAGCGACGTAAATTGAACAAATGTGATAGAATTTCGCTGAATTCTTACATTAACCGTAATATAAAATGATCTAATCGGGTCTCTGTTTGCCTTACCCTAGAAGTTTAATAGTGCATTTTACTCGCCATTTCATGCGCTTTGTGATGCCGCATAGCCCAATACGCTATCTGAAATAGGAGCGACGTAAATTGAACAAATGTGATAGGATTTCGCTGAATTCTTAAATTAACCATAATATAAAATGATCTAATCGGGTCTCTAATGGCCCTACCCAAGAAGTTTAATAGTGCCTTTCACTCGTCATTTCATGCGCTTTGAGATGCCGCTTAGCCCAATAGCTATCTGAAATAGGAGCGACGTAAATTGAACAAATGTGATAGAATTTCCCTGATATCTTATATTAACCGTAATATAAAATGATCTAATCGGGTCTCTGTTTGCATTACCCTAGAAGTTTAATAGTGCATTTTACTCGCCATTCCACGCGCTTTAGGATGCCGCCTATCAGAGTACGCTATCTGAAATAGGAGCGACGTAAGTTGAACAAATGTGATAGAATAAGGCTGAATTCTTATATTAACCGTAATATAAAATGATCTAATCGGGTCTCTGTTTGCCTTACCCTAGAAGTTTAATAGTGCATTTCTCTCGACATTTCATGCGCTTTGAGATGCCGCATAGCCCAATACGCTATCTGAAATAGGAGCGACGTAAATTGAACAAATGTGATAGAATTTCGCTGAATTCTTATATTAACCGTAATATAAAATGATCTAATCGGGTCTCTGTTTGCCTTACCCTAGAAGTTTAATAGTGCATTTCTCTCGTCATTTCATGCGCTTTGAGATGCCGCATAGCCCAATACGCTATCTGAAATAGGAGCGACGTAAATTGAACAAATGTGATAGAATTTCGCTGAATTCTTATATTAACCGTAATATAAAATGATCTAATCGGGTCTCTGTTTGCCTTACCCTAGAAGTTTAATAGTGCATTTTACTCGCCATTTCATGCGCATTGAGATGCAACTTAGCCCAATACGCTATTTGAAATAGGAGCGATGTAAATTGAACAAATGTGATAGAATTTCGCTGAATTCTGTAATTAACCATAATATGAAATGACCTAATCCGGTCTCTGTTCGCCCTTCCCAAGAAGTTTAATAGTGCATTTCCCTCGTCATTTCATACGCTTTGAGATGCCGCTTAGCCGAATACGCTATCTGAAATAGGAGCGACGTAAATTGAACAAATGTGATAGAATTTCCCTGAAATCTTATATTAAAGAAAATATAAAATGATCTAAACGGGACTCTGATTGCCCTATCATAGAAGTTTAGTAGTGCATTTTACTCGCCCTTCCACGCGCTTTAAGATGCCGCCTAGCCCAGTACACTATCTGAAATAGGAGCGACGTAAATTGAACAAATGTGATAGAATTTCGCTGAATTCTTATATTAACCAAAATATAAAATGATCTAATCGGGTCTCTGATTGCCCTACCCTAGAAGTTTAATAGTGCATTTTGCTCGTCATTTCATGCGCTTTGAGGTGCCGCGTAGCCCAATAAGCTGTCTGAAATAGGAGAGACGTAAATTGAACAAATGTGATAGAAGTTCCCTGAATACTTATATTAACCTTAATGTAAAATGATCTAATCGGGTCTCTGTTCGCCATGCCCTAGAAGTTTAATAGTGCATTTTACTCGCCATTTCATGCGCTTTGAGATGCCGCTTAGCCCAATACGCTATCTGAAATAGGAGCGACGTAAAATGAACCAATGTGATAGGATTTCGCTGAATTCTTAAATTAACCATAATATAAAATGATCTAATCGGGTCTCTAATGGCCCAACCCTAGAAGCTTAATAGTGCATTTTACTCGCCATTTCTTGCGCTTTGAGATGCCGCTTAGCCCAATACGCTATCTGAAATAGGAGCGACGTAAATTGAACAAATGTGATAGAATTTCCCTGAAATGTTATAGTAAACAAAATATAAATGATCTATTCGGAACTCTGATTGCCCTATCATAGAAGTTTAGTAGTGCATTTTACTCGCCGTTCCACGCGCTTTAAGATGCGGCCTAGCGCAGTACGCTATCTGAAATAGGAGCGACGTTAGTTGAACAAATGTGATAGAATTACGCTGAATTCTTATATTAACCGTAATATAAAATGATCTATTCGGGTCTCTGTTCGCCCTACCCTAGAAGTTTAATAGTGCATTTCACTCGCCATTCCATGCGCTTTGAGATGCCGCTTAGCCCAATACGCTATCTGAAATAGGAGCGACGTAAATTGAACAAATGTGATAGAATTTCGCTGGATTCTTATATTAACCAAAATATAAAATGATCTAATCGGGTCTCTGATTGCCCTACCCTAGAAGTTTAATAGTGCATTTTACTCGCCATTTCATGCGCTTTGAGATGGCGCTTAGCCCAATACGCTATCTGAAATAGGAGCGACGTAAATTAAACAAATGTGATAGAATTTCGCTGAATTCTTATATTAACCATAATATAAAATGATCTAATCGGGTCTCTGATTGCCCTACCCTAGAAGTTTAATAGTGCATTTTACTCACCATTCCACGCGCTTTAAGATGCCGCCTATCCGAGTACGCTATCTGAAATAGGAGCGACGTAAATTGAACAAATGTGATAGAATATCGCTGAATTCTTATGTTAACCAAAATATAAAATGATGTAATCGGGTCTCTGTTCGCCCTACCCAAGAAGTTTAATAGTGCATTTCACTCGTCATTTCATGCGCTTTGAGATGCCGCTTAGCCCAATTGCTATCTGAAATAGGAGCGACGTAAATTGAACAAATGTGATAGAATTTCCCTGAAATCTTATATATTAACCTTAATGTAAAATGATCTAATCGGGTCTTTGTTCGCCCTACCCAAGAAGTTTAATAGTGCATTTCACTCGTCAATTCATGCGCTTTGCGATGCCGCTTAGCCCAATAAGCTATCTGAAATTGGAGCGACGTAAATTGAACAAATGTGACAGAATTTCGCTGAATTCTTATATTAACCAAAATATAAAATGATCTAATCGGGTCTCTGATTGCCCTATCATAGAAGTTTAATAGTGCATTTTACTCGCCATTCCACGCGCTTTAGGATGCCGCCTAGCCCAGTACGCTATCTGAAATAGGAGCTACGTAAGTTGAACGAATGTGACAGAATTACGCTGATTTCTTATATTAACCGTAATATAAAATGATCTAATCGGGTCTCTGTTTGCCCCACCCTAGAAGTTTAATAGTGCATTTTACTCGCCCTTTCGTGCGCTTTGAAATGCCGCTTAGCCCAATACGCTATCTGAAATAGGAGCGACGTAAATTGAACAAATGTGATAGAATTTCGCTGGATTCTTATATTAACCAAAATATAAAATGAACTAATCGGGTCTCTGATTGCCCTACCATAGAAGTTGAATAGTGCATTTTACTCGCCATTCCACGCGGTTTAAGTTGCCGCCTAGCCCAGTACGCTATCTGAAATAGGAGCTACGTAACTTGAACAAATGTGACAGAATTACGCTGAATTCTTATATTAACCGTAATATAAAATGATCTAATCGGGTCTCTGTTTGCCTTATCCTAGAAGTTTAATAGTGCATTTTACTCGCCATTTCATGCGCTTTGAGATGCCGCTGAGCCCAATAAGCTATCTGAAATAGGAGCGATGTAACTTGAACAAATGTGATAGAATTTCGCTGAATTCTTAAATTAACCATAATATGAAATGACCTAATCGGGTCTCTGTCTGCCCTACCCTAGAAGTTTAATAGAGCATTTTACTCGTCGTTTCATGCGCTTTGAGATGCCGCCTAGCCCAGTACGCTATCTGAAATAGGAGCCACGTAAATTGAACAATTGTGATAGAATTTCGCTGAATTCTTTTATTTACCATAATGTTAAATGATCTAATCGGGTCTCTGTTCGCCCTAGCGTACAAGCTTAATAGTGCATTTTATTCGTCATTTCATGCGCTTTGAGATGCCGCTTAGCCCAATACGCTATCTGAAATAGGAGCGACGCAAATTGAACAAATGTGATAGAATTTCGCTGAATTCTTATATTAACCCTAATATAAAATGATGTAATCGGGTCTCTGTTCGCCCTACCCAAGAAGTTTAATAGTGCATTTCTCTCGTCATTTCATGCGCTTTGAGATGCCGCATAGCCCAATACGCTATCTGAAATAGGAGCGACGTAAATTGAACAAATGTGATAGAATTTCGCTGAATTCTTATATTAACCGTAATATAAAATGATCTAATCGGGTCTCTGTTTGCCTTACCCTAGAAGTTTAATAGTGCATTTTACTCGCCATTTCATGCGCTTTGTGATGCCGCATAGCCCAATACGCTATCTGAAATAGGAGCGACGTAAATTTAACAAATGTGATAGGATTTCGCTGAATTCTTAAATTAACCATAATATAAAATGATCTAATCGGGTCTCTAATGGCCCTACCCAAGAAGTTTAATAGTGCCTTTCACTCGTCATTTCATGCGCTTTGAGATGCCGCTTAGCCCAATAGCTATCTGAAATAGGAGCGACGTAAATTGAACAAATGTGATAGAATTTCCCTGATATCTTATATTAACCGTAATATAAAATGATCTAATCGGGTCTCTGTTTGCATTACCCTAGAAGTTTAATAGTGCATTTTACACGCCATTCCACGCGCTTTAGGATGCCGCCTATCAGAGTACGCTATCTGAAATAGGAGCGACGTAAGTTGAACGAATGTGATAGAATAACGCTGAATTCTTATATTAACCGTAATATAAAATGATCTAATCGGGTCTCTGTTTGCCTTACCCTAGAAGTTTAATAGTGCATTTCTCTCGTCATTTCATGCGCTTTGAGATGCCGCATAGCCCAATACGCTATCTGAAATAGGAGCGACGTAAATTGAACAAATGTGATAGAATTTCGCTGAATTCTTATATTAACCGTAATATAAAATGATCTAATCGGGTCTCTGTTTGCCTTACCCTAGAAGTTTAATAGTGCATTTCTCTCGTCATTTCATGCGCTTTGAGATGCCGCATAGCCCAATACGCTATCTGAAATAGGAGCGACGTAAATTGAACAAATGTGATAGAATTTCGCTGAATTCTTATATTAACCGTAATATAAAATGATCTAATCGGGTCTCTGTTTGCCTTACCCTAGAAGTTTAATAGTGCATTTCTCTCGTCATTTCATGCGCTTTGAGATGCCGCATAGCCCAATACGCTATCTGAAATAGGAGCGACGTAAATTGAACAAATGTGATAGAATTTCGCTGAATTCTTATATTAACCGTAATATAAAATGATCTAATCGGGTCTCTGTTTGCCTTACCCTAGAAGTTTAATAGTGCATTTTACTCGCCATTTCATGCGCATTGAGATGCAACTTAGCCCAATACGCTATTTGAAATAGGAGCGATGTAAATTGAACAAATGTGATAGAATTTCGCTGAATTCTGTAATTAACCATAATATGAAATGACCTAATCCGGTCTCTGTTCGCCCTTCCCAAGAAGTTTAATAGTGCATTTCCCTCGTCATTTCATACGCTTTGAGATGCCGCTTAGCCGAATACGCTATCTGAAATAGGAGCGACGTAAATTGAACAAATGTGATAGAATTTCCCTGAAATCTTATATTAAAGAAAATATAAAATGATCTAAACGGGACTCTGATTGCCCTATCATAGAAGTTTAGTAGTGCATTTTACTCGCCCTTCCACGCGCTTTAAGATGCCGCCTAGCCCAGTACACTATCTGAAATAGGAGCGACATAAATTGAACAAATGTGATAGAATTTCGCTGAATTCTTTTATTAACCATAATGTGAAATGATCTAATTGGGTCTCTGTTCGCCCTAGCCTAGAAGTTTAATAGTGCATTTTACTCGCCATTTCTTGCGCTTTGAGATGCCGCTTAGCCCAATACGCTATCTGAAATAGGAGCGACGTAAATTGAACAAATGTGATAGAATTTCCCTGAAATGTTATAGTAAACAAAATATAAAATGATCTATTCGGAACTCTGATTGCCCTATCATAGAAGTTTAGTAGTGCATTTTACTCGCCGTTCCACGCGCTTTAAGATGCCGCCTAGCGCAGTACGCTATCTGAAATAGGAGCGACGTTAGTTGAACAAATGTGATAGAATTACGCTGCATTCTTATATTAACCGTAATATAAAATGATCTATTCGGGTCTCTGTTCGCCCTACCCTAGAAGTTTAATAGTGCATTTCACTCGCCATTCCATGCGCTTTGAGATGCCGCTTAGCCCAATACGCTATCTGAAATAGGAGCGACGTAAATTGAACAAATGTGATAGAATTTCGCTGGATTCTTATATTAACCAAAATATAAAATGATCTAATCGGGTCTCTGATTGCCCTACCCTAGAAGTTTATTAGTGCATTTTACTCGCCATTTCATGCGCTTTGATATGCAGCTTAGCCCAATACGCTATCTGAAATAGGAGCGACGTAAATTGAACAAATGTGATAGAATTTCGCTGAATCCTTATATTAACCAAAATATAAAATGATCTAATGGGGTCTCTATTTGCCCTACCCTAGAAGTTTAATAGTGCGTTTTACTCGCCATTTCTTGCGCTTTGAGATGCCGCTTAGCACAAGTCGCTATCTGAAATTGGAGCGATGTAAATTGAACAAATGTGATAGAATTTCGCTGAATTCTTATATTAACCTTAATGTAAAATGATCTAATCGGGTCTTTGTTCGCCCTACCCAAGAAGTTTAATAGTGCATTTCACTCGTCAATTCATGCGCTTTGCGATGCCGCTTAGCCCAATAAGCTATCTGAAATTGGAGCGACGTAAATTGAACAAATGTGACAGAATTTCGCTGAATTCTTATATTAACCAAAATATAAAATGATCTAATCGGGTCTCTGATTGCCCTATCATAGAAGTTTAATAGTGCATTTTACTCGCCATTCCACGCGCTTTAGGATGCCGCCTAGCCCAGTACGCTATCTGAAATAGGAGCTACGTAAGTTGAACGAATGTGACAGAATTACGCTGATTTCTTATATTAACCGTAATATAAAATGATCTAATCGGGTCTCTGTTTGCCCCACCCTAGAAGTTTAATAGTGCATTTTACTCGCCCTTTCGTGCGCTTTGAAATGCCGCTTAGCCCAATACGCTATCTGAAATAGGAGCGACGTAAATTGAACAAATGTGATAGAATTTCGCTGGATTCTTATATTAACCAAAATATAAAATGAACTAATCGGGTCTCTGATTGCCCTGTCATAGAAGTTGAATAGTGCATTTTACTCGCCATTCCACGCGGTTTAAGTTGCCGCCTAGCCCAGTACGCTATCTGAAATAGGAGCTACGTAACTTGAACAAATGTGACAGAATTACGCTGAATTCTTATATTAACCGTAATATAAAATGATCTAATCGGGTCTCTGTTTGCCTTATCCTAGAAGTTTAATAGTGCATTTTACTCGCCATTTCATGCGCTTTGAGATGCCGCTGAGCCCAATAAGCTATCTGAAATAGGAGCGATGTAACTTGAACAAATGTGATAGAATTTCGCTGAATTCTTAAATTAACCATAATATGAAATGACCTAATCGGGTCTCTGTCTGCCCTACCCTAGAAGTTTAATAGAGCATTTTACTCGTCGTTTCATGCGCTTTGAGATGCCGCCTAGCCCAGTTCGCTATCTGAAATAGGAGCGACGTAAATTGAACAATTGTGATAGAATTTCGCTGAATTCTTTTATTTACCATAATGTTGAATGATCTAATCGGGTCTCTGTTCGCCCTAGCGTACAAGCTTAATAGTGCATTTTATTCGTCATTTCATGCGCTTTGAGATGCCGCTTAGCCCAATACGCTATCTGAAATAGGAGCGACGCAAATTGAACAAATGTGATAGAATTTCGCTGAATTCTTATATTAACCCTAATATAAAATGATGTAATCGGGTCTCTGTTCGCCCTACCCAAGAAGTTTAATAGTGCATTTCTCTCGTCATTTCATGCGCTTTGAGATGCCGCATAGCCCAATACGCTATCTGAAATAGGAGCGACGTAAATTGAACAAATGTGATAGAATTTCGCTGAATTCTTATATTAACCGTAATATAAAATGATCTAATCGGGTCTCTGTTTGCCTTACCCTAGAAGTTTAATAGTGCATTTTACTCGCCATTTCATGCGCTTTGTGATGCTGCATAGCCCAATACGCTATCTGAAATAGGAGCGACGTAAATTTAACAAATGTGATAGGATTTCGCTGAATTCTTAAATTAACCATAATATAAAATGATCTAATCGGGTCTCTAATGGCCCTACCCAAGAAGTTTAATAGTGCCTTTCACTCGTCATTTCATGCGCTTTGAGATGCCGCTTAGCCCAATAGCTATCTGAAATAGGAGCGACGTAAATTGAACAAATGTGATAGAATTTCCCTGATATCTTATATTAACGGTAATATAAAATGATCTAATCGGGTCTCTGTTTGCATTACCCTAGAAGTTTAATAGTGCATTTTACTCGCCATTCCACGCGCTTTAGGATGCCGCCTATCAGAGTACGCTATCTGAAATAGGAGCGACGTAAGTTGAACAAATGTGATAGAATAACGCAGAATTCTTATATTAACCGTAATATAAAATGATCTAATCGGGTCTCTGTTTGCCTTACCCTAGAAGTTTAATAGTGCATTTCTCTCGTCATTTCATGCGCTTTGAGATGCCGCATAGCCCAATACGCTATCTGAAATAGGAGCGACGTAAATTGAACAAATGTGATAGAATTTCGCTGAATTCTTATATTAACCGTAATATAAAATGATCTAATCGGGTCTCTGTTTGCCTTACCCTAGAAGTTTAATAGTGCATTTCTCTCGTCATTTCATGCGCTTTGAGATGCCGCTTAGCCCAATACGCTATCTGAAATAGGAGCGACGTAAATTGAACAAATGTGATAGAATTTCGCTGAATTCTTATATTAACCGTAATATAAACTGATCTAATCGGGTCTCTGTTTGCCTTACCCTAGAAGTTTAATAGTGCATTTTACTCGCCATTTCATGCGCATTGAGATGCAACTTAGCCCAATACGCTATTTGAAATAGGAGCGATGTAAATTGAACAAATGTGATAGAATTTCGCTGAATTCTGTAATTAACCATAATATGAAATGACCTAATCCGGTCTCTGTTCGCCCTTCCCAAGAAGTTTAATAGTGCATTTCCCTCGTCATTTCATACGCTTTGAGATGCCGCTTAGCCGAATACGCTATCTGAAATAGGAGCGACGTAAATTGAACAAATGTGATAGAATTTCCCTGAAATCTTATATTAAAGAAAATATAAAATGATCTAAACGGGACTCTGATTGCCCTATCATAGAAGTTTAGTAGTGCATTTTACTCGCCCTTCCACGCGCTTTAAGATGCCGCCTAGCCCAGTACACTATCTGAAATAGGAGCGACGTAAATTGAACAAATGTGATAGAATTTCGCTGAATTCTTATATTAACCAAAATATAAAATGATCTAATCGGGTCTCTGATTGCCCTACCCTAGAAGTTTAATAGTGCATTTTACTCGTCATTTCATGCGCTTTGAGATGCCGCTTAGCCCAATAAGCTGTCTGAAATAGGAGAGACGTAAATTGAACAAATGTGATAGAAGTTCCCTGAATACTTATATTAACCTTAATGTAAAATGATCTAATCGGGTCTCTGTTCGCCATGCCCTAGAAGTTTAATAGTGCATTTTGCTCGCCATTTCATGCGCTTTGAGATGCCGCTTAGCCCAATACGCTATCTGAAATAGGAGCGACGTAAAATGAACAAATGTGATAGGATTTCGCTGAATTCTTAAATTAACCATAATATAAAATGATCTAATCGGGTCTCTAATGGCCCAACCCTAGAAGCTTAATAGTGCATTTTACTCGCCATTTCTTGCGCTTTGAGATGCCGCTTAGCCCAATACGCTATCTGAAATAGGAGCGACGTAAATTGAACAAATGTGATAGAATTTCCCTGAAATGTTATAGTAAACAAAATATAAAATGATCTATTCGGAACTCTGATTGCCCTATCATAGAAGTTTAGTAGTGCATTTTACTCGCCGTTCCACGCGCTTTAAGATGCCGCCTAGCGCAGTACGCTATCTGAAATAGGAGCGACGTTAGTTGAACAAATGTGATAGAATTACGCTGAATTCTTATATTAACCGTAATATAAAATGATCTATTCGGGTCTCTCTTCGCCCTACCCTAGAAGTTTAATAGTGCATTTCACTCGCCATTCCATGCGCTTTGAGATGCCGCTTAGCCCAATACGCTATCTGAAATAGGAGCGACGTAAATTGAACAAATGTGATAGAATTTCGCTGGATTCTTATATTAACCAAAATATAAAATGATCTAATCGGGTCTCTGATTGCCCTACCCTAGAAGTTTAATAGTGCATTTTACTCGCCATTTCATGCGCTTTGAGATGCCGCTTAGCCCAATACGCTATCTGAAATAGGAGCGACGTAAATTAAACAAATGTGATAGAATTTCGCTGAATTCTTATATTAACCATAATATAAAATGATCTAATCGGGTCTCTGATTGCCCTACCCTAGAAGTTTAATAGTGCATTTTACTCACCATTCCACGCGCTTTAAGATGCCGCCTATCCGAGTACGCTATCTGAAATAGGAGCGACGTAAATTGAACAAATGTGATAGAATTTCGCTGGATTCTTATATTAACCAAAATATAAAATGAACTAATCGGGTCTCTGATTGCCCTACCATAGAAGTTGAATAGTGCATTTTACTCGCCATTCCACGCGGTTTAAGTTGCCGCCTAGCCCAGTACGCTATCTGAAATAGGAGCTACGTAACTTGAACAAATGTGACAGAATTACGCTGAATTCTTATATTAACCGTAATATAAAATGATCTAATCGGGTCTCTGTTTGCCTTATCCTAGAAGTTTAATAGTGCATTTTACTCGCCATTTCATGCGCTTTGAGATGCCGCTGAGCCCAATAAGCTATCTGAAATAGGAGCGATGTAACTTGAACAAATGTGATAGAATTTCGCTGAATTCTTAAATTAACCATAATATGAAATGACCTAATCGGGTCTCTGTCTGCCCTACCCTAGAAGTTTAATAGAGCACTTTACTCGTCGTTTCATGCGCTTTGAGATGCCGCCTAGCCCAGTACGCTATCTGAAATAGGAGCCACGTAAATTGAACAATTGTGATAGAATTTCGCTGAATTCTTTTATTTACCATAATGTTAAATGATCTAATCGGGTCTCTGTTCGCCCTAGCGTACAAGCTTAATAGTGCATTTTATTCGTCATTTCATGCGCTTTGAGATGCCGCTTAGCCCAATACGCTATCTGAAATAGGAGCGACGCAAATTGAACAAATGTGATAGAATTTCGCTGAATTCTTATATTAACCCTAATATAAAATGATGTAATCGGGTCTCTGTTCGCCCTACCCAAGAAGTTTAATAGTGCATTTCTCTCGTCATTTCATGCGCTTTGAGATGCCGCATAGCCCAATACGCTATCTGAAATAGGAGCGACGTAAATTGAACAAATGTGATAGAATTTCGCTGAATTCTTATATTAACCGTAATATAAAATGATCTAATCGGGTCTCTGTTTGCCTTACCCTAGAAGTTTAATAGTGCATTTTACTCGCCATTTCATGCGCTTTGTGATGCCGCATAGCCCAATACGCTATCTGAAATAGGAGCGACGTAAATTTAACAAATGTGATAGGATTTCGCTGAATTCTTAAATTAACCATAATATAAAATGATCTAATCGGGTCTCTAATGGCCCTACCCAAGAAGTTTAATAGTGCCTTTCACTCGTCATTTCATGCGCTTTGAGATGCCGCTTAGCCCAATAGCTATCTGAAATAGGAGCGACGTAAATTGAACAAATGTGATAGAATTTCCCTGATATCTTATATTAACCGTAATATAAAATGATCTAATCGGGTCTCTGTTTGCATTACCCTAGAAGCTTAATAGTGCATTTTACTCGCCATTCCACGGGCTTTAGGATGCCGCCTATCAGAGTACGCTATCTGAAATAGGAGCGACGTAAGTTGAACAAATGTGATAGAATAACGCTGAATTCTTATATTAACCGTAATATAAAATGATCTAATCGGGTCTCTGTTTGCCTTACCCTAGAAGTTTAATAGTGCATTTCTCTCGTCATTTCATGCGCTTTGAGATGCCGCATAGCCCAATACGCTATCTGAAATAGGAGCGACGTAAATTGAACAAATGTGATAGAATTTCGCTGAATTCTTATATTAACCGTAATATAAAATGATCTAATCGGGTCTCTGTTTGCCTTACCCTAGAAGTTTAATAGTGCATTTCTCTCGTCATTTCATGCGCTTTGAGATGCCGCATAGCCCAATACGCTATCTGAAATAGGAGCGACGTAAATTGAACAAATGTGATAGAATTTCGCTGAATTCTTATATTAACCGTAATATAAAATGATCTAATCGGGTCTCCGTTTGCCTTACCCTAGAAGTTTAATAGTGCATTTTACTCGCCATTTCATGCGCATTGAGATGCAACTTAGCCCAATACGCTATTTGAAATAGGAGCGATGTAAATTGAACAAATGTGATAGAATTTCGCTGAATTCTGTAATTAACCATAATATGAAATGACCTAATCCGGTCTCTGTTCGCCCTTCCCAAGAAGTTTAATAGTGCATTTCCCTCGTCATTTCATACGCTTTGAGATGCCGCTTAGCCGAATACGCTATCTGAAATAGGAGCGACGTAAATTGAACAAATGTGATAGAATTTCCCTGAAATCTTATATTAAAGAAAATATAAAATGATCTAAACGGGACTCTGATTGCCCTATCATAGAAGTTTAGTAGTGCATTTTACTCGCCCTTCCACGCGCTTTAAGATGCCGCCTAGCCCAGTACACTATCTGAAATAGGAGCGACGTAAATTGAACAAATGTGATAGAATTTCGCTGAATTCTTATATTAACCAAAATATAAAATGATCTAATCGGGTCTCTGATTGCCCTACCCTAGAAGTTTAATAGTGCATTTTACTCGTCATTTCATGCGCTTTGAGATGCCGCTTAGCCCAATAAGCTGTCTGAAATAGGAGAGACGTAAATTGAACAAATGTGATAGAAGTTCCCTGAATACTTATATTAACCTTAATGTAAAATGATCTAATCGGGTCTCTGTTCGCCATGCCCTAGAAGTTTAATAGTGCATTTTACTCGCCATTTCATGCGCTTTGAGATGCCGCTTAGCCCAATACGCTATCTGAAATAGGAGCGACGTAAATTAAACAAATGTGATAGAATTTCGCTGAATTCTTATATTAACCATAATATAAAATGATCTAATCGGGTCTCTGATTGCCCTACCCTAGAATTTTAATAGTGCATTTTACTCACCATTCCACGCGCTTTAAGATGCCGCCTATCCGAGTACGCTATCTGAAATAGGAGCGACGTAAATTGAACAAATGTGATAGAATTTCGCTGAATTCTTATATTAACCCTAATATAAAATGATCAAATGGGGTCTCTGTTTGCCCTACCCTAGAAGTTTAATAGTGCGTTTTACTCGCCATTTCTTGCGCTTTGAGATGCCGCTTAGCACAAGTCGCTATCTGAAATTGGAGCGATGTAAATTGAACAAATGTGATAGAATTTCGCTGAATTCTTATATTAACCTTAATGTAAAATGATCTAATCGGGTCTTTGTTCGCCCTACCCAAGAAGTTTAATAGTGCATTTCACTCGTCAATTCATGCGCTTTGCGATGCCGCTTAGCCCAATAAGCTATCTGAAATTGGAGCGACGTAAATTGAACAAATGTGACAGAATTTCGCTGAATTCTTATATTAACCAAAATATAAAATGATCTAATCGGGTCTCTGATTGCCCTATCATAGAAGTTTAATAGTGCATTTTACTCGCCATTCCACGCGCTTTAGGATGCCGCCTAGCCCAGTACGCTATCTGAAATAGGAGCTACGTAAGTTGAACGAATGTGACAGAATTACGCTGATTTCTTATATTAACCGTAATATAAAATGATCTAATGGGGTCTCTGTTTGCCCTACCCTAGAAGTTTAACAGTGCATTTTACTCGCCCTTTCGTGCGCTTTGAAATGCCGCTTAGCCCAATACGCTATCTGAAATAGGAGCGACGTAAATTGAACAAATGTGATAGAATTTCGCTGGATTCTTATATTAACCAAAATATAAAATGAACTAATCGGGTCTCTGATTGCCCTACCATAGAAGTTGAATAGTGCATTTTACTCGCCATTCCACGCGGTTTAAGTTGCCGCCTAGCCCAGTACGCTATCTGAAATAGGAGCTACGTAACTTGAACAAATGTGACAGAATTACGCTGAATTCTTATATTAACCGTAATATAAAATGATCTAATCGGGTCTCTGTTTGCCTTATCCTAGAAGTTTAATAGTGCATTTTACTCGCCATTTCATGCGCTTTGAGATGCCGCTGAGTCCAATAAGCTATCTGAAATAGGAGCGATGTAACTTGAACAAATGTGATAGAATTTCGCTGAATTCTTAAATTAACCATAATATGAAATGACCTAATCGGGTCTCTGTCTGCCCTACCCTAGAAGTTTAATAGAGCACTTTACTCGTCGTTTCATGCGCTTTGAGATGCCGCCTAGCCCAGTACGCTATCTGAAATAGGAGCGACGTAAATTGAACAATTGTGATAGAATTTCGCTGAATTCTTTTATTTACCATAATGTTAAATGATCTAATCGGGTCTCTGTTCGCCCTAGCGTACAAGCTTAATAGTGCATTTTATTCGTCATTTCATGCGCTTTGAGATGCCGCTTAGCCCAATACGCTATCTGAAATAGGAGCGACGCAAATTGAACAAATGTGATAGAATTTCGCTGAATTCTTATATTAACCCTAATATAAAATGATGTAATCGGGTCTCTGTTCGCCCTACCCAAGAAGTTTAATAGTGCATTTCTCTCGTCATTTCATGCGCTTTGAGATGCCGCATAGCCCAATACGCTATCTGAAATAGGAGCGACGTAAATTGAACAAATGTGATAGAATTTCGCTGAATTCTTATATTAACCATAATATAAAATGATCTAATCGGGTCTCTGTTTGCCTTACCCTAGAAGTTTAATAGTGCATTTTACTCGCCATTTCATGCGCTTTGAGATGCCGCATAGCCCAATACGCTATCTGAAATAGGAGCGACGTAAATTTAACAAATGTGATAGGATTTCGCTGAATTCTTAAATTAACCATAATATAAAATGATCTAATCGGGTCTCTAATGGCCCTACCCAAGAAGTTTAATAGTGCCTTTCACTCGTCATTTCATGCGCTTTGAGATGCCGCTTAGCCCAATAGCTATCTGAAATAGGAGCGACGTAAATTGAACAAATGTGATAGAATTTCCCTGATATCTTATATTAACCGTAATATAAAATGATCTAATCGGGTCTCTGTTTGCATTACCCTAGAAGTTTAATAGTGCATTTTACTCGCCATTCCACGCGCTTTAGGATGCCGCCTATCAGAGTACGCTATCTGAAATAGGAGCGACGTAAGTTGAACAAATGTGATAGAATAACGCTGAATTCTTATATTAACCGTAATATAAAATGATCTAATCGGGTCTCTGTTTGCCTTACCCTAGAAGTTTAATAGTGCATTTCTCTCGTCATTTCATGCGCTTTGAGATGCCGCATAGCCCAATACGCTATCTGAAATAGGAGCGACGTAAATTGAACAAATGTGATAGAATTTCGCTGAATTCTTATATTAACCGTAATATAAAATGATCTAATCGGGTCTCTGTTTGCCTTACCCTAGAAGTTTAATAGTGCATTTCTCTCGTCATTTCATGCGCTTTGAGATGCCGCATAGCCCAATACGCTATCTGAAATAGGAGCGACGTAAATTGAACAAATGTGATAGAATTTCGCAGAATTCTTATATTAACCGTAATATAAAATGATCTAATCGGGTCTCTGTTTGCCTTACCCTAGAAGTTTAATAGTGCATTTTACTCGCCATTTCATGCGCATTGAGATGCAACTTAGCCCAATACGCTATTTGAAATAGGAGCGATGTAAATTGAACAAATGTGATAGAATTTCGCTGAATTCTGTAATTAACCATAATATGAAATGACCTAATCCGGTCTCTGTTCGCCCTACCCAAGAAGTTTAATAGTGCATTTCCCTCGTCATTTCATACGCTTTGAGATGCCGCTTAGCCGAATACGCTATCTGAAATAGGAGCGACGTAAATTGAACAAATGTGATAGAATTTCCCTGAAATCTTATATTAAAGAAAATATAAAATGATCTAAACGGGACTCTGATTGCCCTATCATAGAAGTTTAGTAGTGCATTTTACTCGCCCTTCCACGCGCTTTAAGATGCCGCCTAGCCCAGTACACTATCTGAAATAGGAGCGACATAAATTGAACAAATGTGATAGAATTTCGCTGAATTCTTTTATTAACCATAATGTAAAATGATCTAATCGGGTCTCTGTTCGCCCTAGCCTAGAAGTTTAATAGTGCATTTTACTCGCCATTTCTTGCGCTTTGAGATGCCGCTTAGCCCAATACGCTATCTGAAATAGGAGCGACGTAAATTGAACAAATGTGATAGAATTTCCCTGAAATGTTATAGTAAACAAAATATAAAATGATCTATTCGGAACTCTGATTGCCCTATCATAGAAGTTTAGTAGTGCATTTTACTCGCCGTTCCACGCGCTTTAAGATGCCGCCTAGCGCAGTACGCTATCTGAAATAGGAGCGACGTTAGTTGAACAAATGTGATAGAATTACGCTGCATTCTTATATTAACCGTAATATAAAATGATCTATTCGGGTCTCTGTTCGCCCTACCCTAGAAGTTTAATAGTGCATTTCACTCGCCATTCCATGCGCTTTGAGATGCCGCTTAGCCCAATACGCTATCTGAAATAGGAGCGACGTAAATTGAACAAATGTGATAGAATTTCGCTGGATTCTTATATTAACCAAAATATAAAATGATCTAATCGGGTCTCTGATTGCCCTACCCTAGAAGTTTATTAGTGCATTTTACTCGCCATTTCATGCGCTTTGATATGCAGCTTAGCCCAATACGCTATCTGAAATAGGAGCGACGTAAATTGAACAAATGTGATAGAATTTCGCTGAATCCTTATATTAACCAAAATATAAAATGATCTAATGGGGTCTCTATTTGCCCTACCCTAGAAGTTTAATAGTGCGTTTTACTCGCCATTTCTTGCGCTTTGAGATGCCGCTTAGCACAAGTCGCTATCTGAAATTGGAGCGATGTAAATTGAACAAATGTGATAGAATTTCGCTGAATTCTTATATTAACCTTAATGTAAAATGATCTAATCGGGTCTTTGTTCGCCCTACCCAAGAAGTTTAATAGTGCATTTCACTCGTCAATTCATGCGCTTTGCGATGCCGCTTAGCCCAATAAGCTATCTGAAATTGGAGCGACGTAAATTGAACAAATGTGACAGAATTTCGCTGAATTCTTATATTAACCAAAATATAAAATGATCTAATCGGGTCTCTGATTGCCCTATCATAGAAGTTTAATAGTGCATTTTACTCGCCATTCCACGCGCTTTAGGATGCCGCCTAGCCCAGTACGCTATCTGAAATAGGAGCTACGTAAGTTGAACGAATGTGACAGAATTACGCTGATTTCTTATATTAACCGTAATATAAAATGATCTAATCGGGTCTCTGTTTGCCCCACCCTAGAAGTTTAATAGTGCATTTTACTCGCCCTTTCGTGCGCTTTGAGATGCCGCTTAGCCCAATACGCTATCTGAAATAGGAGCGACGTAAATTGAACAAATGTGATAGAATTTCGCTGGATTCTTATATTAACCAAAATATAAAATGAACTAATCGGGTCTCTGATTGCCCTGTCATAGAAGTTGAATAGTGCATTTTACTCGCCATTCCACGCGGTTTAAGTTGCCGCCTAGCCCAGTACGCTATCTGAAATAGGAGCTACGTAACTTGAACAAATGTTACAGAATTACGCTGAATTCTTATATTAACCGTAATATAAAATGATCTAATCGGGTCTCTGTTTGCCTTATCCTAGAAGTTTAATAGTGCATTTTACTCGCCATTTCATGCGCTTTGAGATGCCGCTGAGCCCAATAAGCTATCTGAAATAGGAGCGATGTAACTTGAACAAATGTGATAGAATTTCGCTGAATTCTTAAATTAACCATAATATGAAATGACCTAATCGGGTCTCTGTCTGCCCTACCCTAGAAGTTTAATAGAGCATTTTACTCGTCGTTTCATGCGCTTTGAGATGCCGCCTAGCCCAGTTCGCTATCTGAAATAGGAGCGACGTAAATTGAACAATTGTGATAGAATTTCGCTGAATTCTTTTATTTACCATAATGTTGAATGATCTAATCGGGTCTCTGTTCGCCCTAGCGTACAAGCTTAATAGTGCATTTTATTCGTCATTTCATGCGCTTTGAGATGCCGCTTAGCCCAATACGCTATCTGAAATAGGAGCGACGCAAATTGAACAAATGTGATAGAATTTCGCTGAATTCTTATATTAACCCTAATATAAAATGATGTAATCGGGTCTCTGTTCGCCCTACCCAAGAAGTTTAATAGTGCATTTCTCTCGTCATTTCATGCGCTTTGAGATGCCGCTTAGCCCAATACGCTATCTGAAATAGGAGCGACGTAAATTGAACAAATGTGATAGAATTTCGCTGAATTCTTATATTAACCGTAATATAAAATGATCTAATCGGGTCTCTGTTTGCCTTACCCTAGAAGTTTAATAGTGCATTTTACTCGCCATTTCATGCGCTTTGTGATGCTGCATAGCCCAATACGCTATCTGAAATAGGAGCGACGTAAATTTAACAAATGTGATAGGATTTCGCTGAATTCTTAAATTAACCATAATATAAAATGATCTAATCGGGTCTCTAATGGCCCTACCCAAGAAGTTTAATAGTGCCTTTCACTCGTCATTTCATGCGCTTTGAGATGCCGCTTAGCCCAATAGCTATCTGAAATAGGAGCGACGTAAATTGAACAAATGTGATAGAATTTCCCTGATATCTTATATTAACGGTAATATAAAATGATCTAATCGGGTCTCTGTTTGCATTACCCTAGAAGTTTAATAGTGCATTTTACTCGCCATTCCACGCGCTTTAGGATGCCGCCTATCAGAGTACGCTATCTGAAATAGGAGCGACGTAAGTTGAACAAATGTGATAGAATAACGCAGAATTCTTATATTAACCGTAATATAAAATGATCTAATCGGGTCTCTGTTTGCCTTACCCTAGAAGTTTAATAGTGCATTTCTCTCGTCATTTCATGCGCTTTGAGATGCCGCATAGCCCAATACGCTATCTGAAATAGGAGCGACGTAAATTGAACAAATGTGATAGAATTTCGCTGAATTCTTATATTAACCGTAATATAAAATGATCTAATCGGGTCTCTGTTTGCCTTACCCTAGAAGTTTAATAGTGCATTTCTCTCGTCATTTCATGCGCTTTGAGATGCCGCTTAGCCCAATACGCTATCTGAAATAGGAGCGACGTAAATTGAACAAATGTGATAGAATTTCGCTGAATTCTTATATTAACCGTAATATAAACTGATCTAATCGGGTCTCTGTTTGCCTTACCCTAGAAGTTTAATAGTGCATTTTACTCGCCATTTCATGCGCATTGAGATGCAACTTAGCCCAATACGCTATTTGAAATAGGAGCGATGTAAATTGAACAAATGTGATAGAATTTCGCTGAATTCTGTAATTAACCATAATATGAAATGACCTAATCCGGTCTCTGTTCGCCCTTCCCAAGAAGTTTAATAGTGCATTTCCCTCGTCATTTCATACGCTTTGAGATGCCGCTTAGCCGAATACGCTATCTGAAATAGGAGCGACGTAAATTGAACAAATGTGATAGAATTTCCCTGAAATCTTATATTAAAGAAAATATAAAATGATCTAAACGGGACTCTGATTGCCCTATCATAGAAGTTTAGTAGTGCATTTTACTCGCCCTTCCACGCGCTTTAAGATGCCGCCTAGCCCAGTACACTATCTGAAATAGGAGCGACGTAAATTGAACAAATGTGATAGAATTTCGCTGAATTCTTATATTAACCAAAATATAAAATGATCTAATCGGGTCTCTGATTGCCCTACCCTAGAAGTTTAATAGTGCATTTTACTCGTCATTTCATGCGCTTTGAGATGCCGCTTAGCCCAATAAGCTGTCTGAAATAGGAGAGACGTAAATTGAACAAATGTGATAGAAGTTCCCTGAATACTTATATTAACCTTAATGTAAAATGATCTAATCGGGTCTCTGTTCGCCATGCCCTAGAAGTTTAATAGTGCATTTTACTCGCCATTTCATGCGCTTTGAGATGCCGCTTAGCCCAATACGCTATCTGAAATAGGAGCGACGTAAAATGAACAAATGTGATAGGATTTCGCTGAATTCTTAAATTAACCATAATATAAAATGATCTAATCGGGTCTCTAATGGCCCAACCCTAGAAGCTTAATAGTGCATTTTACTCGCCATTTCTTGCGCTTTGAGATGCCGCTTAGCCCAATACGCTATCTGAAATAGGAGCGACGTAAATTGAACAAATGTGATAGAATTTCCCTGAAATGTTATAGTAAACAAAATATAAAATGATCTATTCGGAACTCTGATTGCCCTATCATAGAAGTTTAGTAGTGCATTTTACTCGCCGTTCCACGCGCTTTAAGATGCCGCCTAGCGCAGTACGCTATCTGAAATAGGAGCGACGTTAGTTGAACAAATGTGATAGAATTACGCTGAATTCTTATATTAACCGTAATATAAAATGATCTATTCGGGTCTCTCTTCGCCCTACCCTAGAAGTTTAATAGTGCATTTCACTCGCCATTCCATGCGCTTTGAGATGCCGCTTAGCCCAATACGCTATCTGAAATAGGAGCGACGTAAATTGAACAAATGTGATAGAATTTCGCTGGATTCTTATATTAACCAAAATATAAAATGATCTAATCGGGTCTCTGATTGCCCTACCCTAGAAGTTTAATAGTGCATTTTACTCGCCATTTCATGCGCTTTGAGATGCCGCTTAGCCCAATACGCTATCTGAAATAGGAGCGACGTAAATTAAACAAATGTGATAGAATTTCGCTGAATTCTTATATTAACCATAATATAAAATGATCTAATCGGGTCTCTGATTGCCCTACCCTAGAAGTTTAATAGTGCATTTTACTCACCATTCCACGCGCTTTAAGATGCCGCCTATCCGAGTACGCTATCTGAAATAGGAGCGACGTAAATTGAACAAATGTGATAGAATTTCGCTGGATTCTTATATTAACCAAAATATAAAATGAACTAATCGGGTCTCTGATTGCCCTACCATAGAAGTTTAATAGTGCATTTTACTCGCCATTCCACGCGGTTTAAGTTGCCGCCTAGCCCAGTACGCTATCTGAAATAGGAGCTACGTAACTTGAACAAATGTGACAGAATTACGCTGAATTCTTATATTAACCGTAATATAAAATGATCTAATCGGGTCTCTGTTTGCCTTATCCTAGAAGTTTAATAGTGCATTTTACTCGCCATTTCATGCGCTTTGAGATGCCGCTGAGCCCAATAAGCTATCTGAAATAGGAGCGATGTAACTTGAACAAATGTGATAGAATTTCGCTGAATTCTTAAATTAACCATAATATGAAATGACCTAATCGGGTCTCTGTCTGCCCTACCCTAGAAGTTTAATAGAGCACTTTACTCGTCGTTTCATGCGCTTTGAGATGCCGCCTAGCCCAGTACGCTATCTGAAATAGGAGCGACGTAAATTGAACAATTGTGATAGAATTTCGCTGAATTCTTTTATTTACCATAATGTTAAATGATCTAATCGGGTCTCTGTTCGCCCTAGCGTACAAGCTTAATAGTGCATTTTATTCGTCATTTCATGCGCTTTGAGATGCCGCTTAGCCCAATACGCTATCTGAAATAGGAGCGACGTAAATTGAACAAATGTGATAGAATTTCGCTGAATTCTTATATTAACCCTAATATAAAATGATGTAATCGGGTCTCTGTTCGCCCTACCCAAGAAGTTTAATAGTGCATTTCTCTCGTCATTTCATGCGCTTTGAGATGCCGCATAGCCCAATACGCTATCTGAAATAGGAGCGACGTAAATTGAACAAATGTGATAGAATTTCGCTGAATTCTTATATTAACCGTAATATAAAATGATCTAATCGGGTCTCTGTTTGCCTTACCCTAGAAGTTTAATAGTGCATTTTACTCGCCATTTCATGCGCTTTGTGATGCCGCATAGCCCAATACGCTATCTGAAATAGGAGCGACGTAAATTTAACAAATGTGATAGGATTTCGCTGAATTCTTAAATTAACCATAATATAAAATGATCTAATCGGGTCTCTAATGGCCCTACCCAAGAAGTTTAATAGTGCCTTTCACTCGTCATTTCATGCGCTTTGAGATGCCGCTTAGCCCAATAGCTATCTGAAATAGGAGCGACGTAAATTGAACAAATGTGATAGAATTTCCCTGATATCTTATATTAACCGTAATATAAAATGATCTAATCGGGTCTCTGTTTGCATTACCCTAGAAGCTTAATAGTGCATTTTACTCGCCATTCCACGGGCTTTAGGATGCCGCCTATCAGAGTACGCTATCTGAAATAGGAGCGACGTAAGTTGAACAAATGTGATAGAATAACGCTGAATTCTTATATTAACCGTAATATAAAATGATCTAATCGGGTCTCTGTTTGCCTTACCCTAGAAGTTTAATAGTGCATTTCTCTCGTCATTTCATGCGCTTTGAGATGCCGCATAGCCCAATACGCTATCTGAAATAGGAGCGACGTAAATTGAACAAATGTGATAGAATTTCGCTGAATTCTTATATTAACCGTAATATAAAATGATCTAATCGGGTCTCTGTTTGCCTTACCCTAGAAGTTTAATAGTGCATTTTACTCGCCATTTCATGCGCATTGAGATGCAACTTAGCCCAATACGCTATTTGAAATAGGAGCGATGTAAATTGAACAAATGTGATAGAATTTCGCTGAATTCTGTAATTAACCATAATATGAAATGACCTAATCCGGTCTCTGTTCGCCCTTCCCAAGAAGTTTAATAGTGCATTTCCCTCGTCATTTCATACGCTTTGAGATGCCGCTTAGCCGAATACGCTATCTGAAATAGGAGCGACGTAAATTGAACAAATGTGATAGAATTTCCCTGAAATCTTATATTAAAGAAAATATAAAATGATCTAAACGGGACTCTGATTGCCCTATCATAGAAGTTTAGTAGTGCATTTTACTCGCCCTTCCACGCGCTTTAAGATGCCGCCTAGCCCAGTACACTATCTGAAATAGGAGCGACGTAAATTGAACAAATGTGATAGAATTTCGCTGAATTCTTATATTAACCAAAATATAAAATGATCTAATCGGGTCTCTGATTGCCCTACCCTAGAAGTTTAATAGTGCATTTTACTCGTCATTTCATGCGCTTTGAGATGCCGCTTAGCCCAATAAGCTGTCTGAAATAGGAGAGACGTAAATTGAACAAATGTGATAGAAGTTCCCTGAATACTTATATTAACCTTAATGTAAAATGATCTAATCGGGTCTCTGTTCGCCATGCCCTAGAAGTTTAATAGTGCATTTTACTCGCCATTTCATGCGCTTTGAGATGCCGCTTAGCCCAATACGCTATCTGAAATAGGAGCGACGTAAATTAAACAAATGTGATAGAATTTCGCTGAATTCTTATATTAACCATAATATAAAATGATCTAATCGGGTCTCTGATTGCCCTACCCTAGAATTTTAATAGTGCATTTTACTCACCATTCCACGCGCTTTAAGATGCCGCCTATCCGAGTACGCTATCTGAAATAGGAGCGACGTAAATTGAACAAATGTGATAGAATTTCGCTGAATTCTTATATTAACCCTAATATAAAATGATCAAATGGGGTCTCTGTTTGCCCTACCCTAGAAGTTTAATAGTGCGTTTTACTCGCCATTTCTTGCGCTTTGAGATGCCGCTTAGCACAAGTCGCTATCTGAAATTGGAGCGATGTAAATTGAACAAATGTGATAGAATTTCGCTGAATTCTTATATTAACCTTAATGTAAAATGATCTAATCGGGTCTTTGTTCGCCCTACCCAAGAAGTTTAATAGTGCATTTCACTCGTCAATTCATGCGCTTTGCGATGCCGCTTAGCCCAATAAGCTATCTGAAATTGGAGCGACGTAAATTGAACAAATGTGACAGAATTTCGCTGAATTCTTATATTAACCAAAATATAAAATGATCTAATCGGGTCTCTGATTGCCCTATCATAGAAGTTTAATAGTGCATTTTACTCGCCATTCCACGCGCTTTAGGATGCCGCCTAGCCCAGTACGCTATCTGAAATAGGAGCTACGTAAGTTGAACGAATGTGACAGAATTACGCTGATTTCTTATATTAACCGTAATATAAAATGATCTAATCGGGTCTCTGTTTGCCCCACCCTAGAAGTTTAATAGTGCATTTTACTCGCCCTTTCGTGCGCTTTGAAATGCCGCTTAGCCCAATACGCTATCTGAAATAGGAGCGACGTAAATTGAACAAATGTGATAGAATTTCGCTGGATTCTTATATTAACCAAAATATAAAATGAACTAATCGGGTCTCTGATTGCCCTACCATAGAAGTTGAATAGTGCATTTTACTCGCCATTCCACGCGGTTTAAGTTGCCGCCTAGCCCAGTACGCTATCTGAAATAGGAGCTACGTAACTTGAACAAATGTGACAGAATTACGCTGAATTCTTATATTAACCGTAATATAAAATGATCTAATCGGGTCTCTGTTTGCCTTATCCTAGAAGTTTAATAGTGCATTTTACTCGCCATTTCATGCGCTTTGAGATGCCGCTGAGTCCAATAAGCTATCTGAAATAGGAGCGATGTAACTTGAACAAATGTGATAGAATTTCGCTGAATTCTTAAATTAACCATAATATGAAATGACCTAATCGGGTCTCTGTCTGCCCTACCCTAGAAGTTTAATAGAGCACTTTACTCGTCGTTTCATGCGCTTTGAGATGCCGCCTAGCCCAGTACGCTATCTGAAATAGGAGCGACGTAAATTGAACAATTGTGATAGAATTTCGCTGAATTCTTTTATTTACCATAATGTTAAATGATCTAATCGGGTCTCTGTTCGCCCTAGCGTACAAGCTTAATAGTGCATTTTATTCGTCATTTCATGCGCTTTGAGATGCCGCTTAGCCCAATACGCTATCTGAAATAGGAGCGACGCAAATTGAACAAATGTGATAGAATTTCGCTGAATTCTTATATTAACCCTAATATAAAATGATGTAATCGGGTCTCTGTTCGCCCTACCCAAGAAGTTTAATAGTGCATTTCTCTCGTCATTTCATGCGCTTTGAGATGCCGCATAGCCCAATACGCTATCTGAAATAGGAGCGACGTAAATTGAACAAATGTGATAGAATTTCGCTGAATTCTTATATTAACCGTAATATAAAATGATCTAATCGGGTCTCTGTTTGCCTTACCCTAGAAGTTTAATAGTGCATTTTACTCGCCATTTCATGCGCTTTGTGATGCCGCATAGCCCAATACGCTATCTGAAATAGGAGCGACGTAAATTTAACAAATGTGATAGGATTTCGCTGAATTCTTAAATTAACCATAATATAAAATGATCTAATCGGGTCTCTAATGGCCCTACCCAAGAAGTTTAATAGTGCATTCCACTCGTCATTTCATGCGCTTTGAGATGCCGCTTAGCCCAATAGCTATCTGAAATAGGAGCGACGTAAATTGAACAAATGTGATAGAATTTCCCTGATATCTTATATTAACCGTAATATAAAATGATCTAATCGGGTCTCTGTTTGCATTACCCTAGAAGTTTAATAGTGCATTTTACTCGCCATTCCACGCGCTTTAGGATGCCGCCTATCAGAGTACGCTATCTGAAATAGGAGCGACGTAAGTTGAACAAATGTGATAGAATAACGCTGAATTCTTATATTAACCGTAATATAAAATGATCTAATCGGGTCTCTGTTTGCCTTACCCTAGAAGTTTAATAGTGCATTTCTCTCGTCATTTCATGCGCTTTGAGATGCCGCATAGCCCAATACGCTATCTGAAATAGGAGCGACGTAAATTGAACAAATGTGATAGAATTTCGCTGAATTCTTATATTAACCGTAATATAAAATGATCTAATCGGGTCTCTGTTTGCCTTACCCTAGAAGTTTAATAGTGCATTTCTCTCGTCATTTCATGCGCTTTGAGATGCCGCATAGCCCAATACGCTATCTGAAATAGGAGCGACGTAAATTGAACAAATGTGATAGAATTTCGCTGAATTCTTATATTAACCGTAATATAAAATGATCTAATCGGGTCTCTGTTTGCCTTACCCTAGAAGTTTAATAGTGCATTTTACTCGCCATTTCATGCGCATTGAGATGCCGCTTAGCCCAATACGCTATTTGAAATAGGAGCGATGTAAATTGAACAAATGTGATAGAATTTCGCTGAATTCTGTAATTAACCATAATATGAAATGACCTAATCGGGTCTCTGTTCGCCCTACCCAAGAAGTTTAATAGTGCATTTCCCTCGTCATTTCATACGCTTTGAGATGCCGCTTAGCCGAATACGCTATCTGAAATAGGAGCGACGTAAATTGAACAAATGTGATAGAATTTCCCTGAAATCTTATATTAAAGAAAATATAAAATGATCTAAACGGGACTCTGATTGCCCTATCATAGAAGTTTAGTAGTGCATTTTACTCGCCCTTCCACGCGCTTTAAGATGCCGCCTAGCCCAGTACACTATCTGAAATAGGAGCGACGTAAATTGAACAAATGTGATAGAATTTCGCTGAATTCTTATATTAACCAAAATATAAAATGATCTAATCGGGTCTCTGATTGCCCTACCCTAGAAGTTTAATAGTGCATTTTACTCGTCATTTCATGCGCTTTGAGATGCCGCTTAGCCCAATAAGCTGTCTGAAATAGGAGAGACGTAAATTGAACAAATGTGATAGAAGTTCCCTGAATACTTATATTAACCTTAATGTAAAATGATCTAATCGGGTCTCTGTTCGCCATGCCCTAGAAGTTTAATAGTGCATTTTACTCGCCATTTCATGCGCTTTGAGATGCCGCTTAGCCCAATACGCTATCTGAAATAGGAGCGACGTAAATTAAACAAATGTGATAGAATTTCGCTGAATTCTTATATTAACCATAATATAAAATGATCTAATCGGGTCTCTGATTGCCCTACCCTAGAAGTTTAATAGTGCATTTTACTCACCATTCCACGCGCTTTAAGATGCCGCCTATCCGAGTACGCTATCTGAAATAGGAGCGACGTAAATTGAACAAATGTGATAGAATTTCGCTGAATTCTTATGTTAACCAAAATATAAAATGATCTAATCGGGTCTCTGATTGCCCTACCCTAGAAGTTTAATAGTGCATTTTACTCACCATTCCACGCGCTTTAAGATGCCGCCTATCCGAGTACGCTATCTGAAATAGGAGCGACGTAAATTGAACAAATGTGATAGAATAACGCTGAATTCTTATATTAACGGTAATATAAAATGGTCTAATCGGGTCTCCGTTTGCCTTATCCTAGAAGTTTAATAGTGCATTTTACTCGCCATTTCATGCGCATTGAGATGCCGCTTAGCCCAATATGCTATTTGAAATAGGAGCGATGTAAATTGAACAAATGTGATAGAATTTCGCTGAATTCTGTAATTAACCATAATATGAAATGACCTAATCGGGTCTCTGTTCACCCTACCCAAGAAGTTTAATAGTGCATTTCTCTCGTCATTTCATACGCTTTGAGATGCCGCTTAGCCCAATACGCTATGTGAAATAGGAGCGACGTAAATTGAACAAATGTGATAGAATTTCCCTGAAATCTTATATTAAACAATACATAAAATGATCTAAACGGGACTCTGATTGCCCTACCATAGAAGTTTAGTAGTGCATTTTACTCGCCCTTCCACGCGCTTTAAGATGCCGCCTAGCCCAGTACACTATCTGAAATAGGAGCGACGCATGTTGAACAAATGTGATAGAATTACGCTGAATTCTTAAATTAACCGTAATATAAAATGATCTTATCGGGTCTCTGTTTGCAGTACCCTCGAAGTTTAATAGTGCATTTTACTCGCCTTTCCACGCGCTTTAAGATGCCGCCTAGCCCAGTACGCTATCTGAAATAGGAGCTACGTAACTTGAACAAATGTGACAGAATTACGCTGAATTCTTATATTAACCGTAATATAAAATGATCTAATCGGGTCTCTGTTTGCCTTACCCTAGAAGTTTAATAGTGCATTTTACTCGCCATTTCATGCGCTTTGAGATGCCGCTGAGCCCAATAAGCTATCTGAAATAGGAGCGATGTAACTTGAACAAATGTGATAGAATTTCGCTGAATTCTTAAATTAACCATAATATGAAATGACCTAATCGGGTCTCTGTTTGCCCTACCCTAGAAGTTTTAATAGAGCATTTTACTCGTCGTTTCATGCGCTTTGAGATGCCGCCTGGCGCAGTACGCTATCTGAAATAGGAGCGACGTAAATTGAACAAATGTGATAGAATTTCGCTGAATTCTTTTATTTACCATAATGTTAAATGATCTAATCGGGTCTCTGTTCGCCCTAGCGTACAAGCTTAATAGTGCATTTTATTCGTCATTTCATGCGCTTTGAGATGCCACTTAGCCCAATACGCTATCTGAAATAGGAGCGACGCAAATTGAACAAATGTGATAGAATTTCGCTGAATTCTTATATTAACCATAATATAAAATGATGTAATCGGTGCTCTGTTCGCCCTACCCAAGAAGTTTAATAGTGCATTTCTCTCGTCATTTCATGCGCTTTGAGATGCCGCATAGCCCAATACGCTATCTGAAATAGGAGCGACGTAAATTGAACAAATGTGATAGAATTTCGCTGAATTCTTATATTAACCGTAATATAAAATGATCTAATCGGGTCTCTGTTTGCCTTACCCTAGAAGTTTAATAGTGCATTTTACTCGCCATTTCATGCGCTTTGAGATGCCGCTTAGCCCAATATGCTATCTGATATAGGAGTGACGTAAATTGAACAAATGTGATAGAATTACGCTGAATTCTTATAATAACCAAAATATAAAATGATCTAATCGGGTCTCTGATTGCCCTACCCTAGAAGTTTAATAGTGCATTTTACTCGTCATTTCATGCGCTTGAGATGCCGCTTAGCCCAATAAGCTGTCTGAAATAGGAGAGACGTAAATTGAACAAATGTGATAGAAGTTCCCTGAATACTTATATTAACCTTAATGTAAAATGATCTAATCGGGTCTCTGTTCGCCATGCCCTAGAAGTTTAATAGTGCATTTTACTCGCCATTTCATGCGCTTTGAGATGCCGCTTAGCCCAATACGCTATCTGAAATAGGAGCGACGTAAATTAAACAAATGTGATAGAATTTCGCTGAATTCTTATATTAACCATAATATAAAATGATCTAATCGGGTCTCTGATTGCCCTACCCTAGAAGTTTAATAGTGCATTTTACTCACCATTCCACGCGCTTTAAGATGCCGCCTATCCGAGTACGCTATCTGAAATAGGAGCGACGTAAATTGAACAATTGTGATAGAATTTCGCTGAATTCTTATGTTAACCAAAATATAAAATGATCTAATCGGGTCTCTGATTGCCCTACCCTAGAAGTTTAATAGTGCATTTTACTCACCATTCCACGCGCTTTAAGATGCCGCCTATCCGAGTACGCTATCTGAAATAGGAGCGACGTAAATTGAACAAATGTGATAGAATAACGCTGAATTCTTATATTAACGGTAATATAAAATGGTCTAATCGGGTCTCCGTTTGCCTTATCCTAGAAGTTTAATAGTGCATTTTACTCGCCATTTCATGCGCATTGAGATGCCGCTTAGCCCAATATGCTATTTGAAATAGGAGCGATGTAAATTGAACAAATGTGATAGAATTTCGCTGAATTCTGTAATTAACCATAATATGAAATGACCTAATCGGGTCTCTGTTCACCCTACCCAAGAAGTTTAATAGTGCATTTCTCTCGTCATTTCATACGCTTTGAGATGCCGCTTAGCCCAATACGCTATGTGAAACAGGAGCGACGTAAATTGAACAAATGTGATAGAATTTCCCTGAAATCTTATATTAAACAATACATAAAATGATCTAAACGGGACTCTGATTGCCCTACCATAGAAGTTTAGTAGTGCATTTTACTCGCCCTTCCACGCGCTTTAAGATGCCGCCTAGCCCAGTACACTATCTGAAATAGGAGCGACGCATGTTGAACAAATGTGATAGAATTACGCTGAATTCTTAAATTAACCGTAATATAAAATGATCTTATCGGGTCTCTGTTTGCAGTACCCTCGAAGTTTAATAGTGCATTTTACTCGCCTTTCCACGCGCTTTAAGATGCCGCCTAGCCCAGTACGCTATCTGAAATAGGAGCTACGTAACTTGAACAAATGTGACAGAATTACGCTGAATTCTTATATTAACCGTAATATAAAATGATCTAATCGGGTCTCTGTTTGCCTTACCCTAGAAGTTTAATAGTGCATTTTACTCGCCATTTCATGCGCTTTGAGATGCCGCTGAGCCCAATAAGCTATCTGAAATAGGAGCGATGTAACTTGAACAAATGTGATAGAATTTCGCTGAATTCTTAAATTAACCATAATATGAAATGACCTAATCGGGTCTCTGTTTGCCCTACCCTAGAAGTTTAATAGAGCATTTTACTCGTCGTTTCATGCGCTTTGAGATGCCGCCTGGCGCAGTACGCTATCTGAAATAGGAGCGACGTAAATTGAACAAATGTGATAGAATTTCGCTGAATTCTTTTATTTACCATAATGTTAAATGATCTAATCGGGTCTCTGTTCGCCCTAGCGTACAAGCTTAATAGTGCATTTTATTCGTCATTTCATGCGCTTTGAGATGCCACTTAGCCCAATACGCTATCTGAAATAGGAGCGACGCAAATTGAACAAATGTGATAGAATTTCGCTGAATTCTTATATTAACCATAATATAAAATGATGTAATCGGTGCTCTGTTCGCCCTACCCAAGAAGTTTAATAGTGCATTTCTCTCGTCATTTCATGCGCTTTGAGATGCCGCATAGCCCAATACGCTATCTGAAATAGGAGCGACGTAAATTGAACAAATGTGATAGAATTTCGCTGAATTCTTATATTAACCGTAATATAAAATGATCTAATCGGGTCTCTGTTTGCCTTACCCTAGAAGTTTAATAGTGCATTTTACTCGCCATTTCATGCGCTTTGAGATGCCGCTTAGCCCAATATGCTATCTGATATAGGAGTGACGTAAATTGAACAAATGTGATAGAATTACGCTGAATTCTTATATTAACCAAAATATAAAATGATCTAATCGGGTCTCTGATTGCCCTATCATAGAAGATTAATAGTGCATTTTACTCGCCATTCCAAGCGCTTTAAGATGCCGCCTAGCCCAGTATGCTATCTGAAATAGGAACGACGTAAATTGAACAAATGTGATAGAATTTTGCTGAATCCTTAAATTAACCATAATATAAAATGATCTAATCGGGTCTCTGATTGCCCTACCCTAGAAGTTTAATAGTGCATTTTACTCGTCATTTCATGCGCTTTGAGATGCCGCTTAGCCCAATAAGCTGTCTGAAATAGGAGAGACGTAAATTGAACAAATGTGATAGAAGTTCCCTGAATACTTATATTAACCTTAATGTAAAATGATCTAATCGGGTCTCTGGTCGCCATGCCCTAGAAGTATAATATAGCATTTTACTCGCCATTTCATGCGCTTTGAGATGCCGCTTAGCCCAATACGCTATGTGAAATAGGAGCGACGTAAATTGAACAAATGTGATAGAATTTCCCTGAAATCTTATATTAAACAATACATAAAATGATCTAAACGGGACTCTGATTGCCCTACCATAGAAGTTCAGTAGTGCATTTTACTCGCCATTCCACGCGCTTTAAGATGCCGCCTAGCCCAGTACACTATCTGAAATAGGAGCGACGCATGTTGAACAAATGTGATAGAATTACGCTGAATTCTTATATTAACCGTAATATAAAATGATCTATTCGGGTCTCTGTTTGCCTTACTCTAGAAGTTTAATAGTGCATTTTACTCGCCATTTCATGCGCTTTGATATGCAGCTTAGCCCAATACGCTATCTGAAATAGGAACGACGTAAATTGAACAAATGTGATAGAATTACCCTGAATCCTTATATTAACCAAAATATAAAATGATCTAATCGGGTCTCTGATTGCCCTATCATAGAAGTTTAATAGTGCATTTTACTCGCCATTCCACGCGCTTTAAGATGCCGCCTAGCCCAGTATGCTATCTGAAATAGGAACGACGTAAATTGAACAAATGTGATAGAATTTCGCTGAATTCTTATATTAACCAAAATATAAAATGATCAAATCGGGTCTCTGATTGCCCTATCATAGAAGTTTAACAGTGCATTTTACTCGCCATTCCACGCGCTTTATGTTGCCGCCTAGCCCAGCACGCTATCTGAAATAGGAGCTACGTAAGTTGAACAAATGTCACAGAATTACGCTGAATTCTTATATTAACCGTAATATAAAATGATCTAATCGGGTCTCTGATGCCTTATCCTAGAAGTTTAACAGTGCATTTTACTCGCCATTTCTTGCGCTTTGAGATGCCGCTTAGCCCAGTACGCTATCTGAAATAGGAGCGATGTAAATTGAACAAATGTGATAGAATTTCGATGATTCTTTTATTAACCAAAATATAAAATGATCTAATCGGGTCTCTGTTTGCCCTACCCTAGAAGTTTAATAGTGCATTTTACTCGTCATTTCTTGCGCTTTGAGATGCCGCTTAGCACAAGTCGCTATCTGAAATTGGAGCGATGTAAATTGAACAAATGTGATAGAATTTCGCTGAATTCTTATATTAACCTTAATGTAAAATGATCTAATCGGGTCTTTGTTCGCCCTACCCAAGAAGTTTAATAGTGCATTTCACTCGTCAATTCATGCGCTTTGCGATGCCGCTTAGCCCAATAAGCTATCTGAAATTGGAGCGACGTAAATTGAACAAATGTGACAGAATTTCGCTGAATTCTTATATTAACCAAAATATAAAATGATCTAATCGGGTCTCTGATTGCCCTATCATAGAAGTTTAATAGTGCATTTTACTCGCCATTCCACGCGCTTTAAGATGCCGCCTAGCCCAGCACGCTATCTGAAATAGGAGCTACGTAAGTTGAACGAATGTGACAGAATTACGCTGATTTCTTATATTAACCGTAATATAAAATGATCTAATCGGGTCTCTGTTTGCCTTATCCTAGAAGTTTAATAGTGCATTTTACTCGCCATTTCATGCGCTTTGAGATTCCTCTTAGCCCAATACGCTATCTGAAATAGGAGCGACGTAAATTGAACAAATGTGATAGAATTTCGCTGAATTCTTATATTAACCAAAATATAAAATGATCTAATCCGGTCTCTGTTTGCCCTACCCTAGAAGTTTAATAGTGCATTTTACGAGCCATTTCTTGCGCTTTGAGATGCAGCTTAGCCCAATACGCTATCTGAAATAGGAGCGACGTAAATTGAACAAATGTGATAGAACTTCGCTGAATTCTTATATTAACCGTAATATAAAATGATCTGATCGGGTCTCTGCTTGCCCCACCCTAGAAGTTTAATAGTGCATTTTACTCGCCCTTTCGTGCGCTTTGAGTTGCCGCTTAGCCCAATACGCTATCTGAAATAGGAGCGACGTAAATTGAACAAATGTTATAGAATTTCGCTGGACTCTTATATTCACCAAAATATAAAATGAACTAATCGGGTCTCTGATTGCCCTATCATAGAAGTTTAATAGTGCATTTTACTCGCCATTCCACATGGTTTAAGTTGCCGCCTAGCCCAGTACGCTATCTGAAATAGGAGCTACGCAACTTGAAGAAATGTGACAGAATTACGCTGAATTCTTATATTAACCGTAATATAAAATGATCTAATCGGGTCTCTGTTTGCCTTATCCTAGAAGTTTAATAGTGCATTTTACTCGCCATTTCTTGCGCTTTGAGATGCCGCTGAGCCCAATAAGCTATCTGAAATAGGAGCGATGTAACTTGAACAAATGTGATAGAATTTCGCTGAATTCTTAAATTAACCATAATATGAAATGACCTAATCGGGTCTCTGTCTGACCTACCCTAGAAGTTTAATAGAGCATTTTACTCGTCGTTTCATGCGCTTTGAGATGCCGCGTAGCCCAGTACGCTATCTGATATAGGAGCGACGTAAATTGAACAAATGTGATAGAATTACGCTGAATTCTTATATTAACCAAAATATAAAATGATCTAATCGGGTCTCTGATTGCCCTATCATAGAAGATTAATAGTGCATTTTACTCGCCATTCCACGCGCTTTAAGATGCCGCCTAGCCCAGTATGCTATCTGCAATAGGAACGACGTAAATTGAACAAATGTGATAGAATTTTGCTGAATTCTTAAATTAACCATAATATAAAATGATCTAATCGGGTCTCTGATTGCCCTACCCTAGAAGTTTAATAGTGCATTTTACTCGTCATTTCATGCGCTTTGAGATGCCGCTTAGCCCAATAAGCTGTCTGAAATAGGAGAGACGTAAATTGAACAAATGTGATAGAAGTTCCCTGAATACTTATATTAACCTTAATGTAAAATGATCTAATCGGGTCTCTGTTCGCCATGCCCTAGAAGTTTAATAGTGCATTTTACTCGCCATTTCATGCGCTTTGAGATGCCGCTTAGCCCAATACGCTATCTGAAATAGGAGCGACGTAAAATGAACAAATGTGATAGGATTTCGCTGAATTCTTAAATTAACCATAATATAAACTGATCTAATCGGGTCTCTAATGGCCCAACCCTAGAAGCTTAATAGTGCATTTTACTCGCCATTTCTTGCGCTTTGAGATGCCGCTTAGCCCAATACGCTATCTGAAATAGGAGCGACGTAAATTGAACAAATGTGATAGAATTTCCCTGAAATGTTATAGTAAACAAAATATAAAATGATCTATTCGGGACTCTGATTGCCCTATCATAGAAGTTTAGTAGTGCATTTTACTCGCCGTTCCACGCGCTTTAAGATGCCGCCTAGCGCAGTACGCTATCTGAAATAGGAGCGACGTTAGTTGAACAAATGTGATAGAATTACGCTGCATTCTTATATTAACCGTAATATAAAATGATCTATTCGGGTCTCTGTTCGCCCTACCCTAGAAGTTTAATAGTGCATTTCACTCGCCATTCCATGCGCTTTGAGATGCCGCTTAGCCCAATACGCTATCTGAAATAGGAGCGACGTAAATTGAACAAATGTGATAGAATTTCGCTGGATTCTTATATTAACCAAAATATAAAATGATCTAATCGGGTCTCTGATTGCCCTACCCTAGAAGTTTATTAGTGCATTTTACTCGCCATTTCATGCGCTTTGATATGCAGCTTAGCCCAATACGCTATCTGAAATAGGAGCGACGTAAATTGAACAAATGTGATAGAATTTCGCTGAATCCTTATATTAACCAAAATATAAAATGATCTAATGGGGTCTCTATTTGCCCTACCCTAGAAGTTTAATAGTGCGTTTTACTCGCCATTTCTTGCGCTTTGAGATGCCGCTTAGCACAAGTCGCTATCTGAAATTGGAGCGATGTAAATTGAACAAATGTGATAGAATTTCGCTGAATTCTTATATTAACCTTAATGTAAAATGATCTAATCGGGTCTTTGTTCGCCCTACCCAAGAAGTTTAATAGTGCATTTCACTCGTCAATTCATGCGCTTTGCGATGCCGCTTAGCCCAATAAGCTATCTGAAATTGGAGCGACGTAAATTGAACAAATGTGACAGAATTTCGCTGAATTCTTATATTAACCAAAATATAAAATGATCTAATCGGGTCTCTGATTGCCCTATCATAGAAGTTTAATAGTGCATTTTACTCGCCATTCCACGCGCTTTAGGATGCCGCCTAGCCCAGTACGCTATCTGAAATAGGAGCTACGTAAGTTGAACGAATGTGACAGAATTACGCTGATTTCTTATATTAACCGTAATATAAAATGATCTAATCGGGTCTCTGTTTGCCCCACCCTAGAAGTTTAATAGTGCATTTTACTCGCCCTTTCGTGCGCTTTGAAATACCGCTTAGCCCAATACGCTATCTGAAATAGGAGCGACGTAAATTGAACAAATGTGATAGAATTTCGCTGGATTCTTATATTAACCAAAATATAAAATGAACTAATCGGGTCTCTGATTGCCCTATCATAGAAGTTGAATAGTGCATTTTACTCGCCATTCCACGCGGTTTAAGTTGCCGCCTAGCCCAGTACGCTATCTGAAATAGGAGCTACGTAACTTGAACAAATGTGATAGAATTTCCCTGATATCTTATATTAACCGTAATATAAAATGATCTAATCGGGTCTCTGTTTGCATTACCCTAGAAGTTTAATAGTGCATTTTACTCGCCATTCCACGCGCTTTAGGATGCCGCCTATCAGAGTACGCTATCTGAAATAGGAGCGACGTAAGTTGAACAAATGTGATAGAATAACGCTGAATTCTTATATTAACCGTAATATAAAATGATCTAATCGGGTCTCTGTTTGCCTTACCCTAGAAGTTTAATAGTGCATTTTACTCGCCATTTCATGCGCATTGAGATGCAACTTAGCCCAATACGCTATTTGAAATAGGAGCGATGTAAATTGAACAAATGTGATAGAATTTCGCTGAATTCTGTAATTAACCATAATATGAAATGACCTAATCCGGTCTCTGTTCGCCCTTCCCAAGAAGTTTAATAGTGCATTTCCCTCGTCATTTCATACGCTTTGAGATGCCGCTTAGCCGAATACGCTATCTGAAATAGGAGCGACGTAAAGTGAACAAATGTGATAGAATTTCGCTGAATTCTTATATTAACCAAAATATAAAATGATCTAATCGGGTCCCTGATTGCCCTACCCTAGAAGTTTAATAGTGCATTTTACTCGTCATTTCATGCGCTTTGAGATGCCGCTTAGCCCAATAAGCTGTCTGAAATAGGAGAGACGTAAATTGAACAAATGTGATAGAAGTTCCCTGAATACTTATATTAACCTTAATGTAAAATGATCTAATCGGGTCTCTGTTCGCCATGCCCTAGAAGTTTAATAGTGCATTTTACTCGCCATTTCATGCGCTTTGAGATGCCGCTTAGCCCAATACGCTATCTGAAATAGGAGCGACGTAAATTAAACAAATGTGATAGAATTTCGCTGAATTCTTATATTAACCATAATATAAAATGATCTAATCGGGTCTCTGATTGCCCTACCCTAGAAGTTTAATAGTGCATTTTACTCACCATTCCACGCGCTTTAAGATGCCGCCTATCCGAGTACGCTATCTGAAATAGGAGCGACGTAAATTGAACAAATGTGATAGAATTTCGCTGAATTCTTATGTTAACCAAAATATAAAATGATGTAATCGGGTCTCTGTTCGCCCTACCCAAGAAGTTTAATAGTGCATTTCACTCGTCATTTCATGCGCTTTGAGATGCCGCTTAGCCCAATTGCTATCTGAAATAGGAGCGACGTAAATTGAACAAATGTGATAGAATTTCCCTGAAATCTTATATTAACCGTAATATAAAATGATCTAATCGGGTCTCTGTTTGCATTACCCTAGAAGTTTAATAGTGCATTTTACTCGCCATTCCACGCGCTTTAGGATGCCGCCTATCAGAGTACGCTATCTGAAATAGGAGCGACGTAAGTTGAACAAATGTGATAGAATAACGCTGAATTCTTATATTAACGGTAATATAAAATGGTCTAATCGGGTCTCCGTTTGCCTTATCCTAGAAGTTTAATAGTGCATTTTACTCGCCATTTCATGCGCATTGAGATGCCGCTTAGCCCAATATGCTATTTGAAATAGGAGCGATGTAAATTGAACAAATGTGATAGAATTTCGCTGAATTCTGTAATTAACCATAATATGAAATGACCTAATCGGGTCTCTGTTCACCCTACCCAAGAAGTTTAATAGTGCATTTCTCTCGTCATTTCATACGCTTTGGGATGCCGCTTAGCCCAATACGCTATGTGAAATAGGAGCAACGTAAATTGAACAAATGTGATAGAATTTCCCTGAAATCTTATATTAAACAATACATAAAATGATCTAAACGGGACTCTGATTGCCCTACCATAGAAGTTTAGTAGTGCATTTTACTCGCCCTCCCACGCGCTTTAAGATGCCGCCTAGCCCAGTACACAATCTGAAATAGGAGCGACGCATGTTGAACAAATGTGATAGAATTACGCTGAATTCTTATATTAACCGTAATATAAAATGATCGAATCGGGTCTCTGTTTACCTTACCCTAGAAGTTTAATAGTGCATTTTACTCGCCATTTCATGCGCTTTGATATGCAGCTTAGCCCAATACGCTATCTGAAATAGGAGCGACGTAAATTGAACAAATGTGATAGAATTACGCTGAATCCTTATATTAACCAAAATATAAAATGATCTAATCGGGTCTCTGATTACCCTATCATAGAAGTTTAATAGTGCATTTTACTCGCCATTCCACGCGCTTTAAGATGCCGCCTAGCCCAGTATGCTATCTGAAATAGGAACGACGTAAATTGAACAAATGTGATAGAATTTTGCTGAATTCTTAAATTAACCATAATATAAAATAATCTAATCTGGTCTCTGATTGCCCTACCCTAGAAGTTTAATAGTGCATTTTACGAGCCATTTCTTGCGCTTTGAGATGCAGCTTAGCCCAATACGCTATCCGAAATAGGAGCGACGTAAATTGAACAAATGTGATAGAATTTCGCTGAATTCTTATATTAACCAAAATATAAAATGATCTAATCGGGTCTCTGATTGCCCTATCATAGAAGTTTAACAGTGCATTTTACTCGCCATTCCACGCGCTTTAAGTTGCCGCCTAGCCCAGCACGCTATCTGAAATAGGAGCTACGTAAGTTGAACAAATGTCACAGAATTACGCTGACTTCTTATATTAACCGTAATATAAAATGATCTAATCGGGCCTGTTTGCCTTATCCTAGAAGTTTAATAGTGCATTTTACTCGCCATTTCTTGCGCTTTGAGATGCCGCTTAGCCCAGTACGCTATCTGAAATAGGAGCGATGTAAATTGAACAAATGTGATAGAATTTCGATGAATTCTTTTATTAACCAAAATATAAAATGATCTAATCGGGTCTCTGATTGCCCTACCCTAGAAGTTTAATAGTGCATTTTACTCGCCATTTCATGCGCTTTGTGAAGCCGCTTAGCCCAATACGCTATCTGAAATAGGAGCGACGTAAATTGAACAAATGTGATAGAATTTCGCTGAATTCTTAAATTAACCATAATATAAAATGATCTAATGGGGTCTCTGTTTGCCCTACCCTAGAAGTTTAATAGTGCATTTTACTCGTCATTTCTTGCGCTTTGAGATGCCGCTTAGCACAAGTCGCTATCTGAAATTGGAGCGATGTAAATTGAACAAATGTGATAGAATTTCGCTGAATTCTTATATTAACCTTAATGTAAAATGATCTAATCGGGTCATTGTTCGCCCTACCCAAGAAGTTTAATAGTGCATTTCACTCGTCAATTCATGCGCTTTGCGATGCCGCTTAGCCCAATAAGCTATCTGAAATTGGAGCGACGTAAATTGAACAAATGTGACAGAATTTCGCTGAATTCTTATATTAACCAAAATATAAAATGATCTAATCCGGTCTCTGTTTGCCCTACCCTAGAAGTTTAATAGTGCATGTTACGAGCCATTTCTTGCGCTTTGAGATGCAGCTTAGCCCAATACGCTATCTGAAATAGGAGCGACGTAAATTGAACAAATGTGATATAACTTCGCTGAATTCTTATATTAACCGTAATATAAAATGATCTGATCGGGTCTCTGCTTGCCCCACCCTAGAAGTTTAATAGTGCATTTCACTCGTCAATTCATGCGCTTTGCGATGCCGCTTAGCCCAATAAGCTATCTGAAATTGGAGCGACGTAAATTGAACAAATGTGATAGAATTTCGCTGAATTCTTAAATTAACCATAATATGAAATGACCTAATCGGGTCTCTGTTTGCATTACCCTCGAAGTTTAATAGTGCATTTTACTCGCCTTTCCACGCGGTTTAAGTTGCCGCCTAGCCCAGTGCGCTATCTGAAATAGGAGATACGTAACTTGAACAAATGTGACAGAATTACGCTGAATTCTTATATTAACCGTAATATAAAATGACCTAATCGGGTCTCTGTTTGCCTTATCCTAGAAGTTTAATAGTGCATTTTACTCGCCATTTCATGCACTTTGAGATGCCGCTTAGCCCAATAAGCTATCTGAAATAGGAGCGATGTAACTTGAACAAATGTGATAGAATTTCGCTGAATTCTTAAATGAACCATAATATGAAATGACCTAGTCGGGTCTCTGTTTGCCCTACCCTAGAAGTTTAATAGAGCATTTTACTCGTCATTTCATGCGCTTTGAGATGCCGCCTAGCACCAGTACGCTATCTGAAATAGGAGCGACGTAAATTGAACAATTGTGATAGAATTTCGCTGAATTCTTTTATTTACCATAATGTTGAATGACCTAATCGGGTCTCTGTTCGCCCTAGCGTAGAAGCTTAATAGTGCATTTTATTCGTCATTTCATGCGCTTTGAGATGCCGCTTAGCCCAATACGCTATCTGAAACAGGAGCGACGTAAATTGAACAAATGTGATAGAATTTCGCTGAATTCTTTTATTTACCATAATGTTGAATGATCTAATCGGGTCTCTGTTCGCCCTAGCGTAGAAGCTTAATAGTGCATTTTATTCGTCATTTCATGCGCTTTGAGATGCCGCTTAGCCCAATACGCTATCTGAAATAGGAGCGATGCAAATTGAGCAAATGCGATAGAATATCGCTGAATTCTTATATTAACCATAATATAAAATGATGTAATCGGGTCTCTGTTCGCCCTACCCAAGAAGTTTAATAGTGCATTTCTCTCGTCATTTCATGCGCTTTGAGATGCCGCTTAGCCCAATAGCTATCTGAAATAGGAGCGACGTAAATTGAACAAATGTGATAGAATTTCCCTGAAATCTTATATTAACCGTAATATAAAATGATCTAATCGGGTCTCTGTTTGCAGTACCCTCGAAGTTTAATAGTGCATTTTACTCGCCTTTCCACGCGCTTTAAGATGCCGCCTATCCGAGTACGCTATCTGAAATAGGAGCGACGTAAATTGAGCAAATGTGATAGAATTTCGCTGAATTCTTAAATTAACCGTAATATAAAATGATCTAATCGGGTCTCTGTTTGCAGTACCCTCGAAGTTTAATAGTGCATTTTACTCGCCTTTCCACGCGCTTTAAGATGCCGCCTAGCCCAGTACGCTATCTGAAATAGGAGCTACGTAACTTGAACAAATGTGATAGAATTTCGCTGAATTCTTAAATTAACCATAATATGAAATGACCTAATCGGGTCTCTGTTTGCCCTACCCTAGAAGTTTAATAGAGCATTTTACTCGTCGTTTCATGCGCTTTGAGATGCCGCCTAGCGCAGTACGCTATCTGAAATAGGAGCGACGTAAATTGAACAAATGTGATAGAATTTCGCTGAATTCTTTTATTTACCATAATGTTAAATGATCTAATCGGGTCTCTGTTCGCCCTAGCGTACAAGCTTAATAGTGCATTTTATTCGTCATTTCATGCGCTTTGAGATGCCACTTAGCCCAATACGCTATCTGAAATAGGAGCGACGCAAATTGAACAAATGTGATAGAATTTCGCTGAATTCTTATATTAACCATAATATAAAATGATGTAATCGGTGCTCTGTTCGCCCTACCCAAGAAGTTTAATAGTGCATTTCTCTCGTCATTTCATGCGCTTTGAGATGCCGCATAGCCCAATACGCTATCTGAAATAGGAGCGACGTAAATTGAACAAATGTGATAGAATTTCGCTGAATTCTTATATTAACCGTAATATAAAATGATCTAATCGGGTCTCTGTTTGCCTTACCCTAGAAGTTTAATAGTGCATTTTACTCGCCATTTCATGCGCTTTGAGATGCCGCTTAGCCCAATATGCTATCTGATATAGGAGTGACGTAAATTGAACAAATGTGATAGAATTACGCTGAATTCTTATATTAACCAAAATATAAAATGATCTAATCGGGTCTCTGATTGCCCTATCATAGAAGATTAATAGTGCATTTTACTCGCCATTCCAAGCGCTTTAAGATGCCGCCTAGCCCAGTATGCTATCTGAAATAGGAACGACGTAAATTGAACAAATGTGATAGAATTTTGCTGAATTCTTAAATTAACCATAATATAAAATGATCTAATCGGGTCTCTGATTGCCCTACCCTAGAAGTTTAATAGTGCATTTTACTCGTCATTTCATGCGCTTTGAGATGCCGCTTAGCCCAATAAGCTGTCTGAAATAGGAGAGACGTAAATTGAACAAATGTGATAGAAGTTCCCTGAATACTTATATTAACCTTAATGTAAAATGATCTAATCGGGTCTCTGTTCGCCATGCCCTAGAAGTTTAATAGTGCATTTTACTCGCCATTTCATGCGCTTTGAGATGCCGCTTAGCCCAATACGCTATGTGAAATAGGAGCGACGTAAATTGAACAAATGTGATAGAATTTCCCTGAAATCTTATATTAAACAATACATAAAATGATCTAAACGGGACTCTGATTGCCCTACCATAGAAGTTTAGTAGTGCATTTTACTCGCCCGTCCACGCGCTTTAAGATGCCGCCTAGCCCAGTACACTATCTGAAATAGGAGCGACGCATGTTGAACAAATGTGATTGAATTACGCTGAATTCTTATATTAACCGTAATATAAAATGATCTAATCGGGTCTCTGTTTGCCTTACCCTAGAAGTTTAATAGTGCATTTTACTCGCCATTTCATGCGCTTTGATATGCAGCTTAGCCCAATACGCTATCTGAAATAGGAGCGACGTAAATTGAACAAATGTGATAGAATTACGCTGAATCCTTATATTAACCAAAATATAAAATGATCTAATCGGGTCTCTGATTGCCCTATCATAGAAGTTTAATAGTGCATTTTACTCGCCATTCCACGCGCTTTAAGATGCCGCCTAGCCCAGTATGCTATCTGAAATAGGAACGACGTAAATTGAACAAATGTGATAGAATTTTGCTGAATTCTTAAATTAACCATAATATAAAATAATCTAATCTGGTCTCTGATTGCCCTACCCTAGAAGTTTAATAGTGCATTTTACGAGACATTTCTTGCGCTTTGAGATGCAGCTTAGCCCAATACGCTATCCGAAATAGGAGCGACGTAAATTGAACAAATGTGATAGAATTTCGCTGAATTCTTATATTAACCAAAATATAAAATGATCTAATCGGGTCTCTGATTGCCCTATCATAGAAGTTTAACAGTGCATTTTACTCGCCATTCCACGCGCTTTATGTTGCCGCCTAGCCCAGCACGCTATCTGAAATAGGAGCTACGTAAGTTGAACAAATGTCACAGAATTACGCTGAATTCTTATATTAACCGTAATGTAAAATGATCTAATCGGGTCTCTGTTTGCCTTATCCTAGAAGTTTAATAGTGCATTTTACTCGCCATTTCTTGCGCTTTGAGATGCCGCTTAGCCCAGTACGCTATCTGAAATAGGAGCGATGTAAATTGAACAAATGTTATAGAATTTCGATGAATTCTTTTATTAACCAAAATATAAAATGATCTAATCGGGTCTCTGATTGCCCTACCCTAGAAGTTTAATAGTGCATTTTACTCGCCATTTCATGCGCTTTGAGATGCCGCTTAGCCCAATACGCTATCTGAAATAGGAGCGACGTAAATTGAACAAATGTGATAGAATTTCGCTGAATTCTTATATTAACCAAAATATAAAATGATCTAATCCGGTCTCTGTTTGCCCTACCCTAGAAGTTTAATAGTGCATTTTACGAGCCATTTCTTGCGCTTTGAGATGCAGCTTAGCCCAATACGCTATCTGAAATAGGAGCGACGTAAATTGAACAAATGTGATAGAACTTCGCTGAATTCTTATATTAACCGTAATATAAAATGATCTGATCGGGTCTCTGCTTGCCCCACCCTAGAAGTTTAATAGTGCATTTTACTCGCCCTTTCGTGCGCTTTGAGATGCCGCTTAGCCCAATACGCTATCTGAAATAGGAGCGACGTAAATTGAACAAATGTGATAGAATTTCGCTGGATTCTTATATTAACCAAAATATAAAATGAACTAATCGGGTCTCTGATTGCCCTATCATAGAAGTTTAATAGTGCATTTTACTCGCCATTCCACGTGGTTTAAGTTGCCGCCTAGCCCAGTACGCTATCTGAAATAGGAGCTACGTAACTTGAACAAATGTGACAGAATTACGCTGAATTCTTATATTAACCGTAATATAAAATGATCTAATCGGGTCTCTGTTTGCCTTATCCTAGAAGTTTAATAGTGCATTTTACTCGCCATTTCATGCACTTTGAGATGCCGCTTAGCCCAATAAGCTATCTGAAATAGGAGCGATGTAACTTGAACAAATGTGATAGAATTTCGCTGAATTCTTAAATTAACCATAATATGAAATGACCTAATCGGGTCTCTGTTTGCCCTACCCTAGAAGTTTAATAGAGCATTTTACTCGTCATTTCATGCGCTTTGAGATGCCGCCTAGCACCAGTACGCTATCTGAAATAGGAGCGACGTAAATTGAACAAATGTGATAGAATTTCGCTGAATTCTTTTATTTACCATAATGTTGAATGATCTAATCGGGTCTCTGTTCGCCCTAGCGTAGAAGCTTAATAGTGCATTTTATTCGTCATTTCATGCGCTTTGAGATGCCGCTTAGCCCAATACGCTATCTGAAATAGGAGCGATGCAAATTGAACAAATGCGATAGAATATCGCTGAATTCTTATATTAACCATAATATAAAATGATGTAATCGGGTCTCTGTTTGCAGTACCCCCGAAGTTTAATAGTGCATTTTACTCGCCTTTCCACGCGCTTTAAGATGCCGCCTATCCGAGTACGCTATCTGAAATAGGAGCGACGGAAGTTGAACAAATGTGATAGAATAACGCTGAATTCTTATATTAACCGTAATATAAAATGGTCTAATCGGGTCTCCATTTGCCTTATCCTAGAAGTTTAATAGTGCATTTTACTCGCCATTTCATGCGCATGCAGATGCCGCTTAGCCCAATACGCTATTTGAAATAGGAGCGATGTAAATTGAACAAATGTGACAGAATTTCGCTGAATTCTTGAATTAACCATAATATGAAATGACCTAATCGGGTCTCTGTTCGCCCTACCCAAGAAGTTTAATAGTGCAATTCTCTCGTCATTTCATGCGCTTTGAGATGCCGCTTAGCCCAATAGCTATCTGAAATAGGAGCGACGTAAATTGAACAAATGTGATAGAATTTCGCTGAATTCTTATATTAACCAAAATATAAAATGATCTAATCGGGTCTCTGATTGCCCTATCATAGATGTTTAACAGTGCATTTTACTCGCCATTCCACGCGCTTTGAGATGCCGCCTAGCCCAGTACGCTATCTGAAATAGGAGCGACGTAAGTTGAACAAATGTTATAGAATTACGCTGAATTCTAATATTAACCGTAATATAAAATGGTCTAATCGGATCTCCGTTTGCCTTATCGTAGAAGTTTATTAGTGCATTTTACTCGTCATTCCATGCGCTTTGAGATGCCGCTTAGCCCAATACGCTATCTGAAATAGGAGCTACGTAAGTTGAACGAATGTCACAGAATTACGCTGAATTCTTATGTTAACCGTAATATAAAATGATCTAATCGGGTCTCTGTTTGCCTTATCCTAGAAGTTTAATAGTGCATTTTACACGCCATTTCATGCGCTTTGAGATGCCGCTTAGCCCAATACGCTATCTGAAATATCAGCGACGTAAATTGAACAAATGTGAGAGAATTTCACTGAATTCTTAAATTAACCATAATATAAAATGATCTAATGTGGTCTCTGTTTGCCCTACCCTACAAGTTTAATAGTGCATTATACTCGTCATTTCTTGCGCTTTGAGATGCCGCTTAGCACAAGTCGCTATCTGAAATAGGAGCGATGTAAATTGAACAAATGTGTTAGAATTTCGCTGAATTCTTATATTAACCTTAATGTAAAATGATCTAATCGGGTCTTTGTTCGCCCTACCCTAGAAGTTTTATAGTGCATTTGACTCGCCACTTCATGCGCTTTGAGATGCCTCTTAGCCCAATAAGCTATCTGAAATAGGAGCGACGTAAATTGAACAAATGTGATAGAATTTCGCTGAATTCTTATATTAACCAAAATATAAAATGATCTAATTGGGTCTCTGATTGCCCTATCATAGAAGTTTAATAGTGCATTTTACTCGTCACTGCACGCGCTTTAAGATGCCGCCTAGCCCAGTACACTATCTGAAATAGGAGCGACGTATGTTGAACAAATGTGATAGAATTACGCTGAATTCTTATATTAACCGTAATATAAAATGATCTAATCGGGTCTCTGTTTGCATTACCATAGAAGTTTAATAGTGCATTTTACTCGCCATTTCATGCGCTTTGAGATGCCGCTTAGCCCAATACGCTATCTGAAATAGGAGCGACGTAAATTGAACAAATGTGATAGAATTTCGCTGAATTCTTAAATTAACCATAATATAAAATGATCTAATCGGGTCTCTGATTGCCCTATCATAGAAGTTTAATAGTGCATTTTACTCGCCATTCCGCGCGCTTTAAGTTGCCGCCTAGCCCAGTATGCTATCTGAAATAGGAACGACGTAAATTGAACAAATGTGATAGAATTTTGCTGAATCCTTAAATTAACCATAATATAAAATGATCTAATCGGGTCTCTGATTGCCCTACCCTAGAAGTTTAATAGCGCATTTTACTCAGCATTTCATGCGCTTCGAGATGCCGCTTATCCCAATACGCTATCTGAAATAGGAGCGACGTAAATTAAACAAATGTGATAGAATTTCGCTGAATTCTTAAATTAACCATAATATGAAATGACCTAATCGGGTCTCTGTTTGACCTACCCTAGAAGTTTAATAGTGCATTTTACTCGCCATTTCTTGCGCTTTGAGATGCCGCTTAGCCCAATACGCTATCTGAAATATCAGCGACGTAAATTGAACAAATGTGATAGAATTTCGCTGAATTCTTATATTAACCAAAATATAAAATGATCTAATCCGGTCTCTGTTTGCCCTACCCTAGAAGTTGAATAGGGCATTGTACGAGCCATTTCTTGCGCTTTGAGATGCAGCTTAGCCCAATACGCTATCTGAAATAGGAGCGACGTAAATTGAACAAATGTGATAGAATTTCGCTGAATTCTTATTTTAACCTTAATGTAAAATGATCTAATCGGGTCTTTGTTCGCCGTACCCTAGAAGTTTAATAGTGCATTTCACTCGTCATTTCATGTGCTTTGAGTTGCCGCTTAGCCCAATAAGCTATTTGAAATAGGAGCGACGTAAATTGAACAAACGTGATAGAACTTCGCTGAATTCTTATATTAACCGTAATATAAAATGTTCTTATCGGGTCTCTGATTGCCCCACCCTAGAAGTTTAATAGTGCATTTTACTCGCCCTTTCGTGCGCTTTGAGATGCCGCTTAGCCCAAGTCGCTATCTGAAATAGGAGCGATGTAAATTGAACAAATGTGTTAGAATTTCGCTGAATTCTTATATTAACCTTAATGTAAAATGATCTAATCGGGTCTTTGTTCGCCCTACCCTAGAAGTTTTATAGTGCATTTGACTCGCCACTTCATGCGCTTTGAGATGCCTCTTAGCCCAATAAGCTATCTGAAATAGGAGCGACGTAAATTGAACAAATGTGATAGAATTTCGCTGAATTCTTATATTAACCAAAATATAAAATGATCTAATTGGGTCTCTGATTGCCCTATCATAGAAGTTTAATAGTGCATTTTACTCGTCACTGCACGCGCTTTAAGATGCCGCCTAGCCCAGTACACTATCTGAAATAGGAGCGACGTATGTTGAACAAATGTGATAGAATTACGCTGAATTCTTATATTAACCGTAATATAAAATGATCTAATCGGGTCTCTGTTTGCATTACCATAGAAGTTTAATAGTGCATTTTACTCGCCATTTCATGCGCTTTGAGATGCCGCTTAGCCCAATACGCTATCTGAAATAGGAGCGACGTAAATTGAACAAATGTGATAGAATTTCGCTGAATTCTTAAATTAACCATAATATAAAATGATCTAATCGGGTCTCTGATTGCCCTATCATAGAAGTTTAATAGTGCATTTTACTCGCCATTCCGCGCGCTTTAAGTTGCCGCCTAGCCCAGTATGCTATCTGAAATAGGAACGACGTAAATTGAACAAATGTGATAGAATTTTGCTGAATCCTTAAATTAACCATAATATAAACTGATCTAATCGGGTCTCTGATTGCCCTACCCTAGAAGTTTAATAGCGCATTTTACTCAGCATTTCATGCGCTTCGAGATGCCGCTTATCCCAATACGCTATCTGAAATAGGAGCGACGTAAATTAAACAAATGTGATAGAATTTCGCTGAAATCTTAAGTTAACCATAATATGAAATGACCTAATCGGGTCTCTGTTTGACCTACCCTAGAAGTTTAATAGTGCATTTTACTCGCCATTTCTTGCGCTTTGAGATGCCGCTTAGCCCAATACGCTATCTGAAATATCAGCGACGTAAATTGAACAAATGTGATAGAATTTCGCTGAATTCTTATATTAACCAAAATATAAAATGATCTAATCCGGTCTCTGTTTGCCCTACCCTAGAAGTTGAATAGGGCATTGTACGAGCCATTTCTTGCGCTTTGAGATGCAGCTTAGCCCAATACGCTATCTGAAATAGGAGCGACGTAAATTGAACAAATGTGATAGAATTTCGCTGGATTCTTATATTAACCAAAATAGAAAATGATCTAATCGGGTCTCTGATTGCCCTATCATAGAAGTTTAATAGTGCATTTTACACGCCATTCCACGCGCTTTAAGTTGCCGCCTAGCCCGGTACGCTATCTGAAATAGGAGCTACGTAAGTTGAACGAATGTCACAGAATTACGCTGAATTCTTATGTTAACCGTAATATAAAATGATCTAATCGGGTCTCTGTTTGCCTTATCCTAGAAGTTTAATAGTGCATTTTACACGCCATTTCATGCGCTTTGAGATGCCGCTTAGCCCAATACGCTATCTGAAATAGGAGCGACGTAAATTGAACAAATGTGATAGAATTTCGCTGAATTCTTTTATTTACCATAATGTTAAATGATCTAATCGGGTCTCTGTTCGCCCGAGCGTAGAAGCTTAATAGTGCATTTTATTCGTCATTTCATGCGCTTTGACATGCCGCTTAGCCCCATACGCTATCTGAAATAGGAGCGACGCAAATTGAACAAATGCGATAGAATATCGCTGAATTCTTATATTAACCATAATATAAAATGATGTAATCGGGTCTCTGTTCGCCCTACCCAAGAAGTTTAATAGTGCATTTCTCTCATCATTTCATGCGCTTTGAGATGCCGCTTAGCCCAATAGCTATCTGAAATAGGAGCGACGTAAATTGAACAAATGTGATAGAATTTCCCTGAAATCTTATATTAACCGTAATATAAAATGATCTAATCGGGTCTCTGTTTGCATTACCCTAGAAGTTTAATAGTGCATTTTACTCGCCATTCCACGCGCTTTAGGATGCCGCCTATCAGAGTACGCTATCTGAAATAGGAGCGACGTCAGTTGAACAAATGTGATAGAATTACGCTGAATTCTTACATTAACCGTAATATAAAATGATCTAATCGGGTCTCTGTTTGCCCTATCATAGAAGTTTAATAGTGCATTTTACTCGCCATTCCACGCGCTTTAAGATGCCGCCTAGCCCAGTATGCTATCTGAAACAGGAGCGACGTAAATTGAACAAATGTGATAGAATTTCGCTGAATTCTTATATTAACCAAAATATAAAATGATCTAATGGGGTCTCTGTTTGCCCTACCCTAGAAGTTTAATAGTGCATTTTACTCGCCCTTTCGTGCGCTTTGAGATGCCGCTTAGCCCAATACGCTATCTGAAATAGGAGCGACGTAAATTGAACAAATGTGATAGAATTTCGCTGAATTCTTATCTTAACCTTCATGTAAAATGATCTAATCGGGTCTCTGATTGCCCTACCCTAGAAGTTTAATAGTTCATTTTACTCGCCCTTTCGTGCGCTTTGAGATGCCGCTTAGCCCAATTCGCTATCAGAAATAGGAGCGACGTAAATTGAACAAATGTGATAGAATTTCGCTGAATTCTTATATGAACCGTAATATAAAATGATCTAATCGGGTCTCTGTTTGCCTTACCCTAGAAGTTTAATAGTGCATTTTACTCGCCATTTCATGCGCTTGGAGATGCCGCTCAGCCCAATACGCTATCTGAAATAGGAGCGAAATAAATTGAACAAATGTGATAGAATTTCGCTGAATTCTTATATTAACCAAAATATAAAATGATCTAATCGGGTCTGTGATTGCCCTACCCTAGAAGTTTAATAGTGCATTTTACTCGCCATTTCATGCGCTTTGAGATGCCGCTTAGCCCAATACGCTATCTGAAATAGGAGCGACGTAAATTGAACAAATGTGATAGAATTTCGCTGAATTCTTATATTAACCAAAATATAAAATGATCTAATCGGGTCTCTCATTGCCCTACCCTAGAAGTTTAATAGTGCATTTTACTCGCCATTTCATGCGCTGTGAGGTGCCGCTTAGCCCAATACGCTATCTGAAATAGGAGCGACGTATATTGAACAAATGTGATAGAATTTCGCTGAATTCTTATATTAACCAAAATATAAAATGATCTAATCGGGTCTCCGGTTGCCCTATCATAGAAGTTTAATAGTGCATTTTACTCGCCATTCCACGCGCTTTAAGATGCCACCTAGCCCAGTACGCTATCTGAAATAGGAGCTACGTAAGTTGAACGAATGTGACAGAATTACGCTGGTTTCTTATATTAACCGTAATATAAAATGATCTAATCGGGTCTCCGTTTGCCTTATCCTAGAAGTTTAATAGTGCATTTTACTCGCCATTTCATGCGCTTTGAGATGCCTCTTAGCCCAATACGCTATCTGAAATAGGAGCGACGTAAATTGAACAAATGTGATAGAATTTCGCTGAATTCTTATATTAACCAAAATATAAAATGATATAATCCGGTCTCTGTTTGCCCTACCCTAGAAGTTTAATAGTGGATTTTACGAGCCATTTCTTGCGCTTTGAGATGCAGCTTAGCCCAATACGCTATCTGAAATAGGAGCGACGTAAATTGAACAAATGTGATAGAATTTCATTGAATTCTTATTTTAACCTTAATGTAAAATGATCTAATCGGGTCTTTGTTCGCCCTACCCTAGAAGTTTAACAGTGCATTTCACTCGTCTTTCATGCGCTCTGAGTTGCCGCTTAGCCCAATAAGCTATCTGAAATAGGAGCGACGTAAATTGAACAAATGTGATAGAACTTCGCTGAATTCTTATATTAACCGTAATATAACATGATCTGATCGGGTCTCTGCTTGCCCCACCCTAGAAGTTTAATAGTGCATTTTACTCGCCCTTTCGTGCGCTTTGAGATGCCGCTTAGCCCAATACGCTACCTGAAATAGGAGCGACGTAAATTGAACAAATGTGATAGAATTTCGCTGGATTCTTATATTAACCAAAATATAAAATGAACTAATCGGGTCTCTGATTGCCCTACCCTAGAAGTTTAATAGTGCATTTCTCTCGTCATTTCATGGGCTTTGAGATGCCGCTTAGCCCAATAGCTATCTGAAATAGGAGCGACGTAAATTGAACAAATGTGATAGAATTTCCCTGAAATCTTATATTAACCGTAATATAAAATGATCTAATCGGGTCTCCGTTTCCCTTATCCTAGAAGTTTAATAGTGCATTTTACTCGCCATTCCACGCGCTTTAAGATGCCGCCTATCCGAGTACGCTTTCTGAAATAGGAGCGACGTAAGTTGAACAAATGTGATAGAATAACGCTGAATCCTTATATTAACCGTAATATAAAATGGTCTAATCGGGTCTCCGTTTGCCTTATCCTAGAAGTTTAATAGTGCATTTTACTCGCCATTCCACGCGCTTTAAGACACCGCGTCGCCCAGTACGCTATCTGAAATAGGAGCGACGTAAATTGAACAAATGTGATAGAATTTTGCTGAATTCTTTTATTTACCATAATGTTAAATGATCTAATCGGGTCTCTGTTCGCCCTAGCGTACAAGCTTAATAGTGCATTTTATTCGTCATTTCATGCGCTTTGAGATGCAGCTTAGCCCAATACGCTATCTGAAATAGGAGCGACGTAAATTGAACAAATGTGATAGAATTTTGCTGAATTCTTTTATTTACCATAATGTTAAATGATCTAATCGGGTCTCTGTTCGCCCTAGCGTACAAGCTTAATAGTGCATTTTATTCGTCATTTCATGCGCTTTGAGATGCCGCTTAGCCCAATACGCTATCTGAAATAGGAGCGACGTAAGTTGAACAAATGTGATAGAATTTCCCTGAAATCTTAGATTAAAGAAAATATAAAATGATCTAAACGGGACTCTGATTGCCCTATCATAGAAGTTTAGTAGTGCATTTTACTCGCCCTTCCACGCGCTTTAAGATACCGCGTAGCCCAGCACGCTATCTGAAATAGGAGCGACGTAAATTGAACAAATGTGATAGAATTTTGCTGAATTCTTAAATTAACCATAATATAAAATGATGTAATCGGGTCTCTGTTCGCCCTACCCAAGAAGTTTAATAGTGCATTTCTCTCGTCATTTCATGCGCTTGGAGATGCCGCTTAGCCCAATAGCTATCTGAAATAGGAGCGACGTAAGTTGAACAAATGTGATAGAATTTCCCTGAAATCTTATATTAAAGAAAATATAAAATGATCTAAACGGGACTCTGATTGCCCTATCATAGACGTTTAGTAGTGCATTTTACTCGCCCTTCCACGCGCTTTAAGATGCCGCCTAGCCCAGTACACTATCTGAAATAGGAGCGACGTAAATTGAAAAAATGTTATAGAATTTCGCTGAATTCTTATATTAACCAAAATATAAAATGATCTAACCGGGTCTCTGATTGCCCTATCATAGAAGTTTAATAGTACATTTTACTCGCCACTCCACGCGCTTTAAGATGCCGCCTATCCGAGTACGCTATCTGAAATAGGAGCGACGTAAATTGAACAAATGTGTTAGAATTTTGCTGAATTCTTAAATTAACCATAATATAAAATGATCTAATCGGGTCTCTGATTGCCCTACCCTAGAAGTTTAGTAGTGCATTTTACTCGCCATTTCATGCGCCTTGAGATGCCGCTTATCCCAATACGCTATCTGAAATAGGAGCGACGTAAATTGAACAAATGTGATAGAATTTCGCTGAATTCTTATATTAACCAAAATATAAAATGATCTAAGCGGGTCTCTGATTGCCCTATCATAGAAGCTTAATAGTGCATTTTACTCGCCATTCCACGCGCTTTAAGTTGCCGCCTAGCCCAGTACGCTATCTGAAATAGGAGCTACGTAAGTTGAACAAATGTCACAGAATTACGCTGAATTCTTATATTAACCGTAATATAAAATGATCTAATCGGGTCTCTGTTTGCCTTATCCTAGAAGTTTAATAGTGCATTTTACTCGCCAATTCATGCGCTTTGCGATGCCGCTTAGCCCAATAAGCTATCTGAAATAGGAGCGACGTAAATTGAACAAATGTGATAGAATTTCGCTGAATTGATAAATTAACCATAATATAAAATGATCTAATCGAGTCTCTGTTTGCCCAACCCTAGAAGTTTAATAGTGCATTTTACTCGCCATTCCGCGCGCTTTAAGATGCCGCTTAGCCCAATACGCTATCTGAAATAGGAGCGACGTAAATTGAACGAATGTGACAGAATTTCGCTGAATTCTTATATTAACCAAAATATAAAATGATCTAATCGGGTCTCTGATAGCCCTATCATAGAAGTTTAATAGTGCATTTTACTCGCCATTCCACGCGCTTTAAGTTGCCGCCTAGCCCAGCACGCTATCCGAAATAGGAGCTACGTAAGGTGAACAAATGTCACAGAATTACGCTGAATTCTTATATTAACCGTAATATAAAATGATCTAATCGGGTTTCTGTTTGCCTTATCCTAGAAGTTTAATAGTGCATTCTACTCGCCATCTCTTGCGCTTTGAGATGACGCTTAGCACAAGTCGCTATCTGAAATAGGAGCGATGTAAATTGAACAAATGTGATAGAATTTGCCTGAATTCTTATATTAACCTTAATGTAAAATGATCTAATCGGGTCTTTGTTCGCCCTACCCTAGAAGTTTAATAGTGCATTTTACTCGCCATTTCATGCGCTTTGAGATGCCGCTTAGCCCAATACGCTATCTGAAATAGGAGCGACGTAAATTGAACGAATGTGACAGAATTTCGCTGAATTCTTATATTAACCAAAATATAAAATGATCTAATCGGGTCTCTGATAGCCCTATCATAGAAGTTTAATAGTGCATTTTACTCGCCATTCCACGCGCTTTAAGATGCCGCCTAGCCCAGTATGCTATCTGAAATAGGAGCGACGTAAGTTGAACAAATGTGATAGAATTACGCTGAATTCTTATATTAACCGTAATATAAAATGATCTAATCGGGTCTCCGTTTGCCTTATCCTAGAAGTTTAATAGTGCATTTTACTCGCCATTTCATGCGCATTGAGATGCCGCTTAGCCCAATACGCTATCTGAAATAGGAGCGACATAAATTGAACAAATGTGATAGAGTTTCGCTGAATTCTTAAATTAACCATGATATAAAATGATCTTATCGGGTCTCTGTTTGCCCTACCCTAGAAGTTTAATAGTGCATTTTACTCGCCATTTCATGCGCTTTGAGATGGCGCTTAGCCCAATACGCTATCTGAAATAGGAGCGACGTAAATTGAACAAATGTGATAGAATTTGCGTGAATTCTTATATTAACCTTAATGTAAAATGATCTAATCGGGTCTTTGTTCGCCCAACCCTAGAAGTTTAATAGTGCATTTTACTCGCCATTTCATGCGCTTTGAGATGCCGCTTAGCCCAATACGCTATCTGAAATAGGCGCGACGTAAATTGAACGAATGTGACAGAATTTCGCTGAATTCTTATATTAACCAAAATATAAAATAATCTAATCGGGTCTCTGATAGCCCTATCATAGAAGTTTAATAGTGCATTTTACTCGCCATTCCACGCGCTTTAAGATGCCGCCTAGCCCAGTATGCTATCTGAAATAGGAGCGACGTAAGTTGAACAAATGTGATAGAATTACGCTGAATTCTTATATTAACCGTAATATAAAATGATCTAATCGGGTCTCCGTTTGCCTTATCCTAGAAGTTTAATAGTGCATTTTACTCGCCATTTCATGCGCATTGAGATGCCGGTTAGCCCAATACGCTATCCGAAATAGGAGCGACATAAATTGAACAAATGTGATAGAGTTTCGCTGAATTCTTAAATTAACCATAATATAAAATGATCTTATCGGGTCTCTGTTTGCCCTACCCTAGAAGTTTAATAGTGCATTTTACTCGCCATTTCTTGCGCTTTGAGATGCCGCTTAGCCCAATACGCTATCTGAAATATCAGCGACGTAAATTGAACAAATGTGATAGAATTACGCTGAATTCTTATATTAACCGTAATATAAAATGATCTGATCGGGTCTCTGTTTGCCTTATCCTAGAAGTTCAGTAGTGCATTTCACTCGTCATTCAATGCGCTTTGAGATGCCGCATAGCCTAGTACGCTATCTGCAATAGGAACGACGTAAATTGAACAAATGTGATAGAATTTTGCTGAATTCTTAAATTAACCATAATATAAAATGATCTAATCGGGTCTCTGTTCGCCCTAGCCGAGAAGTTTAATAGTGCATTTTATTCGCCATTTCATGCGCTTTGAGATGCCGCTTAGCCCAATACGCTATCTGGAATTGGAGCGACGTAAATTGAACAAACGTGATAGGATATCGCTGAATTCTTATATTAACCAAAATATAAAATGATCTAATCGGGTCTCTGATTGCCCTATCATAGAAGGCTAATAGTGCATTTTACTCGCTATTCCACGCGCTTTAAGATGCCGGCTAGCCCAGTAGGCTATCTGAAATAGGAGTGACGTAAATTGAACAAATGTGATAGAATTACTCTTAATTCTTTTATTAACCATAATGTAATATGATCTAATCGGGTCTCTGTTTGCCTTACCCTAGAAGTTTAATAGTGCATTTTACTCGCCATTTCATCCGCTTTGAGATGCCGCTTAGCCCAATACGCTATCTGAAATAGGAGCGACGTAAATTGAACAAATGTGATAGAATTTGCGTGAAATCTTATATTAACCTTAATGTAAAATGATCTAATCGGGTCTTTGTTCGCCCAACCCTAGAAGTTTAATAGTGCATTTTACTCGCCATTTCATGCGCTTTGAGATGCCGCTTAGCCCAATACGCTATCTGAAATAGGCGCGACGTAAATTGAACGAATGTGACAGAATTTCGCTGAATTCTTATATTAACCAAAATATAAAATGATCTAATCGGGTCTCTGATAGCCCTATCATCGAAGTTTAATAGTGCATTTTACTCGCCATTCCACGCGCTTTAAGATGCCGCCTAGCCCAGTATGCTATCTGAAATAGGAGCGACGTAAGTTGAACAAATGTGATAGAATTACGCTGAATTCTTATATTAACCGTAATATAAAATGATCTAATCGGGTCTCCGTTTGCCTTATCCTAGAAGTTTAATAGTGCATTTTACTCGCCATTTCATGCGAATTGAGATGCCGGTTAGCCCAATACGCTATCCGAAATAGGAGCGACATAAATTGAACAAATGTGATAGAGTTTCGCTGAATTCTTAAATTAACCATAATATAAAATGATCTTATCGGGTCTCTGTTTGCCCTACCCTAGAAGTTTAATAGTGCATTTTACTCGCCATTTCTTGCGCTTTGAGATGCCGCTTAGCCCAATACGCTATCTGAAATATCAGCGACGTAAATTGAACAAATGTGATAGAATTACGCTGAATTCTTATATTAACCGTAATATAAAATGATCTGATCGGGTCTCTGTTTGCCTTATCCTAGAAGTTCAGTAGTGCATTTCACTCGTCATTCAATGCGCTTTGAGATGCCGCATAGCCTAGTACGCTATCTGCAATAGGAACGACGTAAATTGAACAAATGTGATAGAATTTTGCTGAATTCTTAAATTAACCATAATATAAAATGATCTAATCGGGTCTCTGTTCGCCCTAGCCGAGAAGTTTAATAGTGCATTTTATTCGCCATTTCATGCGATTTGAGATGCCGCTTAGCCCAATACGCTATCTGGAATTGGAGCGACGTAAATTGAACAAACGTGATAGGATTTCGCTGAATTCTTATATTAACCAAAATATAAAATGATCTAATCGGGTCTCTGATTGCCCTATCATAGAAGGCTAATAGTGCATTTTACTCGCTATTCCACGCGCTTTAAGATGCCGGCTAGCCCAGTAGGCTATCTGAAATAGGAGTGACGTAAATTGAACAAATGTGATAGAATTACTCTTAATTCTTTTATTAACCATAATGTAATATGATCTAATCGGGTCTCTGTTTGCCTTACCCTAGAAGTTTAATAGTGCATTTTACTCGCCATTTCATCCGCTTTGAGATGCCGCTTAGCCCAATACGCTATCTGAAATAGGAGCGACGTAAACCGAACAAATGTGATAGAATTTCGTTGAATTCTTAAATTAACCATAATATACAATGATCTAATCGGGTCTCTGTTCGCCCTAGCCTAGACGTTTAATAGTGCATTTTATTCGCCATTTCATGCGCTTTGAGATGCCGCTTAGCCCAATACGCTATCTGGAATTGGAGCGACGTAAATTGAACAAACGTGATAGGATTTCGCTGAATTCTTATATTAACCAAAATATAAAATGATCTAATCGGGTCTCTGATTGCCCTATCATAGAAGGCTAATAGTGCATTTTACTCGCTATTCCACGCGCTTTAAGATGCCGCCTAGCCCAGTATGCTGTCTGAAATAGGAGCGACGTAAGTTGAACAAATGTGATAGAATTACGCTGAATTCTTATATTAACCGTAATATAAAATGATCTAATCGGGTCTCCGTTTGCCTTATCCTAGAAGTTTAATAGTGCATTTTACTCGCCATTTCATGCGCATTGAGATGCCGCTTAGCCCAATACGCTATCTGAAATAGGAGCGACATAAATTGAACAAATGTGATAGAGTTTCGCTGAATTCTTAAATTAACCATAATATAAAATGATCTTATCGGGTCTCTGTTTGCCCTACCCTAGAAGTTTAATAGTGCATTTTACTCGCCATTTCATGCGCTTTGAGATGGCGCTTAGCCCAATACGCTATCTGAAATAGGAGCGACGTAAATTGAACAAATGTGATAGAATTTGCGTGAATTCTTATATTAACCTTAATGTAAAATGATCTAATCGGGTCTTTGTTCGCCCAACCCTAGAAGTTTAATAGTGCATTTTACTCGCCATTTCATGCGCTTTGAGATGCCGCTTAGCCCAATACGCTATCTGAAATAGGCGCGACGTAAATTGAACGAATGTGACAGAATTTCGCTGAATTCTTATATTAACCAAAATATAAAATGATCTAATCGGGTCTCTGATAGCCCTATCATCGAAGTTTAATAGTGCATTTTACTCGCCATTCCACGCGCTTTAAGATGCCGCCTAGCCCAGTATGCTATCTGAAATAGGAGCGACGTAAGTTGAACAAATGTGATAGAATTACGCTGAATTCTTATATTAACCGTAATATAAAATGATCTAATCGGGTCTCCGTTTGCCTTATCCTAGAAGTTTAATAGTGCATTTTACTCGCCATTTCATGCGAATTGAGATGCCGGTTAGCCCAATACGCTATCCGAAATAGGAGCGACATAAATTGAACAAATGTGATAGAGTTTCGCTGAATTCTTAAATTAACCATAATATAAAATGATCTTATCGGGTCTCTGTTTGCCCTACCCTAGAAGTTTAATAGTGCATTTTACTCGCCATTTCTTGCGCTTTGAGATGCCGCTTAGCCCAATACGCTATCTGAAATATCAGCGACGTAAATTGAACAAATGTGATAGAATTACGCTGAATTCTTATATTAACCGTAATATAAAATGATCTGATCGGGTCTCTGTTTGCCTTATCCTAGAAGTTCAGTAGTGCATTTCACTCGTCATTCAATGCGCTTTGAGATGCCGCATAGCCTAGTACGCTATCTGCAATAGGAACGACGTAAATTGAACAAATGTGATAGAATTTTGCTGAATTCTTAAATTAACCATAATATAAAATGATCTAATCGGGTCTCTGTTCGCCCTAGCCGAGAAGTTTAATAGTGCATTTTATTCGCCATTTCATGCGCTTTGAGATGCCGCTTAGCCCAATACGCTATCTGGAATTGGAGCGACGTAAATTGAACAAACGTGATAGGATTTCGCTGAATTCTTATATTAACCAAAATATAAAATGATCTAATCGGGTCTCTGATTGCCCTATCATAGAAGGCTAATAGTGCATTTTACTCGCTATTCCACGCGCTTTAAGATGCCGGCTAGCCCAGTAGGCTATCTGAAATAGGAGTGACGTAAATTGAACAAATGTGATAGAATTACTCTTAATTCTTTTATTAACCATAATGTAATATGATCTAATCGGGTCTCTGTTTGCCTTACCCTAGAAGTTTAATAGTGCATTTTACTCGCCATTTCATCCGCTTTGAGATGCCGCTTAGCCCAATACGCTATCTGAAATAGGAGCGACGTAAACCGAACAAATGTGATAGAATTTCGTTGAATTCTTAAATTAACCATAATATACAATGATCTAATCGGGTCTCTGTTCGCCCTAGCCTAGACGTTTAATAGTGCATATTATTCGCCATTTCATGCGCTTTGAGATGCCGCTTAGCCCAATACGCTATCTGGAATTGGAGCGACGTAAATTGAACAAACGTGATAGGATTTCGCTGAATTCTTATATTAACCAAAATATAAAATGATCTAATCGGGTCTCTGATTGCCCTATCATAGAAGGCTAATAGTGCATTTTACTCGCTATTCCACGCGCTTTAAGATGCCGCCTAGCCCAGTATGCTGTCTGAAATAGGAGCGACGTAAGTTGAACAAATGTGATAGAATTACGCTGAATTCTTATATTAACCGTAATATAAAATGATCTAATCGGGTCTCCGTTTGCCTTATCCTAGAAGTTTAATAGTGCATTTTACTCGCCATTTCATGCGCATTGAGATGCCGCTTAGCCCAATACGCTATCTGAAATAGGAGCGACATAAATTGAACAAATGTGATAGAGTTTCGCTGAATTCTTAAATTAACCATAACATAAAATGATCTTATCGGGTCTCTGTTTGCCCTACCCTAGAAGTTTAATAGTGCATTTTACTCGCCATTTCTTGCGCTTTGAGATGCCGCTTAGCCCAATACGCTATCTGAAATATCAGCGACGTAAATTGAACAAATGTGATAGAATTACTCTGAATTCTTATATTAACCGTAATATAAAATGATCTGATCGGGTCTCTGTTTGCCTTATCCTAGAAGTTCAGTAGTGCATTTCACTCGTCATTCAATGCGCTTTGAGATGCCGCTTAGCCCAATAAGCTATCTGAAATAGGAGCGACGTAAATTGAACAAATGTGATAGAATTTTTCTCAATTCTTAAATAAACCATAATATGAAATGATCTAATCGGGTCTCTGTTTGCCCTACCCTAGAAGTTTAACAGTGCATTTTAGTCGCCATTTCATGCGCTTTGAGATGCCGCTTAGCCCAATACGCTATCTGAAATAGTAGCGACGTAAATTGAACAAACGTGATAGAATTTCCCTGAATTCTTATATTAACCTTAATGTAAAATGATCTAATCGGTTCTCTGTTCGCCCTACCCTAGAAGATTAATAGTGCCTTTCACTCGTCATTTCATGCGCTTTGAGATGCCGCTTAGCCCAATACGCAATCTGAAATAGGAGCGACGTAAATTGAACAAATGTGATAGAATTTCGTTGAATTCTTAAATTAACCATAACATAAAATGATCTTATCGGGTCTCTGTTTGCCCTACCCTAGAAGTTTAATAGTGCATTTTACTCGCTATTTCATGCGCTTTGAGATGGCGCTTAGCCCAATACGCTATCTGAAATAGGAGCGACGTAAATTGAACAAATGTGATAGAATTTGCGTGAATTCTTATATTAACCTTAATATAAAATGATCTAATCGGGTCTTTGTTCGCCCAACCCTAGAAGTTTAATAGTGCATTTTACTCGCCATTTCATGCGCTTTGAGATGCCGCTTAGCCCAATACGCTATCTGAAATAGGAGCGACGTAAATTGAACGAATGTGACAGAATTTCGCTGAATTCTTATATTAACCAAAATATAAAATGATCTAATCGGGTCTCTGATAGCCCTATCATAGAAGTTTAATAGTGCATTTTACTCGCCATTCCGCGCGCTTTAAGATGCCGCCTAGCCCAGTATGCTATCTGAAATAGGAGCGACGTAAGTTGAACAAATGTGATAGAATTACGCTGAATTCTTATATTAACCGTAATGTAAAATGATCTAATCGGGTCTCCGTTTGCCTTATCCTAGAAGTTTAATAGTGCCTTTCACTCGTCATTTCATGCGCTTTGAGATGCCGCTTAGCCCAATACGCTATCTGAAATAGTAGCGACGTATATTGAACAAACGTGATACAATTTCCCTGAATTCTTATATTAACCTTAATGTAAAATGATCTAATCGGTTCTCTGTTCGCCCTACCCTAGAAGTTTAATAGTGCATTTTACTCGACATTTCATGCGCTTTGAGATGCCTCTTAGCCCAGTACGCTATCTGAAATAGGAGCGACGTAA
>CAKAJE020001087.1:0-26616 GCA_916610135.2 Macropis europaea | reverse complement strand
CTTAAAGCGCGTGGAATGGCGAGTAAAATGCACTATTAAGCTTCTATGATAGGGCAATAAGAGACCCGATTAGATCATTTTATATTTTGGTTAATATAAGAATTCAGCGAAATTCTATCATATTTATTCAATTTACGTCGCTCCTATTTCAGATAGCTTATTGAGCTAAGCGGCATCTCAAAGCGCATGAAATGAGGAGTGGAATGCACTATTAAACTTCTAGGGCAGGGCGAACAGAGACCCGATTAGATCATTTTACATTATGGTTAATATAAGAATTCAGGGAAATTCTAACACATTTGTTCAATTTACGTCTCTCCTATTTCAGATAGCGTATTGGGCTAGGCGGCATCTCAAAGCGCATGAAATGGCGAGTAAGATGTACTATTAAACTTCTAGGATAAGGCAAACAGAGAACCGATTAGATCATTTTATATTACGGATAATATAAGAATTCAGCGAAATTCTATCACATTTGTTCAACTTACGCCGCACCTGCTTGAGATAGCGTACTGGGCTAGGCGGCATCTTAAAGCGCGTGGAAGGGCGAGTAAAATGCATTATTAAACTTCTAGGGTAGTGCAAACAGAGACCCGATTAGATCATTTTATATTATGGATAATTTCAGAATTCAGCGAAATTCTATCACATTTGTTCAATTTACGTCGCTCCTATTTCAGATAGCGTATTGGGGTAAGCTGCATCTCAAAGCGCAAGACATGGCGAGTAAAATGCACTATTAAACTTCTAGGGTAGGGCAATCAGAGACCCGATTAGATCATTTTGTATTTTGGTTTATATAAGAATTCAGCGAAATTATTACACTTGTTTAATTTACGTCGCTCCTGTTTCAGATAGCGTATTGGGCTAAGCGGCATCTCAAAGCGCATGAAATGGCGAGTAAAATGCACTATTATACTTCTAGTGTAGGGCAGTCAGAGACCCGATTAGATCATTTTATATTATGCTTAATTTAAGAATTCAGCAAAATTCTATCACATTTGTTCAATTTACGTAGTTCCTATTTCAGATAGCATACTGGGCTAGGCGGTATCTTAAAGCGCGCGGAATGGCGAGTAAAATGCACTATTAAGCTTCTATGATAGGGCAATCAGAGACCCGATTAGATCATTTTATATTTTGGTTAATATAAGAATTCAGCGAAATTCTATCACATTTGTTCAATTTACGTCGCTCCTATTTCAGATAGCTTATTGAGCTAAGCGGCATTTCAAAGCGCATGAAATGACGAGTGAAATGCACTATTAAACTTCTAGGGTAGGGCGAACAGAGACCAGATTAGATCATTTTACATTAAGGTTAATATAAGAATTCAGCGTAATTCTGTCACATTTGTTCAACTTACGTAGCTCCTATTTCAGATAGCGTACTGGGCTAGGCGGCATCTTAAAGCGCGTAGAATGGAGTGTAAAATGCACTATTAAACTTCTATGATAGGGCAATCAGAGACCCGATTAGATCATTTTGTATTTTGGTTAATATAAGAATTCAGCGAAATTCTATCACATTTGTTCAATTTATGTCGCTCCTATTTCAGATAGCGTATTGGGCTAAGCGGCATCTCAAAGCGCATGGATTGACGAGTGAAATGCTCTATTAAACTTCTGGGGTAGGGCGAACAGAAACCCGAATAGATCATTTTATATTTTGGTTAATATAAGAATTCAGCGAAATTCTATCACATTTGTTCAATTTACGTCGCTCCTATTTCAGATAGCGTACTGGTCTAGGCGGCATCTTAAAGCGCGTGGAAGGGTGAGTAAAATGCACTACTAATCTTCCATGATAGGGCAATCAGAGACCCGATTAGATCATTTTATATTTTGTTTTATATAAGATTTAAGGGAAATTCTATCACATTTGTTCAATTTACGTCGTTCCTATTTCAGATAGCGTACTGGGCTAGGCGGCATCTTAAAGCGCGTGGAAAGGCGAGTAAAATGCCCTATTAAACATCTATGATAGGCCAATCAGAGACCCGATTAGATCATTTTATATTTTGTTTAATATAAGATTTCAGGGAAATTCTGTCTCACTTGTTCAATTTACGTCGCTCCTATTTCAGATAGCTTATTGGGCTAAGCGGCATCTCAAAGCGCAAGAAATGGCGAGTAAAATGCACTATTAAACTTCTAGGGTAGGGCAAACAGAGACCCGATTAGATCATTTTATATTTTGGTTAATATAAGAATTCAGCGAAATTCTATCACATTTGTTCAATTTACGTCGCTCCTATTTCAGATAGCGTATTGGGCTAAGCGGCATCTGAAAGCGCATGAAATGGCGAGTAAAATGCACTATTAAACTTCTATGATAGGGCAATCAGAGACCCGATTAGATCATTTTATATTTTGTTTAATAAAGAATTCAGCGAAATTCTATCACATTTGTTCAACTTACGTCGCTGATATTTCAGATAGCGTACTGGGGTAGGCGGCATCTTAAAGCGCGTGGAAGGGTGAGTAAAATGCACTACTAATCTTCCATGATAGGGAAATCAGAGACCCGATTAGATCATTTTATATTTTGTTTTATATAAGATTTCAGGGAAATTCTATCACATTTGTTCAATTTACGTCGCTCCTATTTCAGATAGCATATTGGGCTAAGCGGCACCTCAAAGCGCATGAAATGGCGAGTGAAATGCAATATTAAACTTCTAGGGTAGGGCAAACAGAGACCCGATTAGCTCATTTTATATTATGGTCAATTTAAGAATTCAGCATAATTCTTTCTCATTTCTTCAATTTACGTCGCTCCTATTTCAGATAGCTTATTGGGCTTAGCGGCATCTCAAAGTGCATGAAGTGACGAGTGAAATGCACTATTAAACTTCTAGGGTAGGGCAAACAGAGACCCGATTAGCTCATTTTATATTATGGTTAATTTAAGAATTCAGCGAAATTCGATTACATTTGTTCAATTTACGTCGCTCCTATTTCAGATAGCGTATTGGGCTAAGCGGCATCTGAAGGCGCATGAAATGGCGAGTAAAATGCACTATTAAAGCTCTAGGGTAGGGCCAACAGAGACCCGATTAGATCATTTTATATTATGGTTAATTTAAGAATTAAGCAAAATTCTATCACATTTGTTCAATTTACGTCGCTCCTATTTCAGATAGCGTACTGGGCTAGGCGGCATCTTAAAGCGCGTGGATGGGTGAGTAAACTGCAGTACTAATCTTCCATGATAGGGCAATCAGAGACCCGATTAGATCATTTTACATTTTGTTTAACATAAGATTTCAGGGACATTCTATCACATTTGTTTAATTTACGTCGCTGCTATTTCAGATAGCGTATTGGGCTAAGCGGCATCTCAAAGCGCATGAAATGGCGAATAAAATGCACTATTAAACTTCTAGGCGAGGGCGAACAGAGACCCGATTAGATCATTTTACATTTTGGTTAATAAAAGAATTCAGCGAAATTCTATCACATTTGCTCAATTTACGTCGCTCCTATTACAGATAGCTTATTGTGCTTAGCGGCATCTCAAAGCGCATGAACTGACGAGTGAAATGCACTATTAAACTTCTAGGGTAGGGCAAACAGAGACCCGATTAGATCATTTTATATTATGGTTAATTTAAGAATTCAACAAAATTCTATCACATTTGTTCAATTTACGTCGCTCCTATTTCAGATAGCGTACTGGGCTAGGCGGCATGTTAAAGCGCGTGGAAAGGCGAGTAAAATGCACTATTAAACTTCTATGATAGGGCAATCAGAGACCCGATTAGATCATTTTATATTTTGTTTAATATAAGATTTCAGGGAAATTCTATCACATTTCTTCAATTTACGTCGCTCCTATTTCAGATAGCGTACTGGGCTAGGCGGCATCTTAAAGCGCGTGGAAAGGCGAGTAAAATGGACTATTAAACTTCTATGATAGGGCAATCAGAGATCCGATTAGATCATTTTATATTACGGTAAATATAAGAATTCAGCGTAATTCTATCACATTTGTTCAACTTACGTCGCTCCTATTTCAGATAGCGTACTGGCCTAGGCGGCATCTTAATGCGCGTGGAAGGGCGAGTAAAATGCACTACTAAACTACTATGATAGGGCAATCAGAGACCCGATTAGGTCATTTTATATTTTGGTTAATATAAGAATTCAGCGAAATTCTATCACATTTGTTCAATTTACGTCGCTCCTATTACAGATGGCTTATTGTGCTTAGCGGCATCTCAAAGCGCATGAAGTGACGAGTGCAATGCACTATTAAACCTCTAGGGTAAGGCAAGCAGAGACCCGATTAGATCATTTCATATTATGGTTAATTTAAGAATTCAGCAAAATTCTATCACATTTGTTCAATTTACGTCGTTCCTATTTCAGATAGCGTACTGGCCTAGGCGGCATCTTAAAGCGCGTGGAATGGCGAGTAAAATGCACTATTAAACTGCTATGATAGGGCAATCAGAGACCCGATTAGATCATTTAATATTTTGGTTAATATAAGAATTCAGCGTAATGCTATCACATTTGTTCAATTTACGTCGCTCCTATTTCAGATAGCGTATTGGGGTAAGCTGCATCTCAAAGCGCAAGACATGGCGAGTAATATGCACTACTAAACTTCTAGGGTAGGGCAAACAAAGACCCGATTAAATCATTTTATATTACGGTTAATTTAAGAATTCAGCGAAATTCTATCACATTTGTTCAATTTACGTCGCTCCTATTACAGATAGCTTATTGTGCTTAGCGGCATCTCAAAGCGCATGAAGTGACGAGTGAAATGCACTATTAAACTTCTAGGGTTGGTCGAAGAAAGACCCGATTAGATCATTTTACATTAAGGTAAATATAAGATTTCAGGGACATTCTATCACATTTGTTTAATTTACGTCGCTGCTATTTCAGGTAGCGTATTGGGCTAAGCGGCATCTCAAAGCGCATGAAATGGCGAGTAAAGTGCACTACTAAACTTCTAGGATAAGGCAAACAGAGATCCGATAAGATCATTTTATATTACGGTTAATATAAGAATTCAGCGTAATTCTGCCACATTTGTTCAATTTACGTTGCTCCTATTTCAAATAGCGTACTCGGATAGGCGGCATCTTAAAGCGCGTGGAATGGCGAGTAAAACGCACTATTAAACTTCTAGAGTAGGGCGAACAGAGACCCGATTAGATCATTTTACATTAAGGTTAATATAAGAATTCAGCGTAATTCTGTCACATTTGTTCAATTTACGTCGCTCCTATTTCAGATAGCGTACTGGGCTAGGCGGCATCTTAAAGCGCGTGGAAAGGCGAGTAAAATGCACTATTAAACTTCTATGATAGGGCAATCAGAGACCCGATTAGATCATTTAATATTTTGGTTAATATAAGAATTCAGCGTAATGCTATCACATTTGTTCAATTTACGTCGCTCCTATTACAGACAGCTTATTGGGCTTAGCGGCATCTCAAAGCGCATGAAATGACGAGTGAAATGCACTATTAAACTTCTAGGGTAGGGCAAACAGAGACCCGATTAGATCATTTTATATTATGGTTAATTTAAGAATTCAGCAAAATTCTATCACATTTGTTCAATTTACGTCGTTCCTATTTCAGATAGCGTCCTGGGCTAAGCGGCATCTAATAGCGCATGAAGTGGCGAGTATAATGCACTATTAAACTTCTAGGATAAGGCAAACATAGACGCGATTAGATCATTTCATGTTATGGTTAATATAAGAATTCAGCGTAATTCTATCCCATTTGTTCAAGTTACGTCGCTCCTATTTCAGATAGCGTACTGGGCTAGGCGGCATCTTAAAGCGCGTGGAATGGCGAGTAAAATGAACTACTAAACTTCTATGATAGGGCAATCAGGCACTCGATTAGATCATTTTATATTTTGTTTAATATAAGATTTCAGGGAAATTCTATCCCATTGGTTCAATTTACGTCGCTCCTATTTCAGATAGCGTATTGGGCTAAGCGGCATCTCAAAGCGCATGAAATGGCGAGGAAAATGCACTATTAAACTTCTAGGGTAAGGCAAACAGTGACCCGATTAGATCATTTTATATTACGGTTAATATAAGAATTCAGAGTAATTCTATCACATTTGTTCAATTTACGTCGCCCCTATTTCAGATAGCGTATTGGGCTAAGCGGCATCTCAAAGCGCATGAAATGGCGAGTCAAATGCACTGTTAAACTTCTATGATAGGGAAATCAGAGACCCGATTTGATTATTTTATATTTTGGTTAATATAATAATTCAGCGAAATTCTAACACATTTGTTCCATTTACGTCGCTCCTATTTCAGATAGCGTACTGGGCTAGGCGGCATCTTAAAGCGCGTGGAATGGCGAGTAAAATGCACTATTAAACTTCAAGGGTAGGGCAAACGGAGACCCGATTAGATCATTTTATATTATGGTTAATTTAAGAATTCAGAAAAATTCTATCACGCTTGTTCAATTTACGTCGTTCCTATTTCAGATAGCGTATTGGGCTATGCGGCATCTCAAAGCGCATGAAATGACGAGTAAAATGCACTATTAAACTTCTAGGATAAGGCAAACAGAGACCCGATTAGATCATTTTATATTACGGTTAATATAAGAATTCAGCGTAATTCTATCACATTTGTTCAACTTACGTCGCTCCTCTTTCAGATAGCGTACTGGGCTAGGCGGCATCTTGAAGCGCGTGGAATGGCGAGTAAAATGCACTATTAAACTTCTATGATAGGGCTATCAGAGACCCGATTAGATCATTTTATATTTTGGTTAATATAAGAATTCAGCGAAATTCTATCACATTTGTTCAATTTACGTCGCTCATATTTCAGATAGCGTACTGGGCTAAGCGGCATCTCAAAGCGCATGAAATGGCGAGTAAAATGCACTATTAAACTTCTAGGATAAGGCAAACAGAGACCCGATTAGATCATTTTATATTGCGGTTAATATAAGAATTCAGCGTAATTCTGTCACATTTGTTCAACTTACGTAGCTCCTATTTCAGATAGCATACTGGGCTAGGCGGCATCTTAAAGCGCGTGGAATGGCGAGTAAAATGCACTACTAAACTACTATGATAGGGCAATCAGAGACCCGTTTAGGTCATTTTATATTTTGGTTAATATAAGAATTCAGCGAAATTCTATCACATTTGTTCAATTTACGTCGCTCCTATTAAAGATAGCGTATTGGGCTAAGCGGCATCTGAAAGCGCATGAAATGGCGAGTAAAATGCACTATTAAAATTCTAGGGTAGGGCAAACAGAGACCCGATTACATCATTTTATATTATGATTAATTTAAGAAGTCAGCAAAATTCTATCACATTTGTTCAATTTACGTCGTTCCTATTTCAGATAGCGTACTGGGCTAGGCGGCATCTTAAAGCGCGTGGAATGGCGAGTAAAATGCACTGTTAAACTTCTAGGGTAGGGCAAACAGAGACCCGATTAGATCATTTTATAGTACGGTTAATATAAGAATTCAGCGTAATTCTATCAGATTTGTTCAACTTACGTCGCTCCTATTTCAGATAGCGTACTGGGCTAGGCGGTATCTCAAAGCGCGTGGAAGGGCGAGTAAAATGCACTACTAAACTTCTATGATAGGGCAATCAGAGACCCGATTAGATCATTTTATATTTTGGTTAATATAAGAATTCAGCGAAATTCTCTCAGATTTGTTCAATTTCGGTCGCTGATACTTCAGATAGCGTATTGGGCTAAGAGGCATCTCAAAGCGCGAGAAATGGCGAGTAAAATGCACTATTAAACTTCTAGGGTAGGGCAAACAGAGACCCGATTAGATCATTTTATATTTTGGTTAATATAAGAATTCAGCGAAATTCTATCACATTTGTTCAATTTACGTCGCTCCTATTTCAGATAGCGTATTGGGCTAAGCGGCATCTCAAAGCGCATGAAATGACGAATAAAATGCACAATTAAGCTTCTACGCTAGGGCGAACAGAGACCCGATTAGATCATTTTACGTTATGGTTAATAAAAGAATTCAGCGAAATTCTATCACATTTGATCAATTTACATCGCTCCTATTTCAGATAGCGTATTGGGCTAAGCGGCATCTTAAAGCGCATGAAATGACGAGTAAAGTACACTATTAAACTTCTAGGGTAGGGCAAACAGAGACCCCATTAGATCATTTTATATTATGGTTAATTTAAGAATTCAGCGAAATTCTATCACATTTGTTCAATTTACGTCGCTCCTATTTCAGATAGCGTATTGGGCTAAGCGGCATCTCAAGGCGCATGAAATGGCGAGTAAAATGCACTATTAAACTTCTAGGGTAGGGCAAACAGAGACCCGATTAGATCATTTTATATTATGGTTAATTTAAGAATTCAGCGAAATTCTATCACATTTGTTCAATTTACGTCGCTCCTATTGCAGATAGCGTATTGGGCTAAGCGGCATCTTAAAGCGCGTGGAATGGCGAGTAAAATTCACTATTAAACTTCTATGATAGGGCAATCAGAGACCCGATTTGATCATTTTATATTTTGGATAATATAAGAATTCAGCGAAATTCTATCACATTTGGTCAATTTACGTCGCTCCTATTTCAGATAGCTTATTGGGCTAAGCGGCATCTCAAAGCGCATGAAATGACGAGTGAAATGCACTATTAAACTTCTAGGGTAGGGCGAACGAAGACCCGATTAGATCATTTTACATTGAGGTTAATATAAGAATTCAGCGAAATTCTATCACATTTGTTCAATTTACGTCGCTCCTATTTCTGATTGCGTATTGGGCTAAGCGGCATCTCAAAGCGCATGAAATAGCGAGTAAAATGCACTATTAAACTTCTAGGATAAGGCAAACAGAGACCCGATTAGATCATTTTATATTACGGTAAATATAAGAATTCAGCGTAATTCTGTCACATTTGTTCAACTTACGTAGCTCCTATTTCAGATAGCGTACTCGGCTAGGCGGCAACTTAAAGCGCGTGGAATCGCGAGTAAAATGCACCATTAAACTTCTATGGTAGGGCAATCAGAGAACCGATTAGATCATTTTATATTACGGTAAATATAAGAATTTAGCGTAATTCTGTCACATGTGTTCTACTTACGTAACTCCTATTTCAGATAGCGTATTGGGCTAAGCGGCATCTCAAAGCGCATGAAATGACGAGTGAAATGCACTATTAAACTTCTAGGGTAGGGCGAACGAAGACCCGATTAGATCATTTTACATTGAGGTTAATATAAGAATTCAGCGTAATTCTATCACATTTGTTCAATTTGCGTCGTTCCTATTTCAGATAGCTTATTGGGCTAAGCGGCACCGCAAAGCGCATGAAATGGCGAGTGAAATGCACTATTAATCTTCTAGGGTAGGGCAATCAGAGACCCCATTAGATCATTTTATATTATGGTTAATTTAAGAATTCAGCGAAATACTATCACATTTGTTCAATTTACGTCGCTCGTATTTCAGATAGCGTATTGGGCTAAGCGGCATCTCAAAGCGCATGAAATGGCGAGTAAAATGCACTATTATACTTCTAGCGTAAGGCAAACAGAGACCCGATTAGATCATTTTATATTACGGTTAATATAAGAATTCAGAGTAATTCTATCACATTTGTTCAATTTACGTCGCCGCTATTTCAGATAGCGTATTGGGCTAATCGGCATCTCAAAGCGAATGAAATGGCGAGTCAAATGCACTGTTAAACTTCTATGATAGGGAAATCAGAGACCCGATTAGATCATTTTATATTTTGGTTAATATAAGAATTCAGCGAAATTCTATCACATTTGGTCAATTTACGTCGCTCCTATTTCACATAGCTTATTGGGCTAAGCGGCATCTCAAAGCGCATGAAATGACGAGTGAAATGCACTATTAAACTTCTAGGGTAGGGCGAACAAAGACCCGATTAGATCATTTTATATTATGGTTAAGTAAAGAATTCAGCGTAATTCTGTCACATTTGTTCAACTTACGTAGCTCCTATTTCAGATAGCGTACTGGGCTGGGCGGCATCTTAAAGCGCGTGGAATGGCGAGTAAAATGCACTATTAAACTTCTATGATAGGGCTATGAGAGACCCGATTAGATCATTTTATATTTTGGTTAATATAAGAATTCAGCGAAATTCTATCACATTTGTTCAATTTACGTCGCTCCTATTTCAGTTAGCGTACTGGGCTAAGCGGCATCTCAAAGCGCATGAAATGGCGAGTAAAATGCACTATTAAACTTCTAGGATAAGGCAAACAGAGACTCGATTAGATCATTTTATATTACGGTTAATATAAGAATTCAGCGTAATTCTGTCACATTTGTTCAACTTACGTAGCTCCTATTTCAGATAGCGTACTGGGCTAGGCGGCAACTTAAAGCGCGTGGAATATCGAGTAAAATACACTATCAAACTTCTATGATAGGGCAATCAGAGACCCGATTAGATCATTTCATATTTTGGTTAATATTAGAATTCAGCGAAATTCTATCACATTTGTTCAATTTACGTCGCTCCTATTTCAGATAGCGTATTGGGCTAAGCGGCATCTCAAAGCGCATGAAATGGCGAGTAAAGTGCACTACTAAACTTCTAGGATAAGGCAAACAGAGATCCGATAAGATCATTTTATATTACGGTTAATATAAGAATTCAGCGTAATTCTGTCACATTTGTTCAATTTACGTTGCTCCTATTTCAAATAGCGTACTCGGATAGGCGGCATCTTAAAGCGCGTGGAATGGCGAGTAAAACGCACTATTAAACTTTTAGAGTAGGGCGAACAGAGACCCGATTAGATCATTTTACATTAAGGTTAATATAAGAATTCAGCGTAATTCTGTCACATTTGTTCAACTTACGTCGCTCCTCTTTCAGATAGCGTACTGGGCTAGGCGGCATCTTAAAGCGCGTGGAATGGCGAGTAAAATGCACTATTAAACTTCTAGGGTAGGGCAATCAGAGACCCGATTAGATCATTTTGTATTTTGGTTAATATAAGAATTCAGCGAAATTCTATTACATTTGTTGAATTTACGTCGCTCCTATTTCAGATAGCGTATTGGGCTAAGCGGCATCTCAAAGCGCATGGATTGACGAGTGAAATGCTCTATTAAACTTCTGGGGTAGGGCGAACAGAAACCCGAATAGATCATTTTATATTACGGTTAATATAAGAATTCAGCGAAATTCTATCGCATTTGTTCAATTTACGTCGCTCCTATTTCAGATAGCGTATTGGGCTAAGTTGGCATCGCAATGCGCATGAAATGGCGAGTAACATGCACTATTAAACTTCTAGGATAAGTCAAACAGAGACCCGATTAGATCATTTTATATTACGGTTAATATAAGAATTCAGCGAAATTCTATCGCATTTGTTCAATTTACGTCGCTCCTATTTCAGATAGCGTATTGGGCTATGCGGCATCTCAAAGCGCATGAAATGACGAGTAAAATGCACTGTTAAACTTCTAGGGTAGGGCAAACAGAGACCCGATTAGATCATTTTATATTACGGTTAATATAAGAATTCAGCGTAATTCTATCACATTTGTTCAACTTACGTCGCTCCTATTTCAGATAGCGTACTGGGCTAGGCGGTATCTCAAAGCGCGTGGAAGGGCGAGTAAAATGCACTACTAAACTTCTATGATAGGGCAATCAGAGACCCGATTAGATCATTTTATATTTTGGTTAATATAAGAATTCAGCGAAATTCTCTCACATTTGTTCAATTTACGTCGCTGATATTTCAGATAGCGTATTGGAGTAAGCGGCATCTCAAAGCGCAAGAAATGTCGAGTAAAATGCACTATTAAACTTCTAGGGTAGTGCAAACAGAGACCCGATAAGATCATTTTATATTATGGTTAACTTAAGAATTCAGCGAAATTCTCTCAGATTTGTTCAATTTACGTCGCTGATATTTCAGATAGCGTATTGGGCTAAGCGGCATCTCAAAGCGCGAGAAATGGCGAGTCAAATGCACTGTTAAACTTCTATGATAGGGAAATCAGAGACCCGATTAGATTATTTTATATTTTGGTTAATATAATAATTCAGCGAAATTCTAACACATTTGTTCCATTTATGTCGCTCCTATTTCAGATAGCGTACTGGGCTAGGCGGCATCTTAAAGCGCGTGGAATGGCGAGTAAAATGCACTATTAAACTTCAAGGGTAGGGCAAACGGAGACCCGATTAGATCATTTTATATTATGGTTAATTTAAGAATTCAGAAAAATTCTATCACGTTTGTTCAATTTACGTCGTTCCTATTTCAGATAGCGTATTGGGCTATGCGGCATCTCAAAGCGCATGAAATGACGAGTAAAATGCACTGTTAAACTTCTAGGGTAGGGCAAACAGAGACCCGATTAGATCATTTTATAGTACGGTTAATATAAGAATTCAGCGTAATTCTATCAGATTTGTTCAACTTACGTCGCTCCTATTTCAGATAGCGTACTGGGCTAGGCGGTATCTCAAAGCGCGTGGAAGGGCGAGTAAAATGCACTACTAAACTTCTATGATAGGGCAATCAGAGACCCGATTAGATCATTTTATATTTTGGTTAATATAAGAATTCAGCGAAATTCTCTCAGATTTGTTCAATTTCGGTCGCTGATACTTCAGATAGCGTATTGGGCTAAGAGGCATCTCAAAGCGCGAGAAATGGCGAGTAAAATGCACTATTAAACTTCTAGGGTAGGGCAAACAGAGACCCGATTAGATCATTTTATATTTTGGTTAATATAAGAATTCAGCGAAATTCTATCACATTTGTTCAATTTACGTCGCTCCTATTTCAGATAGCGTATTGGGCTAAGCGGCATCTCAAAGCGCATGAAATGACGAATAAAATGCACAATTAAGCTTCTACGCTAGGGCGAACAGAGACCCGATTAGATCATTTTACGTTATGGTTAATAAAAGAATTCAGCGAAATTCTATCACATTTGATCAATTTACATCGCTCCTATTTCAGATAGCGTATTGGGCTAAGCGGCATCTTAAAGCGCATGAAATGACGAGTAAAGTACACTATTAAACTTCTAGGGTAGGGCAAACAGAGACCCCATTAGATCATTTTATATTATGGTTAATTTAAGAATTCAGCGAAATTCTATCACATTTGTTCAATTTACGTCGCTCCTATTTCAGATAGCGTATTGGGCTAAGCGGCATCTCAAGGCGCATGAAATGGCGAGTAAAATGCACTATTAAACTTCTAGGGTAGGGCAAACAGAGACCCGATTAGATCATTTTATATTATGGTTAATTTAAGAATTCAGCGAAATTCTATCACATTTGTTCAATTTACGTCGCTCCTATTGCAGATAGCGTATTGGGCTAAGCGGCATCTTAAAGCGCGTGGAATGGCGAGTAAAATTCACTATTAAACTTCTATGATAGGGCAATCAGAGACCCGATTTGATCATTTTATATTTTGGATAATATAAGAATTCAGCGAAATTCTATCACATTTGGTCAATTTACGTCGCTCCTATTTCAGATAGCTTATTGGGCTAAGCGGCATCTCAAAGCGCATGAAATGACGAGTGAAATGCACTATTAAACTTCTAGGGTAGGGCGAACGAAGACCCGATTAGATCATTTTACATTGAGGTTAATATAAGAATTCAGCGAAATTCTATCACATTTGTTCAATTTACGTCGCTCCTATTTCTGATTGCGTATTGGGCTAAGCGGCATCTCAAAGCGCATGAAATAGCGAGTAAAATGCACTATTAAACTTCTAGGATAAGGCAAACGGAGACCCGATTAGATCATTTTATATTACGGTAAATATAAGAATTCAGCGTAATTCTGTCACATTTGTTCAACTTACGTAGCTCCTATTTCAGATAGCGTACTCGGCTAGGCGGCAACTTAAAGCGCGTGGAATCGCGAGTAAAATGCACCATTAAACTTCTATGGTAGGGCAATCAGAGAACCGATTAGATCATTTTATATTACGGTAAATATAAGAATTTAGCGTAATTCTGTCACATGTGTTCAACTTACGTAACTCCTATTTCAGATAGCGTATTGGGCTAAGCGGCATCTCAAAGCGCATGAAATGACGAGTGAAATGCACTATTAAACTTCTAGGGTAGGGCGAACGAAGACCCGATTAGATCATTTTACATTGAGGTTAATATAAGAATTCAGCGTAATTCTATCACATTTGTTCAATTTCCGTCGTTCCTATTTCAGATAGCTTATTGGGCTAAGCGGCACCGCAAAGCGCATGAAATGGCGAGTGAAATGCACTATTAATCTTCTAGGGTAGGGCAATCAGAGACCCCATTAGATCATTTTATATTATGGTTAATTTAAGAATTCAGCGAAATACTATCACATTTGTTCAATTTACGTCGCTCGTATTTCAGATAGCGTATTGGGCTAAGCGGCATCTCAAAGCGCATGAAATGGCGAGTAAAATGCACTATTATACTTCTAGCGTAAGGCAAACAGAGACCCGATTAGATCATTTTATATTACGGTTAATATAAGAATTCAGAGTAATTCTATCACATTTGTTCAATTTACGTCGCCGCTATTTCAGATAGCGTATTGGGCTAATCGGCATCTCAAAGCGAATGAAATGGCGAGTCAAATGCACTGTTAAACTTCTATGATAGGGAAATCAGAGACCCGATTAGATCATTTTATATTTTGGTTAATATAAGAATTCAGCGAAATTCTATCACATTTGGTCAATTTTCGTCGCTCCTATTTCACATAGCTTATTGGGCTAAGCGGCATCTCAAAGCGCATGAAATGACGAGTGAAATGCACTATTAAACTTCTAGGGTAGGGCGAACAAAGACCCGATTAGATCATTTTATATTATGGTTAAGTAAAGAATTCAGCGTAATTCTGTCACATTTGTTCAACTTACGTAGCTCCTATTTCAGATAGCGTACTGGGCTGGGCGGCATCTTAAAGCGCGTGGAATGGCGAGTAAAATGCACTATTAAACTTCTATGATAGGGCTATGAGAGACCCGATTAGATCATTTTATATTTTGGTTAATATAAGAATTCAGCGAAATTCTATCACATTTGTTCAATTTACGTCGCTCCTATTTCAGTTAGCGTACTGGGCTAAGCGGCATCTCAAAGCGCATGAAATGGCGAGTAAAATGCACTATTAAACTTCTAGGATAAGGCAAACAGAGACTCGATTAGATCATTTTATATTACGGTTAATATAAGAATTCAGCGTAATTCTGTCACATTTGTTCAACTTACGTAGCTCCTATTTCAGATAGCGTACTGGGCTAGGCGGCAACTTAAAGCGCGTGGAATATCGAGTAAAATACACTATCAAACTTCTATGATAGGGCAATCAGAGACCCGATTAGATCATTTCATATTTTGGTTAATATTAGAATTCAGCGAAATTCTATCACATTTGTTCAATTTACGTCGCTCCTATTTCAGATAGCGTATTGGGCTAAGCGGCATCTCAAAGCGCATGAAATGGCGAGTAAAGTGAACTACTAAACTTCTAGGATAAGGCAAACAGAGATCCGATAAGATCATTTTATATTACGGTTAATATAAGAATTCAGCGTAATTCTGTCACATTTGTTCAATTTACGTTGCTCCTATTTCAAATAGCGTACTCGGATAGGCGGCATCTTAAAGCGCGTGGAATGGCGAGTAAAACGCACTATTAAACTTCTAGAGTAGGGCGAACAGAGACCCGATTAGATCATTTTACATTAAGGTTAATATAAGAATTCAGCGTAATTCTGTCACATTTGTTCAACTTACGTCGCTCCTCTTTCAGATAGCGTACTGGGCTAGGCGGCATCTTAAAGCGCGTGGAATGGCGAGTAAAATGCACTATTAAACTTCTATGATAGGGCTATCAGAGACCCGATTAGATCATTTTATGTTTTGGTTAATATAAAAATTCAGCGAAATTCTATCACATTTGTTCAATTTACGTCGCTCCTATTTCAGATAGCGTATTGGGGTAAGCTGCATCTCAAAGCGCAAGACATGGCGAGTAAAATGCACTATTAAACTTCTAGGGTAGGGCAATCAGAGACCCGATTAGATCATTTTGTATTTTGGTTAATATAAGAATTCAGCGAAATTCTATTACATTTGTTTAATTTAAGTCGCTCCTATTTCAGATAGCGTATTGGGCTAAGCGGCATCTCAAAGCGCATGAAATGGCGAGTTAAATGCACTATTACACTTCTAGTGTAGGGCAATCAGAGACCCGATTAGATTATTTTATATTATGCTTAATTTAAGAATTCAGCAAAATTCTATCACATTTGTTCAATTTACATACTTCCTATTTCAGATAGCATACTGGGCTAGGCGGTATCTTAAAGAGCGCGGAATGGCGAGTAAAATGCACTATTTAACTTCTATGATAGGGTAATCAGAGACCCGATTAGATCATTTTATATTTTGGTTCATATAAGAATTCAGCGAAATTCTATCACATTTATTCAATTTACGTCGCTCCTATTTCAGATAGCTTATTGGGCTAAGCGGCATCTCAAAGCGCATGAAATGACGAGTGAAATGCACAATTAAACTTCTAGGGTAGGGCGAACAGAGACCAGATTAGATCATTTTACATTAAGGTTAATATAAGAATTCAGCGTAATTCTGTCACAATTGTTCAACTTACGTAGCTCCTATTTCAGATAGCGTACTGGGCTAGGCGGCATCTTAAAGCGCGTAGAATGGCGAGTAAAATGCACTATTAAACTTCTATGATAGGGCAATCAGAGACCCGATTAGATCATTTTGTATTTTGGTTAATATAAGAATTCAGCGAAATTCTATCACATTTGTTCAATTTACGTCGCTCCTATTTCAGATAGCGTATTGGGCTAAGCGGCATCTCAAAGCGCATGGATTGACGAGTGAAATGCTCTATTAAACTTCTGGGGTAGGGCGAACTGAAACCCGAATAGATCATTTTATATTACGGTTAATATAAGAATTCAGCGTAATTCTATCACATTTGTTCAACTTACGTCGCTCCTCTTTCAGATAGCGTACTGGGCTAGGCGGCATCTGGAAGCGCGTGGAATGGCGAGTAAAATGCACTATTAAACTTCTATGATAGGGCTATCAGAGACCCGATTAGATCATTTTATATTTTGGTTAATATAAGAATTCAGCGAAATTCTATCACATTTGTTCAATTTACGTCGCTCATATTTCAGATAGCGTACTGGGCTAAGCGGCATCTCAAAGCGCATGAAATGGCGAGTAAAATACACAATTGAACTTCTAGGATAAGGCAAACAGAGACCCGATTAGATCATTTTATATTGCGGTTAATATAAGAATGCAGCGTAATTCTGTCACATTTGTTCAACTTACGTAGCTCCTATTTCAGATAGCGTACTGGGCTAGGCGGCAACTTTAAGCGCGTGGAATGTCGAGTAAAATGCACTATCAAACTTCTATGATAGGGCAATCAGAGACCGGATTAGATCATTTTATATTTTGGTTAATATAAGAATTCAGCGAAATTCTATCACATTTGTTCAATTTACGTCGCTCCTATTTCAGATAGCGTATTGGGCTAAGCGGCATCTCAAAGCGCATGAAATGGCGAGTAAAATGCACTATTAAACTTCAAGGGTAGGGCAAACAGAGACCCGATTAGATCATTTTATATTATGGTTAATTTAAGAATTCAGTAAAATTCTATCACATTTGTTCAATTTACGTCGTTCCTATTTCAGATAGCGTATTGGGCTATGCGACATCTCAAAGCGCATAAAATGTCGAGTAAAATGCACTATTAAACTTCTAGGGTAGGGCAAACAGAGACCCGATAAGATCATTTTATATTACGGTTAATATAAGAATTCAGCGTAAGTCTATCACATTTGTTCAACTTACGTCGCTCCTATTTCAGATAGCGTATTGGGCTAAGCGGCATCTCAATGCGCATGAGATGGCGAGTAAAATGCACTATTACACTTCTAGGGTAGGGCAAACAGAGACCCGATTAGATCATTTTATATTTTGGTTAATATAAGAATTGAGCGAAATTCTGTCACATTTGTTCAATTTACGTCGCTCCTATTAAAGATAGCGTATTGGGCTAAGCGGCATCTGAAAGCGCATGAAATGGCGAGTAAAATGCACTATTACACTTCTAGGGCAGGGCAAACAGAGACCCGATTACATCATTTTATATTATGATTAATTTAAGAAGTCAGCAAAATAATATCACATTTGTTCAATTTACGTCGTTCCTATTTCAGATAGCGTACTGGGTTAGGCGGCATCTTAATGCGCGTGGAAAGGCGAGTAAAATGCACTATTAAACTTCTATGATAGGGCAATCAGAGACCCGATTAGATCATTTTATATTACGGTTAATATAAGAATTCAGCGTAATTCTATCACATTTGTTCAACTTACGTCGCTCCTATTTCAGATAGCGCACTGGGCTAGGCGGCATCTTAAAGCGCGTGGAATGGCGAGTAAAATGCACTACTAAACTACTATGATAGGGCAATCAGAGACCCGTTTAGGTCATTTTATATTTTGGTTAATATAAGAATTCAGCGAAATTCTATCACATTTGTTCAATTTACGTCGCTCCTATTAAAGATAGCGTATTGGGCTAAGCGGCATCTGAAAGCGCATGAAATGGCGAGTAAAATGCACTATTAAAATTCTAGGGTAGGGCAAACAGAGACCCGATTACATCATTTTATATTATGATTAATTTAAGAAGTCAGCAAAATTCTATCACATTTGTTCAATTTACGTCGTTCCTATTTCAGATAGCGTTCTGGGCTAGGCGGCATCTTAAAGCGCGTGGAATGGCGAGTAAAATGCACTATTAAACTTCTATGATAGGGCTATCAGAGACCCGATTAGACCATTTTATGTTTTGGTTAATATAAGAATTCAGCGAAATTCTATCACATTTGTTCAATTTACGTCGCTCCTATTTCAGATAGCGTATTGGGGTAAGCTGCATCTCAAAGCGCAAGATATGGCGAGTAAAATGCACTGTTAAACTTCTAGGGTAGGGCAATCAGAGACCCGATTAGATCATTTTGTATTTTGGTTAATATAAGAATTCAGCGAAATTCTATTACATTTGTTTAATTTACGTCGCTCCTATTTCAGATAGCGTATTGGGCTAAGCGGCATCTCAAAGCGCATGGATTGACTAGTGAAATGCTCTATTAAACTTCTGGGGTAGGGCGAACAGAAACCCGAATAGATCATTTTATATTACGGTTAATATAAGAATTCAGCGAAATTCTATCGCATTTGTTCAATTTACGTCGCTCCTATTTCAGATAGCGTATTGGGCTAAGCGGCATCGCAATGCGCATGAAATGGCGAGTAACATGCACTATTAAACTTCTAGGATAAGGCAAACAGAGACCCGATTAGATCATTTTATATTACGGTTAATATAAGAATTCAGCGTAATTCTATCACATTTGTTCAACTTACGTCGCTCCTCTTTCAGATAGCGTACTGGGCTAGGCGGCATCTTGAAGCGCGTGGAATGGCGAGTAAAATGCACTATTAAACTTCTATGATAGGGCTATCAGAGACCCGATTAGATCATTTTATATTTTGGTTAATATAAGAATTCAGCGAAATTCTATCACATTTGTTCAATTTACGTCGCTCATATTTCAGATAGCGTACTGGGCTAAGCGGCATCTCAAAGCGCATGAAATGGCGAGTAAAATGCACTATTAAACTTCTAGGATAAGGCAAACAGAGACCCGATTAGATCATTTTATATTGCGGTTAATATAAGAATTCAGCGTAATTCTGTCACATTTGTTCAACTTACGTAGCTCCTATTTCAGATAGCATACTGGGCTAGGCGGCATCTTAAAGCGCGTGGAATGGCGAGTAAAATGCACTACTAAACTACTATGATAGGGCAATCAGAGACCCGTTTAGGTCATTTTATATTTTGGTTAATATAAGAATTCAGCGAAATTCTATCACATTTGTTCAATTTACGTCGCTCCTATTAAAGATAGCGTATTGGGCTAAGCGGCATCTGAAAGCGCATGAAATGGCGAGTAAAATGCACTATTAAAATTCTAGGGTAGGGCAAACAGAGACCCGATTACATCATTTTATATTATGATTAATTTAAGAAGTCAGCAAAATTCTATCACATTTGTTCAATTTACGTCGTTCCTATTTCAGATAGCGTTCTGGGCTAGGCGGCATCTTAAAGCGCGTGGAATGGCGAGTAAAATGCACTATTAAACTTCTATGATAGGGCTATCAGAGACCCGATTAGATCATTTTATGTTTTGGTTAATATAAGAATTCAGCGAAATTCTATCACATTTGTTCAATTTACGTCGCTCCTATTTCAGATAGCGTATTGGGGTAAGCTGCATCTCAAAGCGCAAGATATGGCGAGTAAAATGCACTGTTAAACTTCTAGGGTAGGGCAATCAGAGACCCGATTAGATCATTTTGTATTTTGGTTAATATAAGAATTCAGCGAAATTCTATTACATTTGTTGAATTTACGTCGCTCCTATTTCAGATAGCGTATTGGGCTAAGCGGCATCTCAAAGCGCATGGATTGACGAGTGAAATGCTCTATTAAACTTCTGGGGTAGGGCGAACAGAAACCCGAATAGATCATTTTATATTACGGTTAATATAAGAATTCAGCGAAATTCTATCGCATTTGTTCAATTTACGTCGCTCCTATTTCAGATAGCGTATTGGGCTAAGTTGGCATCGCAATGCGCATGAAATGGCGAGTAACATGCACTATTAAACTTCTATGATAGGGCTATCAGAGACCCGATTAGATCATTTTATGTTTTGGTTAATATAAAAATTCAGCGAAATTCTATCACATTTGTTCAATTTACGTCGCTCCTATTTCAGATAGCGTATTGGGGTAAGCTGCATCTCAAAGCGCAAGACATGGCGAGTAAAATGCACTATTAAACTTCTAGGGTAGGGCAATCAGAGACCCGATTAGATCATTTTGTATTTTGGTTAATATAAGAATTCAGCGAAATTCTATTACATTTGTTTAATTTAAGTCGCTCCTATTTCAGATAGCGTATTGGGCTAAGCGGCATCTCAAAGCGCATGAAATGGCGAGTTAAATGCACTATTACACTTCTAGTGTAGGGCAATCAGAGACCCGATTAGATTATTTTATATTATGCTTAATTTAAGAATTCAGCAAAATTCTATCACATTTGTTCAATTTACATACTTCCTATTTCAGATAGCATACTGGGCTAGGCGGTATCTTAAAGAGCGCGGAATGGCGAGTAAAATGCACTATTTAACTTCTATGATAGGGTAATCAGAGACCCGATTAGATCATTTTATATTTTGGTTCATATAAGAATTCAGCGAAATTCTATCACATTTATTCAATTTACGTCGCTCCTATTTCAGATAGCTTATTGGGCTAAGCGGCATCTCAAAGCGCATGAAATGACGAGTGAAATGCACAATTAAACTTCTAGGGGTAGGGCGAACAGAGACCAGATTAGATCATTTTACATTAAGGTTAATATAAGAATTCAGCGTAATTCTGTCACAATTGTTCAACTTACGTAGCTCCTATTTCAGATAGCGTACTGGGCTAGGCGGCATCTTAAAGCGCGTAGAATGGCGAGTAAAATGCACTATTAAACTTCTATGATAGGGCAATCAGAGACCCGATTAGATCATTTTGTATTTTGGTTAATATAAGAATTCAGCGAAATTCTATCACATTTGTTCAATTTACGTCGCTCCTATTTCAGATAGCGTATTGGGCTAAGCGGCATCTCAAAGCGCATGGATTGACGAGTGAAATGCTCTATTAAACTTCTGGGGGTAGGGCGAACTGAAACCCGAATAGATCATTTTATATTACGGTTAATATAAGAATTCAGCGTAATTCTATCACATTTGTTCAACTTACGTCGCTCCTCTTTCAGATAGCGTACTGGGCTAGGCGGCATCTGGAAGCGCGTGGAATGGCGAGTAAAATGCACTATTAAACTTCTATGATAGGGCTATCAGAGACCCGATTAGATCATTTTATATTTTGGTTAATATAAGAATTCAGCGAAATTCTATCACATTTGTTCAATTTACGTCGCTCATATTTCAGATAGCGTACTGGGCTAAGCGGCATCTCAAAGCGCATGAAATGGCGAGTAAAATACACAATTGAACTTCTAGGATAAGGCAAACAGAGACCCGATTAGATCATTTTATATTGCGGTTAATATAAGAATGCAGCGTAATTCTGTCACATTTGTTCAACTTACGTAGCTCCTATTTCAGATAGCGTACTGGGCTAGGCGGCAACTTTAAGCGCGTGGAATGTCGAGTAAAATGCACTATCAAACTTCTATGATAGGGCAATCAGAGACCGGATTAGATCATTTTATATTTTGGTTAATATAAGAATTCAGCGAAATTCTATCACATTTGTTCAATTTACGTCGCTCCTATTTCAGATAGCGTATTGGGCTAAGCGGCATCTCAAAGCGCATGAAATGGCGAGTAAAATGCACTATTAAACTTCAAGGGTAGGGCAAACAGAGACCCGATTAGATCATTTTATATTATGGTTAATTTAAGAATTCAGTAAAATTCTATCACATTTGTTCAATTTACGTCGTTCCTATTTCAGATAGCGTATTGGGCTATGCGACATCTCAAAGCGCATAAAAATGTCGAGTAAAATGCACTATTAAACTTCTAGGGTAGGGCAAACAGAGACCCGATAAGATCATTTTATATTACGGTTAATATAAGAATTCAGCGTAAGTCTATCACATTTGTTCAACTTACGTCGCTCCTATTTCAGATAGCGTATTGGGCTAAGCGGCATCTCAATGCGCATGAGATGGCGAGTAAAATGCACTATTACACTTCTAGGGTAGGGCAAACAGAGACCCGATTAGATCATTTTATATTTTGGTTAATATAAGAATTGAGCGAAATTCTGTCACATTTGTTCAATTTACGTCGCTCCTATTAAAGATAGCGTATTGGGCTAAGCGGCATCTGAAAGCGCATGAAATGGCGAGTAAAATGCACTATTACACTTCTAGGGCAGGGCAAACAGAGACCCGATTACATCATTTTATATTATGATTAATTTAAGAAGTCAGCAAAATAATATCACATTTGTTCAATTTACGTCGTTCCTATTTCAGATAGCGTACTGGGTTAGGCGGCATCTTAAAGCGCGTGGAAAGGCGAGTAAAATGCACTATTAAACTTCTATGATAGGGCAATCAGAGACCCGATTAGATCATTTTTATATTACGGTTAATATAAGAATTCAGCGTAATTCTATCACATTTGTTCAACTTACGTCGCTCCTATTTCAGATAGCGTACTGGGCTAGGCGGCATCTTAAAGCGCGTGGAATGGCGAGTAAAATGCACTACTAAACTACTATGATAGGGCAATCAGAGACCCGTTTAGGTCATTTTATATTTTGGTTAATATAAGAATTCAGCGAAATTCTATCACATTTGTTCAATTTACGTCGCTCCTATTAAAGATAGCGTATTGGGCTAAGCGGCATCTGAAAGCGCATGAAATGGCGAGTAAAATGCACTATTAAAATTCTAGGGTAGGGCAAACAGAGACCCGATTAGATCATTTTATATTATGATTAATTTAAGAAGTCAGCAAAAATTCTATCACATTTGTTCAATTTACGTCGTTCCTATTTCAGATAGCGTTCTGGGCTAGGCGGCATCTTAAAGCGCGTGGAATGGCGAGTAAAATGCACTATTAAACTTCTATGATAGGGCTATCAGAGACCCGATTAGACCATTTTATGTTTTGGTTAATATAAGAATTCAGCGAAATTCTATCACATTTGTTCAATTTACGTCGCTCCTATTTCAGATAGCGTATTGGGGTAAGCTGCATCTCAAAGCGCAAGATATGGCGAGTAAAATGCACTGTTAAACTTCTAGGGTAGGGCAATCAGAGACCCGATTAGATCATTTTGTATTTTGGTTAATATAAGAATTCAGCGAAATTCTATTACATTTGTTTAATTTACGTCGCTCCTATTTCAGATAGCGTATTGGGCTAAGCGGCATCTCAAAGCGCATGGATTGACTAGTGAAATGCTCTATTAAACTTCTGGGGTAGGGCGAACAGAAACCCGAATAGATCATTTATATTACGGTTAATATAAGAATTCAGCGAAATTCTATCGCATTTGTTCAATTTACGTCGCTCCTATTTCAGATAGCGTATTGGGCTAAGCGGCATCGCAATGCGCATGAAATGGCGAGTAACATGCACTATTAAACTTCTAGGATAAGGCAAACAGAGACCCGATTAGATCATTTTATATTACGGTTAATATAAGAATTCAGCGTAATTCTATCACATTTGTTCAACTTACGTCGCTCCTCTTTCAGATAGCGTACTGGGCTAGGCGGCATCTTGAAGCGCGTGGAATGGCGAGTAAAATGCACTATTAAACTTCTATGATAGGGCTATCAGAGACCCGATTAGATCATTTTATATTTTGGTTAATATAAGAATTCAGCGAATTTCTATCACATTTGTTCAATTTACGTCGCTCATATTTCAGATAGCGTACTGGGCTAAGCGGCATCTCAAAGCGCATGAAATGGCGAGTAAAATGCACTATTAAACTTCTAGGATAAGGCAAACAGAGACCCGATTAGATCATTTTATATTGCGGTTAATATAAGAATTCAGCGTAATTCTGTCACATTTGTTCAACTTACGTAGCTCCTATTTCAGATAGCATACTGGGCTAGGCGGCATCTTAAAGCGCGTGGAATGGCGAGTAAAATGCACTACTAAACTACTATGATAGGGCAATCAGAGACCCGTTTAGGTCATTTTATATTTTGGTTAATATAAGAATTCAGCGAAATTCTATCACATTTGTTCAATTTACGTCGCTCCTATTAAAGATAGCGTATTGGGCTAAGCGGCATCTGAAAGCGCATGAAATGGCGAGTAAAATGCACTATTAAAATTCTAGGGTAGGGCAAACAGAGACCCGATTACATCATTTTATATTATGATTAATTTAAGAAGTCAGCAAAATTCTATCACATTTGTTCAATTTACGTCGTTCCTATTTCAGATAGCGTTCTGGGCTAGGCGGCATCTTAAAGCGCGTGGAATGGCGAGTAAAATGCACTATTAAACTTCTATGATAGGGCTATCAGAGACCCGATTAGATCATTTTATGTTTTGGTTAATATAAGAATTCAGCGAAATTCTATCACATTTGTTCAATTTACGTCGCTCCTATTTCAGATAGCGTATTGGGGTAAGCTGCATCTCAAAGCGCAAGATATGGCGAGTAAAATGCACTGTTAAACTTCTAGGGTAGGGCAATCAGAGACCCGATTAGATCATTTTGTATTTTGGTTAATATAAGAATTCAGCGAAATTCTATTACATTTGTTGAATTTACGTCGCTCCTATTTCAGATAGCGTATTGGGCTAAGCGGCATCTCAAAGCGCATGGATTGACGAGTGAAATGCTCTATTAAACTTCTGGGGTAGGGCGAACAGAAACCCGAATAGATCATTTTATATTACGGTTAATATAAGAATTCAGCGAAATTCTATCGCATTTGTTCAATTTACGTCGCTCCTATTTCAGATAGCGTATTGGGCTAAGTTGGCATCGCAATGCGCATGAAATGGCGAGTAACATGCACTATTAAACTTCTAGGATAAGTCAAACAGAGACCCGATTAGATCATTTTATATTACGGTTAATATAAGAATTCAGCGAAATTCTATCGCATTTGTTCAATTTACGTCGCTCCTATTTCAGATAGCGTATTGGGCTATGCGGCATCTCAAAGCGCATGAAATGACGAGTAAAATGCACTGTTAAACTTCTAGGGTAGGGCAAACAGAGACCCGATTAGATCATTTTATATTACGGTTAATATAAGAATTCAGCGTAATTCTATCACATTTGTTCAACTTACGTCGCTCCTATTTCAGATAGCGTACTGGGCTAGGCGGTATCTCAAAGCGCGTGGAAGGGCGAGTAAAATGCACTACTAAACTTCTATGATAGGGCAATCAGAGACCCGATTAGATCATTTTATATTTTGGTTAATATAAGAATTCAGCGAAATTCTCTCACATTTGTTCAATTTACGTCGCTGATATTTCTGATAGCGTATTGGAGTAAGCGGCATCTCAAAGCGCAAGAAATGTCGAGTAAAATGCACTATTAAACTTCTTGGGTAGTGCAAACAGAACCGATAAGATCATTTTATATTATGGTTAATTTAAGAATTCAGCGAAATTCTCTCAGATTTGTTCAATTTACGTCGCTGATATTTCAGATAGCGTATTGGGCTAAGCGGCATCTCAAAGCGCGATAAATGGCGAGGCAAATGCACTGTTAAACTTCTATGATAGGGAAATCAGAGACCCGATTAGATTATTTTATATTTTGGTTAATATAATAATTCAGCGAAATTCTAACACATTTGTTCCATTTATGTCGCTCCTATTTCAGATAGCGTACTGGGCTAGGCGGCATCTTAAAGCGCGTGGAATGGCGAGTAAAATGCACTATTA
>CAKAJE020001086.1:0-53746 GCA_916610135.2 Macropis europaea | reverse complement strand
GGGTCTCTGTTTGCCCTACCCTAGAAGTTTAATAGTGCATTTTACTCGCCATTTCTCGCGCTTTGAGATGCCGCTTAGCCCAATACGCTATCTGAAATATCAGCGACGTAAATTCAACAAATGTGAGAGAATTTCGCTGAATTCTTATATTAACCAAAATATAAAATGATCTAATCGGGTCTCTGATTGCCCTATCATAGAAGTTTAGTAGTGCATTTTACTCGCCCTTCCACGCGCTTTGAGATACCGCCTAGCCCAGTACGCTATCTGAAATAGGAGCGACGTAAGTTGAACAAATGTGATAGAATTACGCTGAATTCTTATATTAACCGTAATATAAAATGATCTAACCGGATCTCTGTTTGCCCTACCCTAGAAGTTTAACAGTGCATTTTACTCGTCATTTCATGCGCTTTGAGATACCGCATAGCCCAATACGCTCTCTGAAATAGGAACGACGTAAATTGAACAAACGTGATAGAATTTTTCTGAATTCTTATATTAACCATAACATAAAATGATCTAATCGGGACTCTGTTTGCCTTATCCTAGAAGTTTAATAGTGCATTATACTCGCCATTTCATGCGCTATTAGATGCCGCTTAGCCCAGGACGCTATCTGAAATAGGAACGACGTAAATTGAACAAATGTGATAGAATTTTGCTGAATTCTTAAATTAACCATAATATAAAATGATCTAATCGGGACTCTGTTTGCCCTACCCTAGAAGTTTAATAGTGCATTTCACTCGTCATTTCATGCGCTTTGAGATGCCGCTTAGCCCAATACGCTATCTGAAATAGCAGCGACGGAAATTAAACAAATGTGATAGAATGTCCCTGAAATCTTATATTAAACAAAATGTAAAATGATCTAATCGGGTCTCCGATTGCCCTATCATAGAAGTTTAAGAGTGCATTTTACTCGCCATTTCTTGCGCTTTGCGATGCCGCATAGCCCAATACGCTATCTGAAATATCAGCGACGTAAGTTGAACAAATGTGATAGAATTTCGCTGATTTCTTTTATTAAACAAAATATAAAATGATCTAATCGGGTCTCTGATTGCCCTATCATAGAAGTTTAATAGTGCATTTCACTCGCCATTTCATGCGCTTTGAGATGCCACTTAGCCCAATACGCTATCTTCAATACGAGCGACGTAAGTTGAACAAATGTGATAGAATTTCGCTGAATTCTTTTATTAACCATAATGTAAAATGATCTAATTGGGTCTTTCTTCGACCAACCCTAGAAGTTTAATAGTGCATTTCACTCGTCACTTCATGCGCTTTGAGATGCCGCTAAGCACAATAAGCTATCTGGAATAGGAGCGACGTAAATTGAACAAATGTGATAGAATTTCCCTGAATTCTTATATTAACCTTAATGTAAAATGATCTAATTGGGTCTTTCTTCGACCAACCCTAGAAGTTTAATAGTGCATTTCACTCGTCATTTCATGCGCTTTGAGATGCCGCTAAGCCCAATAAGCTGTCTGTAATAGGAGCGACGTAAATTGAACAAATGTGATAGAATTTCCCTGAAATCTTATATTAAACAAAATATAAAATGATCTAATCGGGTCTCTGATTGCCCTAGCATAGAAGTTTAATAGTGCATTTTACTCGCCATTCCGCCCGCTTTAGGATGCCGCCTAGCCCAGTACGCTATCTGAAATAGGAGCGACGTAAATTGAACAAATGTGATAGAATTTTGCTGAATTCTTAAATTAACCATAATATAAATGATCTAATCGGGTCTCTGTTTGCCCTACCCTAGAAGTTTAATAGTGCATTTCACTCGTCACTTCATGCGCTTTGAGATGCCGCTAAGCACAATAAGCTATCTGTAATAGGAGCGACGTAAATTAAGCAAATGTGATAGAATTTCGCTGAATTCTTTTATTAACCAAAATGTAAAATGATCTAATCGGGTCTCCGTTCGCCCTCGCCTAGAAGTTTAATAGTGCATTTTATTCGCCATTTCATGCGCTTTGAGATGTCGCTTAGCCCAATACGCTATCTGAAATAGCAGCGACGTAAATTAAACAAATGTGATAGAATGTCCCTGAAATCTTGTGTTAAACAAAATGTAAAATGATCTAATCGGGTCTCTGATTGCCCTATCATGGAAGACTAGTAGTGCAGTTTACTCACCCTTCCACGCGCTTTAAGATGCGCCTAGCCCAGTACGCTATCTGAAATAGGAGCGACGTAAATTGAACAAATGTGATAGAATTTTGCTGAATTCTTAAATTAACCATAATATAAAATGATCTAATCGGGTCTCTGTTTGCCCTACCCTAGAAGTTTAGTAGTGCATTTCACTCGCCATTTCATGCGCTTTGAGATGCCACTTAGCCCAATACGCTATCTTCAATACGAGCGACGTAAGTTGAACAAATGTGATAGAATTTTGCTTAATTCTTAAATTAACCATAATATAAAATGATCTAATCGGGTCTCTGTTTGCCCAACCCTAGAACTTTAATAGTGCATTTTACTCGCCATTTCATGCCCCTTCAGATGCCGCTTACCCCAATACGCTATCTGAAATAGGAGCGACGTAAATTGAACAAATGTAATCGAATTTCGCTGAATTCTTAAATTAACCATAATATAAAATGAGCTAATCGTGTCTCTGTTTGCCCTACCCTAGAAGTTTAATAGTGCATTTCACTCGTCACTTCATGCGCTTTGAGATGCCGCTAAGCCCAATAAGCTATCTGAAATAGGAGCGACGTAAATTGAAGAAATGAGAAAGAATTATGCTGAATTCTTATATTAACCGTAATATAAAATGATCTAATCGGGTCTCTGATTGCCCTATCATAGAAGTTTAATAGTGCATTTTACTCGCCTTACCACGCGCTTTGAGGTGCCGCTTAGCCCAATATGCTATCTGAAATAGGAGCGACGTAAATTGAACAAATGTGATAGAATTTCCCTGAAATCTTATATAAAACAAAATATAAAATGATCTAATCGGGTCTCTGATTTCCCTATCATGGAAGATTAGTAGTGCATTTTACTCACCCTTCCACGCGCTTTAAGATGCCGCCTAGCCCAGTACGCTATCTGAAATAGGAGCGACGTAAATTGAACAAATGTGATAGAATTTTGCTGAATTCTTAAATTAACCATAATATAAAATGATCTAATCGGGTCTCTGTTTGCCCTACCCTAGAAGTTTAGTAGTGCATTTTACTCGCCGTTCCACGCGCTTTAAGATGCCGCCTAGCCCTGTACAGTATCTGAAATAGGAGCGACGTAAGTTGAACAAATGTGATAGAATTACGCTGAATTCTTATATTAACCGTAATATAAAATGATCTAATCGGGTCTCTGATCGCCCTATCATAGAAGTTTAATAGTGCATTGTACACGCCATTCCACGCGCTTTAAGATGCCGCCTAGCCCAGTACGCTATCTGAAATAGGAGCTACGTAAGTTGAACAAATGTCACAGAATTACGCTGAATTCTTATATTAACCGTAATATAAAATGATCTAATCGGGCCTCTCTTTGCCTTATCCTAGAAGTTTAATACTGCATTTTACTCACCAGTTCATGCGCTTTGAGATGCCGCTTAGACCAATACGCTATCTGAAATAGGAGCGACGTAAATTGAACAAATGTGATAGAATTTCGCTGAATTCTTATATTAACCAAAATATAAAATGATCTAATCCGGTCTCTGTTCGCCCTACCCTAGAAGTTTAATAGTGCATTTTACGAGCCATTTCTTGCGCTTTGAGATGCAGCTTAGCCCAATACGCTATCTGAAATAGGAGCGACGTAAATTGAACAAATGTGATAGAATTTCGCTGAATTCTTATATTAACCTTAATGTAAAATCATCTAATCGGATCTTTGTTCGCCCTACCCTAGAAGTTTAATAGTGCATTTCACTCGTCATTTCATGCGCTTTGAGATGCCGCTTAGAACAATACGCTATCTGAAATAGGAGCGACGTAAATTAAACAAATGTGATAGAATTTCCCTGAAATCTTATATTAAACAAAATATAAAATGATCTAATCGGGTCTCTGATTGCCCTATCATAGAAGTTTAGCAGTGCATTTTACTCGCCATTCCACGCGCTTTAAGATGCCGCCTAGCCCAGTACGCTATCTAAATTAGGAGCGACGTAAGTTGAACAAATGTGATAGAATTTCTCTCAATTCTTAAATTAACCATAATATGAAATGATCTAATCGGGTCTTTGTTTGCCCTACCCTAGACCTTTAATAGTGCATTTTACTCGTCATTTCATGCGCTTTGAGATGCCGCTTAGCATAATACGCTATCTGAAATAGGAGCGATATAAGTCGAACAAATGTGATAGAATTTCACTGAATTCGTATATTAACCAAAATATAAAATGATCTAATCGGGTCTCTGATTGCCCTAGCATAGAAGTTTAATAGTGCATTTTAATCGCCATTCCGAGCGCTTTAACGTGCCGCATAGCCCAGTTCGCTATTTGAAATAGGAGCGACGTAAATTGAACAAATGTGATAGAATTTTGCTGAATTCTTAAATTAACCATAGTATAAAATGATCTAATCGGGTCTCTGTTTGCCCTACCCTAGAAGTTTAATAGTGCATTATGCTCGCCATTTCATGCGCTTTGAGATGCCGCTTAGCCCAATACGCTATCTGAAATAGGAGCGACGTAAATTGAACAAATGTGATAGAATTTCGCTGAATTCTTAAATTAACTATAATATAAATTGATCTAATCGGGTCACTGATTGCCCTACCCTAGAAGTTTAATAGTGCATTTTACTCGCCATTTCATGCGCTTTGAGATGCCGCTTAGCCCAATACGCTATCTGAAATATGAGCGACGTAAATTGAACGAATGTGATAGGATTTCGCTGAATTCTTATATTAACCAAAGTATAAAATGATCTAATCGGGTCTCTGTTTGCCATATCCTAGAAGTTTAGTATTGCATTTTACTCGCCATTTCATGCGCTTTGAGATGCCGCTTAGCCCAATACGGTATCTGAAATAGGAGCGACGTAAATTGAACAAATGTGATAGAATTTCGCTGAATTCTTAAATTAACTATAATATAAAATGATCTAATCGGGTCTCTGTTTGCCCTACCCTAGTAGTTTAATAGTGCATTTTACTCGCCATTTCATGCGCTTTGAGATGCCGCTTAGCCTAATACGCTATCTGAAATAGGAGCGACGAAAGTTGAACAAATGTGATAGAATTTCGCTGAATTATTTTATTAACCAGAATGTAAAATGATCTAATCTGGTGTCTGATTGCCCTATCATAGAAGTTTAATAGTGCATTTTACTCGACATTCCTCGCGCTTTAAGATGCCGCCTAGCCCAGTACGCTATCTGAAATAGGAGCGACGTAAATTGAACAAATGTGATTGAATTTTGCTGAAATCTTAAATTAACCATAATATAAAATGATCTAATCGGGTCTCAGTTTGCCCTACCCTAGAAGTTTAATAGTGCGTTTTACTCGCCATTTCATGCGCTTTGAGATGCCGCTTAGCCCAATACGCTATCTGAAATAGGAGCGACGTAAGGTGAACAAATGTGATAGAATTTCGCTGAATTCTTATATTAACCGTAATATAAAATGATCTAATCGGGTCTCTGTTTGCCTTATCCTAGAAGTTTAATAGTGCATTTTACTCGCCATTCCACGCGCTTTATGATGCAGCCTATCCCAGTACGCTATCTGAAATAGGAGCGACGTAAATTGAACAAATGTGTTAGAATTTCACTGAATTCTTATATTAACCAAAATATAAAATGATCTAATCGGGTCTCTGATAGCCCTATCATAGAAGTTTAATAGTGCATTTTACTCGCCATTCCACGCGCTTTAAGATGCCGCCTAGCCCAGTACGCTATCTGAAAGAGGAGCGACGTATGTTGAACAAATGTGATAGAATTACGCTGAATTCTTATATTAACCGTAATATAAAATGATCTAATCGGGTCTCTGTTTGCCTTATTCTAGAAGTTTAATAGTGCATTTTACTCGTCATTTCATACGCTTTGAGATGCCGCCAAGCCCAATAAGCTATCTGAAATAGGAGCGACGTAAATTGCACAAATGTGACAGAATTTCCCTGAAATCTTATATTAAACAAAATATAAAATGATCTAATCGGGTCTCTGATTGGCCTATCATAGATGTTTAATAGGGTATTTTACTCGCCTTTCCACGCGCTTTAAGATGCCGCCTAGCCCAGTACGCTATCTGAAATAGGAACGACGTAAATTGAACAAATGTGATAGAATTACGCTGAATTCTTATATTAACCGTAATATAAAATGATCTAATCGGGTCTCTGATTGCCCTATCATAGAAGTTTAATAGTGCATTTTACTCGCCTTTCCACGCGCTTTAAGATGCCGCCTAGCCCAGTACGCTATCTGAAATAGGAACGACGTAAATTGAACAAATGTGATAGAATTTTGCTGACTTCTTAAATTAATCATAATATAAAATGATCTAATCGGGTGTCTGTTTGCCCTACCCTAGATGTTTAATAGTGCATTTTACTCGCCATTTCATGCGCTTTCAGATGCCGCTTAGCCCAATACGCTATCTGAAATAGGAGCGACGTAAATTGAACAAATGTGATAGAATTTCGCTGAATTCATATATTAACCAAAATATAAAATGATCTAATCGGGTCTCTGTTTGCCCTACCCTAGAAGTTTAATAGTGCATTTTACTCGCCATTTCTCGCGCTTTGAGATGCCGCTTAGCCCAATACGCTATCTGAAATATCAGCGACGTAAATTGAACAAATCTGAGAGAATTTCGCTGAATTCTTAAATTAACCATAATATAAAATGATCTTATCGGGTCTCTGTTTGCACTACCCTAGAAGTTTAATAGTGCATTTTACTCGACATTTCTTGCGCTTTGAGATGCCGCTTAGTCCAATACGCTATCTGAAATATCAGCGACGTAAATTGAACAAATGTGAGAGAATTTCGCTGAATTCTTATATTAACCAAAATATAAAATGATCTAATCGGGTCTCTGATTGCCCTATCATAGAAGTTTAGTAGTGCATTTTACTCGCCCTTCCACGCGCTTTGAGATACCGCCTAGCCCAGTACGCTATCTGAAATAGGAGCGACGTAAGTTGAACAAATGTGATAGAATTACGCTGAATTCTTATATTAACCGTAATATAAAATGATCTAACCGGATCACTGTTTGCCCTACCCTAGAAGTTTAACAGTGCATTTTACTCGTCATTTCATGCGCTTTGAGATGCCGCATAGCCCAATACGCTATCTGAAATAGGAACGACGTAAATTGAACAAACGTGATAGAATTTTTCTGAATTCTTAAATTAACCATAATATAAAATGATCTAATCGGGTCTCCGTTTGCCCTACCCTTGAAGTTTAATAGTGCATTTTACTCGCCATTCCACGCGCTTTAAGATGCCGCCTAGCCCAGTACGCTATCTGAAATTGGAGCGACGTAACTTGAACAAATGTGATAGAATTACGCTGAATTCTTATATTAACCATAACATAAAATGATCTAATCGGGACTCTGTTTGCCTTATCCTAGAAGTTTAATAGTGCATTATACTCGCCATTTCATGCGCTATTAGATGCCGCTTAGCCCAGGACGCTATCTGAAATAGGAACGACGTAAATTGAACAAATGTGATAGAATTTTGCTGAATTCTTAAATTAACCATAGTATAAAATGATCTAATCGGGTCTCTGTTTGCCCTACCCTAGAAGTTTAATAGTGCATTTCACTCGTCATTTCATGCGCTTTGAGATGCCGCTTAGCCCAATACGCTATCTGAAATAGCAGCGACGGAAATTAAACAAATGTGATAGAATGTCCCTGAAATCTTATATTAAACAAAATGTAAAATGATCTAATCGGGTCTCCGATTGCCCTATCATAGAAGTTTAAGAGTGCATTTTACTCGCCATTTCTTGCGCTTTGCGATGCCGCATAGCCCAATACGCTATCTGAAATATCAGCGACGTAAGTTGATCAAATGTAATAGAATTTCGCTGATTTCTTTTATTAAACAAAATATAAAATGATCTAATCGGGTCTCTGATTGGCCTATCATAGAAGTTTAATAGTGCATTTTACTCGCCTTTCCACGCGCTTTAAGATGCCGCCTAGCCCAGTACGCTATCTGAAATAGGAACGACGTAAATTGAACAAATGTGATAGAATTTTGCTGACTTCTTAAATTAATCATAATATAAAATGATCTAATCGGGTCTCTGTTTGCCCTACCCTAGATGTTTAATAGTGCATTTTACTCGCCATTTCATGCGCTTTCAGATGCCGCTTAGCCCAATACGCTATCTGAAATAGGAGCGACGTAAATTGAACAAATGTGATAGAATTTCGCTGAATTCATATATTAACCAAAATATAAAATGATCTAATCGGGTCTCTGTTTGCCCTACCCTAGAAGTTTAATAGTGCATTTTACTCGCCATTTCTCGCGCTTTGAGATGCCGCTTAGCCCAATACGCTATCTGAAATATCAGCGACGTAAATTGAACAAATCTGAGAGAATTTCGCTGAATTCTTAAATTAACCATAATATAAAATGATCTTATCGGGTCTCTGTTTGCACTACCCTAGAAGTTTAATAGTGCATTTTACTCGACATTTCTTGCGCTTTGAGATGCCGCTTAGTCCAATACGCTATCTGAAATATCAGCGACGTAAATTGAACAAATGTGAGAGAATTTCGCTGAATTCTTATATTAACCAAAATATAAAATGATCTAATCGGGTCTCTGATTGCCCTATCATAGAAGTTTAGTAGTGCATTTTACTCGCCCTTCCACGCGCTTTGAGATACCGCCTAGCCCAGTACGCTATCTGAAATAGGAGCGACGTAAGTTGAACAAATGTGATAGAATTACGCTGAATTCTTATATTAACCGTAATATAAAATGATCTAACCAGATCTCTGTTTGCCCTACCCTAGAAGTTTAACAGTGCATTTTACTCGTCATTTCATGCGCTTTGAGATGCCGCATAGCCCAATACGCTATCTGAAATAGGAACGACGTAAATTGAACAAACGTGATAGAATTTTTCTGAATTCTTAAATTAACCATAATATAAAATGATCTAATCGGGTCTCCGTTTGCCCTACCCTTGAAGTTTAATAGTGCATTTTACTCGCCATTCCACGCGCTTTAAGATGCCGCCTAGCCCAGTACGCTATCAGAAATAGGAGCGACGTAACTTGAACAAATGTGATAGAATTACGCTGAATTCTTATATTAACCGTAACATAAAATGATCTAATCGGGTCTCTGTTTGCCTTATCCTAGAAGTTTAATAGTGCATTATACTCAACATTTCATGCGCCATTAGATGCCGCTTAGCCCAGGACGCTATCTGAAATAGGAACGACGTAAATTGAACGAATGTGATAGAATTTTGCTGAATTCTTAAATTAACCATAATATAAAATGATCTAATCGGGTCTCTGTTTGCCCTACCCTAGAAGTTTAATAGTGCATTTCACTCGTCATTTCATGCGCTTTGAGATGCCGCTAAGCCCAATAAGCTGTCTGTAATAGGAGCGACGTAAATTGAACAAATGTGATAGCATTACGCTGAATTCTTATATTAACCAAAATATTAAATGATCTAATCGGGTCTCTGATTGCCCTATCATAGAAGTTTAATAGTGCATTTTACTCGCCTTTCCACGCGCTTTAAGATGCCGCCTAGCCCAGTACGCTATCTGAAATAGGAGCGACGTAAATTGAACAAATGTGATAGAATTTCCCTGAAATCTTATATTAAACAAAATATAAAATGATCTAATCGGGTCTCTGATTGCCCTAGCATAGAAGTTTAATAGTGCATTTTACTCGCCATTCCGCCCGCTTGAGGATGCCGCCTAGCACAGTACGCTATTTGAAATAGGAGCGACGTAAATTGAACAAATGTGATAGAATTTTGCTGAATTCTTAAATTAACCATAATATAAAATGATCTAATCGGGTCTCTGTTTGCCCTACCCTAGAAGTTTAATAGTGCATTTTACTCGTCACTTCATGCGCTTTGAGATGCCGCTAAGCACAATAAGCTATCTGTAATAGGAGCGACGTAAATTGAGCAAATGTGATAGAATTTCGCTGAATTCTTTTATTAACCAAAATGTAAAATGATCTAATCGGGTCTCTGTTCGCCCTCGCCTAGAAGTTTAATAGTGCATTTTATTCGCCATTTCTTGCGCTTTGAGATGCCGCTTAGCCCAATACGCTATCTGAAATAGCAGTGACGTAAATTAAACAAATGTGATAGAATGTCCCTGAAATCTTATATTAAACAAAATGTAAAATGATCTAATCGTGTCTCTGATTGCCCTATCATAGAAGTTTAAGAGTGCATTTTACTCGCCATTTCTTGCGCTTTGCGATGCCGCATAGCCCAATACGCTATCTGAAATATCAGCGACGTAAGTTGAACAAATGTGATAGAATTTCGCTGAATTCTTTTATTAAACAAAATATAAAATGATCTAATCGGGTCTCTGATTGCCCTATCATAGAAGTTTAATAGTGCATTTGACTCGCCTTACCACGCGCTTTGAGGTGCCGCTTAGCCCAATATGCTATCTGAAATAGGAGCGACGTAAATTGAACAAATGTGATAGAATTTCCCTGAAATCTTATATAAAACAAAATATAAAATGATCTAATCGGGTCTCTGATTTCCCTATCATGGAAGATTAGTAGTGCATTTTACTCACCCTTCCACGCGCTTTAAGATGCCGCCTAGCCCAGTACGCTATCTGAAATAGGAGCGACGTAAATTGAACAAATGTGATAGAATTTTGCTGAATTCTTAAATTAACCATAATATAAAATGATCTAATCGGGTCTCTGTTTGCCCTACCCTAGAAGTTTAGTAGTGCATTTTACTCGCCGTTCCACGCGCTTTAAGATGCCGCCTAGCCCTGTACGCTATCTGAAATAGGAGCGACGTAAATTGAACAAATGTGACAGAATTTCGGTGAATTCTTAAATTAACCATAATATAAAATGGTATAATCGGGTCTCTGTTTGCCCTACCCTAGAAGTTTAATAGTGCATTTTAATCGCAATTTCATGGGCTTTGAGATGCCGCTTAGCCCAATACGCTATCTGAAATAGGAGCGACGTAAATTGAACAAATGTGACAGAATTTCGGTGAATTCTTAAATTAACCATAATATAAAATGGTCTAATCGGGTCTCTGTTTGCCCTACCCTAGAAGTTTAATAGTGCATTTTACTCGCCATTTCATGCGCTTTCAGATGCCGCTAAGCCCAATAAGCTATCTGAAATACGAGCGACGTAAATTGAGCAAATGTGACAGAATTTCCCTGAAATCTTATATTAAACAAAATATAAAATGATCTAATCGGGTCTCTGATTGCCCTATCATAGAAGTTTAATAGTGCATTTTACTCGCCATTCAACGCGCTTTAAGATGCCGCCTAGCCCAGTACGCTATCTGAAATAGGAGCTACGTAAGTTGAACAAATGTGACAGAATTACGCTGAATTCTTATATTAACCTTAATGTAAAATGATCTAATCTGGTCTCTGTTCACCCTACCCTAGAAGTTTAATAGTGCATTTCACTCGTCATTTCATGCGCTTTGAGATGCCGCTTAGCCCAATAAGCTATCTGAAATAGGAGCGACGCAAATTGAACAAATGTGATAGAATTTCGCTGAATTCTTATATTAACCAAAATATAAATTGATCTAATCGGGTCTCTGATTGCCCTATCATAGAAGTTTAATAGTGCATTTTACTCGCCATTCCGCGCGCTTTAAGATACCGCCTAGCCCAGTATGCTATCTGAAATAGGAACTACGTAAATTGAACAAATGTGATAGAATTTCGCTGAATTCTTATATTAACCGTAATATAAAATGATCTATTCGGGTTTCTGTTCGCCCTACCCCAGAAGTTTAATAGATCATTTCACTCGTCAATCCATGCGCTTTGAGATGCCGCTTAGCCCAATACGCTATTTGAAATAGGAGCGACGTAAATTGAGCAAATGTGATAGAATTTCGCTGAATTCTTATATTAACCAAAATACAAAATGATCTAATCGGGTCTCTGATTGCCCTATCATAGAAGTTTGATAGTGCATTTTACTCGCCATTCCACGCGCTTTAAGATGTCGCCTAGCCCAGGACGCTATCTGAAATAGGAGCTACGTAAGTTGAACAAATGTGACAGAGTTACGCTGAATTCTTATATTAACCGCAATATAAAATGATCTAATCGGGTCTCTGTTTGCCTTATCCTAGAAGTTTAATAGTGCATTTTACTCGCCATTTCATGCGCTTTGAGGTGCCGCTTAGCCCAAGACGGTATCTGAAATAGGAGCGACGTAAATTGAACAAATGTGATAGAATTTCGCTGAATTCTAATATTAACCAAAATATGAAATGATCTAATCGTGTCTCTGTTTGCCCTACCCTAGAAGTTTAATAGTGCATTTTACTCGCCATGTCTTGCGCTTTGAGATGCCGCTAAGCCCAATAAGCTATCTGAAATAGGAGCGACGTAAATTGAACAAATGTGACAGAATTTCCCTGAAATCTTATATTAAACAAAATATAAAATGATCTAATCGGGTCTCTGATTGCCCTATCATAGAAGTTTAATAGTGCATTTTACTCGCCATTCAACGCGCTTTAAGATGCCGCCTAGCCCAGTACGCTATCTGAAATAGGAGCTACGTAAGTTGAACAAATGTGACAGAATTACGCTGAATTCTTATATTAACCTTAATGTAAAATGATCTAATCTGGTCTCTGTTCACCCTACCCTAGAAGTTTAATAGTGCATTTCACTCGTCATTTCATGCGCTTTGAGATGCCGCTTAGCCCAATAAGCTATCTGAAATAGGAGCGACGCAAATTGAACAAATGTGATAGAATTTCGCTGAATTCTTATATTAACCAAAATATAAAATGATCTAATCGGGTCTCTGATTGCCCTATCATAGAAGTATAATAGTGCATTTTACTCGCCATTCCACGCGCTTTAAGATGCCGCCTAGCCCAGGACGCTATCTGAAATAGCAGCTACGTAAGTTGAACAAATGTGACAGAGTTACGCTGAATTCTTATATTAACCGCAATATAAAATGATCTAATCGGGTCTCTGGTTGCCCTATCCTAGAAGTTTAATAGTGCATTTTACTCGCCATTTCATGCGCTTTGAGATGCCGCTTAGCCCAGTACGCTATCTGAAATAGGAGCGACGTAAATTGAACAAATGTGATAGAATTTCGCTGAATTCTTATATTAACCAAAATATAAAATGATCTAATCGGGTCTCTGATAGCCCTATCATAGAAGTTTAATAGTGCATTTTACTCGCCATTCCACGCGCTTTAAGATGCCGCCTAGCCCAGTACGCTATCTGAAAGAGGAGCCACGTAAGTTGAACAAATGTGATAGAATTACGCTGAATTCTTATATTAACCGTAATATAAAATGATCTAATCGGGTCTTTGTTTGCCTTATCCTAGAAGTGTAATAGTGCATGTTACTCGCCATTTCATGCGCATTGAGATGCCGCTTAGCCCAATACGCTATCTGAAATAGGAGCGACGTAAATTGAACAAATGTGATAGAATTTCGCTGAATTCTTATATTAACCGTAATATAAAATGATCTATTCGGGTTTCTGTTCGCCCTACCCCAGAAGTTTAATAGAGCATTTCACTCGTCAATCCATTCGCTTTGAGATGCCGCGTAGCCCAATACGCTATCTGAAATAGGAGCGACGTAAATTGAACAAATGTAATAGAATTTCGCTGAATTCTTATATTAACCAAAATATAAAATGATCTAATCGGGTCTCTGATTGCCCTATCATAGAAGTTTAATAGTGCATTTTACTCGCCATTCCACGCGCTTTAAGATGCCGCCTATCCGAGTACGCTATTTGAAATAGGAGCGACGTAAATTTAACAAATGTGATAGAATTACGTTGAATTCTTATATTAACCGTAATATAAAATGATCTAATCGGGTCTCTGTTTGCCTTACCCTATAAGTTTAATAGTGCATTTCACTCGTCATTTCATGCGCTTTGAGATGCCGCTTAGCCCAATAAGCTATCTGAAATAGGAGCGACGTAAATTGAACAAATGTGATAGAATTTCGCTGAATTCTTAAATTAACCATAATATAAAATGATCTAATGGGGTCTCTGTTTGCCCTACCCTAGAAGTTTAATAGTGCAGTTTACTCGTTATTTCATGCGCTTTGAGATGCCGCTTAGCACAATACGCTATCTGAAATAGGAGCGATGTAAATTGATCAAATGTGATAGAATTTCGCTGAATTCTTTTATTAACCATAACCTAAAATGATCTAATCGGGTCTCTGTTTGCCCTACCCTAGAAGTTTTATAGTGCATTTTACTCGCCATTTCTCGCGCTTTGAGATGCCGCTTAGCCCAATACGCTATCTGAAATATCAGCGACGTAAATTGAACAAATGTGAGAGAATTTCGCTGAATTCTTAAATTAACCATAATATAAAATGATCTTATCGGGTCTCTGTTTGCACTACCCTAGAAGTTTAATAGTGCATTTTACTCGACATTTCTTGCGCTTTGAGATGCCGCTTAGCCCAATACGCTATCTGAAATAGAAGCGACGTAAATTGAACAAATGTGATAGAATTTCGCTGAATTCTTTTATTAACCATAACGTAAAATGATCTAATCGGGTCTCTGTTTGCCCTACCCTAGAAGTTTAATAGTGCATTTTACTCGCCATTTCTCGCGCTTTGAGATGCCGCTTAGCCCAATACGCTATCTGAAATATCAGCGACGAAAGTTGAACAAATGTGATAGAATTACGTTGAATTCTTATATTAACCGTAATATAAAATGATCTAATCGGGTCTCTGTTTGCCTTACCCTATAAGTTTAATAGTGCATTTTACTCGCCATTTCATGCGCTTTGAGATGCCGCTTAGCCCAATACGGTATCTGAAATAGCAGCGACGTAAATTGAACATATGTGATAGAATTTCGCTGGATTCTAATATTAACCAAAATATGAAATGATCTAATCGTGTCTCTGTTTGCCCTACCCTAGAAGTTTAATAGTGCATTTTACTCGCCATGTCTTGCGCTTTGAGATGCAGCTTACCCCAATACGCTATCTGAAATAGGAGCGACGTGAATTGAACAAATGTGACAGAATTTCGCTGAATTCTTATATTAACCAAAACATAAAATGATCTAATCGGGTCTCTGATTGCCCTATCATAGAAGTATAATAGTGCATTTTACTCGCCATGTCTTGCGCTTTGAGATGCAGCTTACCCCAATACGCTATCTGAAATAGGAGCGACGTAAATTGAACAAATGTGACAGAATTTCGCTGAATTCTTATATTAACCAAAACATAAAATGATCTAATCGGGTCTCTGATTGCCCTATCATAGAAGTATAATAGTGCATTTTACTCGCCATTCCACGCGCTTTAAGATGCCGCCTAGCCCAGGACGCTATCTGAAATAGGAGCTACGTAAGTTGAACAAATGTGACAGAGTTACGCTGAATTCTTATATTAACCGCAATATAAAATGATCTAATCGGGTCTCTGATAGCCCTATCATAGAAGTTTAATAGTGCATTTTACTCGCCATTCCACGCGCTTTAAGATGCCGCCTAGCCCAGTACGCTATCTGAAAGAGGAGCGACGTAAGTTGAACAAATGTGATAGAATTACGCTGAATTCTTATATTAACCGTAATATAAAATGATCTAATCAGGTCTTTGTTTGCCTTATCCTAGAAGTGTAATAGTTCATGTTACTCGCCATTTCATGCGCATTGAGATGCCGCTTAGCCCAATACGCTATCTGAAATAGGAGCGACGTAAATTGAACAAATGTGATAGAATTACGCTGAATTCTTATATTAACCGTAATATAAAATGATCTATTCGGGTTTCTGTTCGCCCTACCCCAGAAGTTTAATAGAGCATTTCACTCGTCAATCCATTCGCTTTGAGATGCCGCGTAGCCCAATACGCTATCTGAAATAGGAGCGACGTAAATTGAACAAATGTAATAGAATTTCGCTGAATTCTTATATTAACCAAAATATGAAATGATCTAATCGGGTCTCTGATTGCCCTATCATAGAAGTTTAATAGTGCATTTTACTCGCCATTCCACGCGCTTTAAGATGCCGCCTATCCGAGTACGCTATTTGAAATAGGAGCGACGTAAATTGAACAAATGTGATAGAATTTCCCTGAATTCTTATATTAACCTTAATGTAAAATGATCTAATCGGGTCTCTGTCGCCCTACCCTAGAAGTTTAATAGTGCATTTCACTCGTCATTTCATGCGCTTTGAGTTGCCGCTTAGCCCAATACGCTATCTGAAATAGGAGCGACGTAAATTGAACAATTGTGATAGAATTTCGCTGAATTTTTATATTAACCAAAATATAAAATGATCTAATCGGGTCTCTGATTGCCCTATCATAGAAGTTTAATATTGCATTTTACTCGCCATTCCACGCGCTTTAAGATGCCGCCTAGCTCAGTACGCTATCTGAAATAGGAGCGACGAAAGTTGAACAAATGTGATAGAATTACGTTGAATTCTTATATTAACCGTAATATAAAATGATCTAATCGGGTCTCTGTTTGCCTTACCCTATAAGTTTAATAGTGCATTTCACTCGTCATTTCATGCGCTTTGAGATGCCACTTAGCCCAATAAGCTATCTGAAATAGGAGCGACGTAAATTGAACAAATGTGATAGAATTTCGCTGAATTCTTAAATTAACCATAATATAAAATGATCTAATGGGGTCTCTGTTTGCCCTACCCTAGAAGTTTAATAGTGCATTATACTCGTTATTTCATGCGCTTTGAGATGCCGCTTAGCACAATACGCTATCTGAAATAGGAGCGATGTAAATTGATCATATGTGATAGAATTTCGCTGAATTCTTTTATTAACCATAACGTAAAATGATCTAATCGGGTCTCTGTTTGCCCTACCCTAGAAGTTTAATAGTGCATTTTACTCGCCATTTCTCGCGCTTTGAGATGCCGCTTAGCCCAATACGCTATCTGAAATATCAGCGACGAAAGTTGAACAAATGTGATAGAATTACGTTGAATTCTTATATTAACCGTAATATAAAATGATCTAATCGGGTCTCTGTTTGCCTTACCCTATAAGTTTAATAGTGCATTTTACTCGCCATTTCATGCGCTTTGAGATGCCGCTTAGCCCAATACGGTATCTGAAATAGCAGCGACGTAAATTGAACATATGTGATAGAATTTCGCTGAATTCTAATATTAACCAAAATATGAAATGATCTAATCGTGTCTCTGTTTGCCCTACCCTAGAAGTTTAATAGTGCATTTTACTCGCCATGTCTTGCGCTTTGAGATGCAGCTTACCCCAATACGCTATCTGAAATAGGAGCGACGTGAATTGAACAAATGTGACAGAATTTCGCTGAATTCTTATATTAACCAAAACATAAAATGATCTAATCGGGTCTCTGATTGCCCTATCATAGAAGTATAATAGTGCATTTTACTCGCCATGTCTTGCGCTTTGAGATGCAGCTTACCCCAATACGCTATCTGAAATAGGAGCGACGTAAATTGAACAAATGTGACAGAATTTCGCTGAATTCTTATATTAACCAAAACATAAAATGATCTAATCGGGTCTCTGATTGCCCTATCATAGAAGTATAATAGTGCATTTTACTCGCCATTCCACGCGCTTTAAGATGCCGCCAAGCCCAGGACGCTATCTGAAATAGGAGCTACGTAAGTTGAACAAATGTGACAGAGTTACGCTGAATTCTTATATTAACCGCAATATAAAATGATCTAATCGGGTCTCTGATAGCCCTATCATAGAAGTTTAATAGTGCATTTTACTCGCCATTCCACGCGCTTTAAGATGCCGCCTAGCCCAGTACGCTATCTGAAAGAGGAGCGACGTAAGTTGAACAAATGTGATAGAATTACGCTGAATTCTTATATTAACCGTAATATAAAATGATCTAATCGGGTCTTTGTTTGCCTTATCCTAGAAGTGTAATAGTTCATGTTACTCGCCATTTCATGCGCATTGAGATGCCGCTTAGCCCAATACGCTATCTGAAATAGGAGCGACGTAAATTGAACAAATGTGATAGAATTACGCTGAATTCTTATATTAACCGTAATATAAAATGATCTATTCGGGTTTCTGTTCGCCCTACCCCAGAAGTTTAATAGAGCATTTCACTCGTCAATCCATTCGCTTTGAGATGCCGCGTAGCCCAATACGCTATCTGAAATAGGAGCGACGTAAATTGAACAAATGTAATAGAATTTCGCTGAATTCTTATATTAACCAAAATATGAAATGATCTAATCGGGTCTCTGATTGCCCTATCATAGAAGTTTAATAGTGCATTTTACTCGCCATTCCACGCGCTTTAAGATGCCGCCTATCCGAGTACGCTATTTGAAATATCAGCGACGTAAATTGAACAAATGTGAGAGAATTTCGCTGAATTCTTAAATTAACCATAATATAAAATCATCTTATCGGGTCTCTGTTTGCACTACCCTAGAAGTTTAATAGTGCATTTTACTCGACATTTCTTGCGCTTTGAGATGCCGCTTAGTCCAATACGCTATCTGAAATATCAGCGACGTAAATTGAACAAATGTGAGAGAATTTCGCTGAATTCTTATATTAACCAAAATATAAAATGATCTAATCGGGTCTCTGATTGCCCTATCATAGAAGTTTAGTAGTGCATTTTACTCGCCCTTCCACGCGCTTTGAGATACCGCCTAGCCCAGTACGCTATCTGAAATAGGAGCGACGTAAGTTGAACAAATGTGATAGAATTACGCTGAATTCTTATATTAACCGTAATATAAAATGATCTAATCGGGTCTCTGTTTGCCCTACCCTAGAAGTTTAACAGTGCATTTTACTCGTTATTTCATGCGCTTTGAGATGCCGCATAGCCCAATACGCTATCTGAAATCGGAACGACGTAAATTGAACAAATGTGTTAGAATTTCGCTGAATTATTATGTTAACCAAAATATAAAATAATCTAATCGGGTCTCTGATTTCCCTATCATAGAAGATTAACAGTGCATTTGACTCGCCATTTCATGCGCTTTGAGATGCCGCCTAGCCCAGTACGCTATCTGAAATAGGAGCGACGTATGTTGAACAAATGTGATAGAATTTCCCTGAATTCTTATATTAACCTTAATGTAAAATGATCTAATCGGGTCTCTGTTTGCACTACCCTAGAAGTTTAATAGTGCATTTTATTCGACATTTCTTGCGCTTTGAGATGCCGCTTAGTCCAATACGCTATCTGAAATACCAGCGACGTAAATTGAACAAATGTGAGAGAATTTCGCTGAATTCTTATATTACCCAAAATATAAAATGATCTAATCGGGTCTCTGATTGCCCTATCATAGAAGTTTAGTAGTGCATTTTACTCGCCCTTCCACGCGCTTTGAGATGCCGCATAGCCCAATACGCTATCTGAAATAGGAACGACGTAAATTGAACAAATGTGATAGAATTTTTCTGAATTCTTAAATTAACCATAATATAAAATGATATAATCGGGTCTCTGTTTGCCCTACCCTTGAAGTTTAATAGTGCATTTTACTCGCCATTCGACGCGCTTTAAGATGCCGCCTAGCACAGTACGCTATCTGAAATAGGAGCGACGTAAATGGAACAAATGTGTTAGAATTTCGCTGAATTATTATATTAACCAAAATATAAAATAATCTAATCGGGCCTCTGATTTCCCTATCATAGAAGTTTAACAGTGCATTTGACTCGCCATTTCATGCGCTTTGAGATGCCGCTTAGCCCAATACGCTATCTGAAATAGGGGCGACGTAAATTGAACAAATGTGATAGAATTACTCTGAATTCTTATATTAACCGTAATATAAAATGATCTAATCGGGTCTCTGTTTGCCTTACCCTAGAAGTTTAATAGTGCATTTTACTCGCCATTTCATGCGCTTTGTGATGCCGCTTAGCCCAATACGCTATCTGAAATAGGAGCGACGTAAATTGAACAAATGTGATAGAATTTCGCTGAATTCTTAAATTAACCATAATATAAAATGATCTAATGGGGTCTCTGATTGCCCTACCCTAGAAGATTAATAGTGCATTTCACTCGCCATTTCATGCGCTTTGAGGTGCCGCTTAGCCCAATAAGCTATCTGAAATAGGAGCGACGCAAATTGAACAAATGTGATAGAATTTCGCTGAATTCTTATATTAACCAAAATATAAAATGATCTAATCGGGTCTCTGTTTGCCCTACCCTAGAAGTTTAATAGTGCATTTTACTCGCCATTTCTCGCGCTTTGAGATGCCGCTTAGCCCAATACGCTATCTGAAATATCAGCGACGTAAATTGAACAAATGTGAGAGAATTTCGCTGAATTCTTAAATTAACCATAATATAAAATGATCTTATCGGGTCACTGTTTGCACTACCCTAGAAGTTTAATAGTGCATTTTACTCGACATTTCTTGCGCTTTGAGATGCCGCTTGGTCCAATACGCTATCTGAAATAGGAGCGACGTAAATTGAATAAATGTGATAGAATTTCGCTGAATTCTTATATTAACCAAAATATAAATGATCTAATCGGATCTCTGATTGCCCTATCATAGAAGTTTAATAGTGCATTTTACTCGCCATTCCATGCGTTTTAAGGTGCCGCCTAGCCCAGTACGCTATCTGAAATAGGAGCGACGTAAACTGAACAAATGTGATAGAATTTTGCTGAATTCTTAAATTAACCATAATATAAAATGATCTAGTCGGGTCTCTGATTGCCCTACTCTAGAAGTTTAATAGTGCATTTTACTCGCCATTTCATGCGCTTTGAGATGCCGTTTAGCCCAATACGCTATCTGAAATAGGAGCGACGTAAATTGAACAAATGTGATAGAATTTCGCTGAATTCTTATATTAACCAAAATATAAAATGATTTAATCGGGTCTCTGTTTGCCCCATCATAGAAGTTTAATAGTGCATTTTACCCGCCATTCCACGCGCTTTAAGATGCCGCCTAGCCCAGTACGCTATCTGAAATAGGAGCTACGTAAGTTGAACAAATGTGTCAGAGTTACGCTGAATTCTTATATTAACCGCAATATAAAATGATCTAATCGGGTCTCTGTTTGCCTTATCCTAGAAGTTTAATAGTGCATTTTACTCGCCATTTCATGCGCTTTGAGATGCCGCTTAGCCCAATACGCTGTCTGAAATAGGAGCCACGTAAGTTGAACAAATGTGATAGAATTTCGCTGAATTCTTATATTTACCGTAATATAAAATGATCTAATCGGTTCTCTGATTGCCCTACCATAGAAGTTTAATGGTGCATTTTACTCACCATTCCACGCGCTTTAAGTTGCCGCCTAGCCCAGTACGCTATCTGAAATAGGAGCTACGTAAGTTGAACAAATGTGACAGAATTACGCTGAATTCTTATATTTACCGTAATATAAAATGATCTAATCGGGTCTCTGCTTGCCTTATCCTAGAAGTTTAATAATGCATTTTACTCGCTATTTCATGCGCTTTGAGATGCCGCTTAGCCCAATACGCTATCTGAAATAGGAGCGACGTAAATTGAACAAATGTGATAGAATTTCGCTGAATTCTTATATTAACCTCAATGTAAAATGATCTAATCGGGTCTTCGTTCGCCCTACCCTAGAAGTTTAATAGTGCATTTCACTCGTCATTTCATGCGCTTTGAGATGCCGCTTAGCCCAATAAGGTATCTGAAATAGGAGCGACGTAAATTGACCAAATGCGATAGAATTTCGCTGAATTCTTATATTAACCAAAATATAAAATGATCTAATCGGGTCTCTGATTGCCCTATCATAGAAGTTTAATAGTGCATTTTACTCGCCATTTCTTGCGCTTTGAGATGCCGCTTAGCCCAGTACGCTATCTGAAATAGGAGCGACGTAAATTGAACAAATATGAGAGAATTTCGCTGAATTATTATATTAACCAAAATATAAAATAATCTAACCGGGTCTCTGATTGCCCTATCATAGAAGTTTAAAAGTGCATTTCTCTCGTCATTTCATGCGCTTTGAGATGCCGCTTAGCCCAATACGCTATCTGAAATAGGAGCGACGTAAATTGAACAAATGTGATAGAATTTCCATGAAATCTTATATTAAACAAAATATAAAATGATCTAAACGGGACTCTGATTGCCCTATCATAGAAGTTTAGTAGTGCATTTTACTCGCCCTTCCACGCGCTTTAAGATGCCGCCTAGCCCAGTACACTATCTGCAATAGGAGCGACGTATGTTGAACAAATGTGATATAATTACTCTGAATTCTTATATTAACCGTAATATTAAATGATCTAATCGGGTCTCGGTTTGCCTTACCCTAGAAGTTTAATAGTGCGTTTTACTCGCCATTTCATGCGCTTTGAGATGCCGCTTAGCCCAATACGCTATCTGCAACATGAGCGACGTAAATTGAACAAATGTGATAGAATTTCGCTGAATTCTTAAATTAACCATAATATAAAATGTTCTAATCAGGTCTCTGTTTGCCCTACCCTAGAAGTTTAATAGTACATTTTACTCGCCATTTCTTGCGCTTTGAGATGCCGCTTAGCCCAATACGCTATCTGAAATATCAGCGACGTAAATTGAACAAATGTGAGAGAATCTCGCTGAATTCTTATATTAACCTTAATATAAAATGATCTAATCGGGTCTCTGTTTGCCCTACCCTAGAAGTTTAATAGTGCATTTCACTCGTCATTTCATGCGCTTTGCGATGCCGCTTAGCCCAATAAGCTATCTGAAATAGGAGCGACGTAAATTGAACAAATGTGATAGAATTTCGCTGAATTCTTATATTAACCAAAATATAAAATGATCTAATCGGGTCTCTGTTCGCCCTAGCGTAGAAGCTTAATTGTGCATTTTATTCGTCATTTCATGCGCTTTGAGATGCCGCTTAGCCCAATACGCTATCTGCAATAGGAGCGACGTATGTTGAACAAATGTGATAGAATATCCCTGAATTCTTATATTAACCTTAATGTAAAATGATCTAATCGGGTCTCTGTTTGCCCTACCCCAGAAGTTTAATAGTGCATTTCACTCGTCATTTCATGCGCTTTGCGATGCCGCTTAGCCCAATAAGCTATCTGAAATAGGAGCGACGTAAATTGAACAAATGTGATAGAATTTCGCTGAATTCTTATATTAACCAAAATATAAAATGATCTAGTCGGGTCTCTGATTGCCCTATCATAGAAGTTTAATAGTGCATTTTACTCGCCATTCCACGCGCTTTAAGGTGCCGCCTAGCCCAGTACGCTATCTGAAATAGGAGCGACGTAAGTTGAACAAATGTGATAGAATTTTGCTGAATTCTTAAATTAACCATAATGTAAAATGATCGAATCGGGTCTCTGATTGCCCTACCCTAGAAGTTTAATAGTTCATTTTACTCGCCATGTCTTGCGCTTTGAGATGCCGCTTGGCCCAATACGCTATCTGAAATATCAGCGACGTAAATTGAACAAATGTGAGAGAATCTCGCTGAATTCTTATATTAACCAAAATATAAAATGATCTAATCGGGTCTATGATTGCCCTATCATAGAGGTTTAAAAGTGCATTTTACTCGCCATTCCACGCGCTTTAAGATGCCGCCTAGCCCAGTACGCTATCTGAAATAGGAGCGACGTAAATTGAACAAATGTGATAGAATTTCGCTGAATTCTTATATTAACCGTAATATAAAATGATCTAATCGGGTCCCTGTTTGCCCTACCCTAGAAGTGTAATAGTGCATTTTACTCGTCATTTCATGCGCTTCGAGATGCCGCATAGCCCAATACGCTATCTGACATAGGAGCGACGTAAATTGAACAAATGTGATAGAATTTCGCTGAATTCTTAAATTAACCATAATATAAAATGATCTAATGGGGTCTCTGATTGCCCTACCCTAGAAGATTAATAGTGCATTTCACTCGCCATTTCATGCGCTTTGAGATGCCGCTTAGCCCAATACGCTATCTGACATAGGAGCGACGTAAATTGAACAAATGTGATAGAATTTCGCTGAATTCTTAAATTAACCATAATATAAAATGATCTAATGGGGTCTCTGATTGCCCTATCCTAGAAGATTAATAGTGCATTTCACTCGCCATTTCATGCGCTTTGAGATGCCGCTTAGCCCAATACGCTATCTGACATAGGAGCGACGTAAATTGAACAAATGTGAGAGAATCTCGCTGAATTCTTATATTAACCTTAATATAAAATGATCTAATCGGGTCTCTGTTTGCCCTACCCTAGAAGTTTAATAGTGCATTTCACTCGTCATTTCATGCGCTTTGCGATGCCGCTTAGCCCAATAAGCTATCTGAAATAGGAGCGACGTAAATTGAACAAATGTGATAGAATTTCGCTGAATTCTTATATTCACCAAAATATAAAATGATCTAATCGGGTCTCTGATTGCCCTATCATAGAAGATTAATAGTGCAGTTTACTCTCCACTCCACGCGCTTTAAGATGCCGCCTAGCCCAGTACGCTATCTGAAATAGGAGCGACGTAAATTGAACAAATGTGGTAGAATTTTGCTGAATTCTTAAATTAACCATAATATAAAATGATCTAATCGGGTCTCTGTTTGCCTTATCCTAGAAGTTTAATAGTGCATTTTACTCGCCATTTCTTGCGCTTTGAGATGACGCTTAGCACAAGTCGCTATCTGAAATAGGAGCGATGTAAATTGAACAAATGTGATAGAATTTCGCTGAATTCTTATATTAACCTTAATGTAAAATGATCTAATCGGGTCTTTGATCGCCCTACCCTTGAAGTTTAATAGTGCATTTCACTCGTCATTTCATGCGCTTTGAGATGCCGCTTAGCTCAATAAGCTATCTGAAATAGGAGCGACGTAAATTGAACAAATGTGATAGAATTTCGCTGAATTCTTATATTAACCAAAATATGAAATGATCTAATCGGATCTCTGATTGCCCTATCATAGAAGTTTAATAGTGCATTTTACTCGCCATTACACACGCTTTAAGATGCCGCCTAGCCCAGTACGCTATCTGAAATAGGAACGACGTAAATTGAACAAATGTGATAGAATTTCGCTGAATTCTTATATTAACCGTAATATAAAATGATCTAATCGGGTCTCTGTTTGCCTTACCCTAGAAGTTTAATAGTGCATTTTACTCGCCATTTTATGCGCTTTGAGATGCCGCTTAGCCCAATATGCTATCTGATATAGGAGCGACGTAAATTGAACAAATGTGATAGAATTACGCTGAATTCTTATATTAACCAAAATATAAAATGATCTAATCGGGTCTCTGATTGCCCTATCATAGAAGATTAATAGTGCATTTTACTCGCCATTCCACGCGCTTTAAGATGCCGCCTAGCCCAGTATGCTATCTGAAATAGGAACGACGTAAATTGAACAAATGTGATAGAATTTTGCTGTATTCTTAAATTAACCATAATATAAAATGATCTAATCGGGTCTCTGATTGCCCTACCCTAGAAGTTTAATAGTGCATTTTACTCGTCATTTCATGCGCTTTGAGATGCCGCTTAGCCCAAGAAGCTGTCTGAAATAGGAGCGACGTAAATTGAACAAATGTGATAGAAGTTCCCTGAATTCTTAAATTAACCATAATATAAAATGATCTAATGTGGTCTCTGTTTGCCTTACCCTAGAAGTTTAATAGTGCGTTTTACTCGTCATTTCTTGCGCTTTGAGATGCCGCTTAGCACAAGTCGCTATCTGAAATAGGAGCGATGTAAATTGAACAAATGTGGTAGAATTTCGCTGAATTCTTATATTAACCTTAATGTAAAATGATCTAATCGGGTCTTTGTTCGCCCTACCCTAGAAGTTTAACATTGCATTTTACTCGCCACTACATGCGCTTTGAGATGCCGCTTAGCCCAATAAGCTATGTGAAATAGGAGCGACGTAAATTGAACAAATGTGATAGAATTTCGCTGAATTCTTATATTAACCAAAATATAAAATGATCTAATCGGGTCTCTGATTGCCCTATCATAGAATTTTAACAGTGCATTTTACTCGTCACTCCACGCGCTTTAAGATGCCGCCTAGCCCAGTCCGCTATCTGAAATAGGAGCGACGTAAATTGAACAAATGTGATAGAATTTTGCTGAATTCTTAAATTAACCATAATATAAAATGATGTAATCGGGTCTCTGTTCGCCCTACCCAAGAAGTTTAATAGTGCATTTCTCTCGTCATTTCATGCGCTTTGAGATGCCGTTTAGCCCAATAGCTATCTGAAATAGGAGCGACGTAAATTGAACAAATGAGATAGAATTTCGCTGAATTCTTAAATTAACCATAATATAAAGTCATCTAAACTGGTCTCTGTTTGCCCCACCCTAGAAGTTTAATAGTGCATTTTACTCGCCATTTCTTGCGCTTTGAGATGCCGCTTAGCCCAATACGCTATCTGAAATAGGAGCGACGTAAATTGAACAAATGTGATAGAATTTCGCTGAATTCTTATATTAACCAAAATATAAAATGATCTAATCGGGTCTCTGATTGCCCTATCATAGAAGTTTAAGAGTGCATTTGCTCGCCATTCCACGCGCTTTAAGATGCCGCCTAGCCCAGAACGCTATCTGAAATAGGAGCGACGTAAATTGAACAAATGTGATAGAATTTCCCTGAAATCTTATATTAAAGAAAATATAAAATGATCTAAACGGGACTCTGATTGCCCTATCATAGAAGTTTAGTAGTGCATTTTACTCGCCATTCCACGGGCTTTAAGATGCCGCCTATCCGAGTACGCTTTCTGAAATAGGAGCGACGTAAGTTGAACAAATGTGATAGAATAACGCTGAATTCTTATATTAACCGTAATATAAAATGATCTAATCGGGTCTCTGATTGCCCTATCATAGAAGATTAAGAGTGCATTTTGCTCGCCATTCCACGCGCTTTAAGATGCCGCCTAGCCCAGTACGCTATCTGAAATAGGAGCGACGTAAATTGAACAAATGTGATAGAATTTTGCTGAATTCTTAAATTAACCATAATATAAAATGATGTAATCTTGTCTCTGTTCGCCCTACCCAAGAAGTTTAATAGTGCATTTCTCTCGTCATTTCATGCGCTTTGAGATGCCGCATAGCCCAATACGCTATCTGAAATAGGAGCGACGTAAATTGAACAAATGTGATAGAATTTCGCTGAATTCTTATATTAACCGTAATATAAAATGATCTAATCGGGTCTCTGTTTGCCTTACCCTAGAAGTTTAATAGTGCATTTTACTCGCCATTTTATGCGCTTTGAGATGCCGCTTAGCCCAATATGCTATCTGATATAGGAGCGACGTAAATTGAACAAATGTGATAGAATTACGCTGAATTCTTATATTAACCAAAATATAAAATGATCTAATCGGGTCTCTGATTGCCCTATCATAGAAGATTAATAGTGCATTTTACTCGCCATTCCACGCGCTTTAAGATGCCGCCTAGCCCAGTATGCTATCTGAAATAGGAACGACGTAAATTGAACAAATGTGATAGAATTTTGCTGTATTCTTAAATTAACCATAATATAAAATGATCTAATCGGGTCTCTGTTTGCCCTACCCTAGAAGTTTAATAGTGCATTTTACTCGTCATTTCATGCGCTTTGAGATGCCGCTTAGCCCAAGAAGCTGTCTGAAATAGGAGCGACGTAAATTGAACAAATGTGATAGAAGTTCCCTGAATTCTTAAATTAACCATAATATAAAATGATCTAATGTGGTCTCTGTTTGCCTTACCCTAGAAGTTTAATAGTGCGTTTTACTCGTCATTTCTTGCGCTTTGAGATGCCGCTTAGCACAAGTCGCTATCTGAAATAGGAGCGATGTAAATTGAACAAATGTGGTAGAATTTCGCTGAATTCTTATATTAACCTTAATGTAAAATGATCTAATCGGGTCTTTGTTCGCCCTACCCTAGAAGTTTAATAGTGCATTTTACTCGCCACTACATGCGCTTTGAGATGCCGCTTAGCCCAATAAGCTATGTGAAATAGGAGCGACGTAAATTGAACAAATGTGATAGAATTTCGCTGAATTCTTATATTAACCAAAATATAAAATGATCTAATCGGGCCTCTGATTGCCCTATCATAGAATTTTAACAGTGCATTTTACTCGTCACTCCACGCGCTTTAAGATGCCGCCTAGCCCAGTCCGCTATCTGAAATAGGAGCGACGTAAATTGAACAAATGTGATAGAATTTTGCTGAATTCTTAAATTAACCATAATATAAAATGATGTAATCGGGTCTCTGTTCGCCCTACCCAAGAAGTTTAATAGTGCATTTCTCTCGTCATTTCATGCGCTTTGAGATGCCGTTTAGCCCAATAGCTATCTGAAATAGGAGCGACGTAAATTGAACAAATGAGATAGCATTTCGCTGAATTCTTAAATTAACCATAATATAAAGTCATCTAAACTGGTCTCTGTTTGCCCCACCCTAGAAGTTTAATAGTGCATTTTACTCGCCATTTCTTGCGCTTTGAGATGCCGCTTAGCCCAATACGCTATCTGAAATAGGAGCGACGTAAATTGAACAAATGTGATAGAATTTCGCTGAATTCTTATATTAACCAAAATATAAAATGATCTAATCGGGTCTCTGATTGCCCTATCATAGAAGTTTAAGAGTGCATTTTGCTCGCCATTCCACGCGCTTTAAGATGCCGCCTAGCCCAGTACGCTATCTGAAATAGGAGCGACGTAAATTGAACAAATGTGATAGAATTTCCCTGAAATCTTATATTAAAGAAAATATAAAATGATCTAAACGGGACTCTGATTGCCCTATCATAGAAGTTTAGTAGTGCATTTTACTCGCCATTCCACGCGCTTTAAGATGCCGCCTATCCGAGTACGCTTTCTGAAATAGGAGCGACGTATGTTGAACAAATGTGATAGAATAACGCTGAATTCTTATATTAACCGTAATATAAAATGATCTAATCGGGTCTCTGATTGCCCTATCATAGAAGATTAAGAGTGCATTTTGCTCGCCATTCCACGCGCTTTAAGATGCCGCCTAGCCCAGTACGCTATCTGAAATAGGAGCGACGTAAATTGAACAAATGTGATAGAATTTTGCTGAATTCTTAAATTAACCATAATATAAAATGATGTAATCTTGTCTCTGTTCGCCCTACCCAAGAAGTTTAATAGTGCATTTCTCTCGTCATTTCATGCGCTTTGAGATGCCGCATAGCCCAATACGCTATCTGAAATAGGAGCGACGTAAATTGAACAAATGTGATAGAATTTCGCTGAATTCTTATATTAACCGTAATATAAAATGATCTAATCGGGTCTCTGGTTGCCTTATCCTAGAAGTTTAATAGCGCATTTTAATCGCCATTTTATGCGCTTTGAGATGCCGCTTAGCCCAATATGCTATCTGATATAGGAGCGACGTAAATTGAACAAATGTGATAGAATTACGCTGAATTCTTATATTAACCAAAATATAAAATGATCTAATCGGGTCTCTGATTGCCCTATCATAGAAGATTAATAGTGCATTTTACTCGCCATTCCACGCGCTTTAAGATGCCGCCTAGCCCAGTATGCTATCTGAAATAGGAACGACGTAAATTGAACAAATGTGATAGAATTTTGCTGTATTCTTAAATTAACCATAATATAAAATAATTTAATCGGGTCTCTGATTGCCCTACCCTAGAAGTTTAATAGTGCATTTTACTCGTCATTTCATGCGCTTTGAGATGCCGCTTAGCCCAATAAGCTGTCTGAAATAGGAGCGACGTAAATTGAACAAATGTGATAGAAGTTCCCTGAATTCTTAAATTAACCATAATATAAAATGATCTAATGTGGTCTCTGTTTGCCTTACCCTAGAAGTTTAATAGTGCGTTTTACTCGTCATTTCTTGCGCTTTGAGATGCCGCTTAGCACAAGTCGCTATCTGAAATAGGAGCGATGTAAATTGAACAAATGTGGTAGAATTTCGCTGAATTCTTATATTAACCTTAATGTAAAATGATCTAATCGGGTCTTTGTTCGCCCTACCCTAGAAGTTTAATAGTGCATTTTACTCGCCACTACATGCGCTTTGAGATGCCGCTTAGCCCAATAAGCTATGTGAAATAGGAGCGACGTAAATTGAACAAATGTGATAGAATTTCGCTGAATTCTTATATTAACCAAAATATAAAATGATCTAATCGGGCCTCTGATTGCCCTATCATAGAATTTTAACAGTGCATTTTACTCGTCACTCCACGCGCTTTAAGATGCCGCCTAGCCCAGTCCGCTATCTGAAATAGGAGCGACGTAAATTGAACAAATGTGATAGAATTTTGCTGAATTCTTAAATTAACCATAATATAAAATGATGTAATCGGGTCTCTGTTCGCCCTACCCAAGAAGTTTAATAGTGCATTTCTCTCGTCATTTCATGCGCTTTGAGATGCCGTTTAGCCCAATAGCTATCTGAAATAGGAGCGACGTAAATTGAACAAATGAGATAGCATTTCGCTGAATTCTTAAATTAACCATAATATAAAGTCATCTAAACTGGTCTCTGTTTGCCCCACCCTAGAAGTTTAATAGTGCATTTTACTCGCCATTTCTTGCGCTTTGAGATGCCGCTTAGCCCAATACGCTATCTGAAATAGGAGCGACGTAAATTGAACAAATGTGATAGAATTTCGCTGAATTCTTATATTAACCAAAATATAAAATGATCTAATCGGGTCTCTGATTGCCCTATCATAGAAGTTTAAGAGTGCATTTTGCTCGCCATTCCACGCGCTTTAAGATGCCGCCTAGCCCAGTATGCTATCTGAAATAGGAGCGACGTAAATTGAACAAATGTGATAGAATTTCCCTGAAATCTTATATTAAAGAAAATATAAAATGATCTAAACGGGACTCTGATTGCCCTATCATAGAAGTTTAGTAGTGCATTTTACTCGCCATTCCACGGGCTTTAAGATGCCGCCTATCCGAGTACGCTTTCTGAAATAGGAGCGACGTATGTTGAACAAATGTGATAGAATAACGCTGAATTCTTATATTAACCGTAATATAAAATGATCTAATCGGGTCTCTGATTGCCCTATCATAGAAGATTAAGAGTGCATTTTGCTCGCCATTCCACGCGCTTTAAGATGCCGCCTAGCCCAGTACGCTATCTGAAATAGGAGCGACGTAAATTGAACAAATGTGATAGAATTTTGCTGAATTCTTAAATTAACCATAATATAAAATGATGTAATCTTGTCTCTGTTCGCCCTACCCAAGAAGTTTAATAGTGCATTTCTCTCGTCATTTCATGCGCTTTGAGATGCCGCATAGCCCAATACGCTATCTGAAATAGGAGCGACGTAAATTGAACAAATGTGATAGAATTTCGCTGAATTCTTATATTAACCGTAATATAAAATGATCTAATCGGGTCTCTGTTTGCCTTACCCTAGAAGTTTAATAGTGCATTTTACTCGCCATTTTATGCGCTTTGAGATGCCGCTTAGCCCAATATGCTATCTGAAATAGGAGCGACGTAAATTGAACAAATGTGATAGAATTACGATGAATTCTTATATTAACCAAAATATAAAATGATCTAATCGGGTCTCTGATTGCCCTATCATAGAAGATTAATAGTGCATTTTACTCGCCATTCCACGCGCTTTAAGATGCCGCCTAGCCCAGTATGCTATCTGAAATAGGAACGACGTAAATTGAACAAATGTGATAGAATTTTGCTGTATTCTTAAATTAACCATAATATAAAATGATCTAATCGGGTCTCTGATTGCCCTACCCTAGAAGTTTAATAGTGCATTTTACTCGTCATTTCATGCGCTTTGAGATGCCGCTTAGCCCAAGAAGCTGTCTGAAATAGGAGCGACGTAAATTGAACAAATGTGATAGAATTTCCCTGAATTCTTAAATTAACCATAATATAAAATGATCTAATGTGGTCTCTGTTTGCCTTACCCTAGAAGTTTAATAGTGCGTTTTACTCGTCATTTCTTGCGCTTTGAGATGCCGCTTAGCACAAGTCGCTATCTGAAATAGGAGCGATGTAAATTGAACAAATGTGGTAGAATTTCGCTGAATTCTTATATTAACCTTAATGTAAAATGATCTAATCGGGTCTTTGTTCGCCCTACCCTAGAAGTTTAATAGTGCATTTTACTCGCCACTACATGCGCTTTGAGATGCCGCTTAGCCCAATAAGCTTTGTGAAATAGGAGCGACGTAAATTGAACAAATGTGATAGAATTTCGCTGAATTCTTATATTAACCAAAATATAAAATGATCTAATCGGGTCTCTGATTGCCCTATCATAGAATTTTAACAGTGCATTTTACTCGTCACTCCACGCGCTTTAAGATGCCGCCTAGCCCAGTCCGCTATCTGAAATAGGAGCGACGTAAATTGAACAAATGTGATAGAATTTTGCTGAATTCTTAAATTAACCATAATATAAAATGATGTAATCGGGTCTCTGTTCGCCCTACCCAAGAAGTTTAATAGTGCATTTCTCTCGTCATTTCATGCGCTTTGAGATGCCGTTTAGCCCAATAGCTATCTGAAATAGGAGCGACGTAAATTGAACAAATGAGATAGAGTTTCGCTGAATTCTTAAATTAACCATAATATAAAGTCATCTAAACTGGTCTCTGTTTGCCCCACCCTAGAAGTTTAATAGTGCATTTTACTCGCCATTTCTTGCGCTTTGAGATGCCGCTTAGCCCAATACGCTATCTGAAATAGGAGCGACGTAAATTGAACAAATGTGATAGAATTTCGCTGAATTCTTATATTAACCAAAATATAAAATGATCTAATCGGGTCTCTGATTGCCCTATCATAGAAGTTTAAGAGTGCATTTTGCTCGCCATTCCACGCGCTTTAAGATGCCGCCTAGCCCAGTACGCTATCTGAAATAGGAACGACGTAAATTGAACAAATGTGATAGAATTTCGCTGAATTCTTATATTAACCAAAATATAAAATGATCTAATCGGGTCTCTGATTGCCCTATCATAGAAGTTTAATAGTGCATTTTACTCGCCATTCCGCGCGCTTTAAGTTGCCGCCTAGCCCAGTATGCTATCTGAAATAGGCACGACGTAAATTGAACAAATGTGATAGAATTTTGCTGAATCCTTAAATTAACCACAATATAAAATGATCTAATCGGGTCTCTGATTGCCCTACCCTAGAAGTTTAATAGCGCATTTTACTCAGCATTTCATGCGCTTTGAGATGCCGCTTATCCCAATACGCTATCTGAAATAGGAGCGACGTAAATTAAACATATGTGATAGAATTTCGCTGAATTCTTATATTAACCATAATATAAAATGATCTAAACGGGACTCTGATTGCCCTATCATAGAAGTTTAGTAGTGCATTTTACTCGCCCTTCCACGCGCTTTAAGATGCCGCCTAGCCCAGTACACTATCTGAAATAGGAGCGACGTATGTTGAACAAATGTGATAGAATTACGCTGAATTCTTATATTAACCGTAATATAAAGTGATCTAATCGGGTCTCTGATTGCCCTATCATACAAGATTAAGAGTGCATTTTTCTCGCCATTCCACGCGCTTTAAGATGCCGCCTAGCCCAGTACGCTAGCTGAAATAGGAGCGACGTAAGTTGAACAAATGTGATAGAATTTTGCTGAATTCTTAAATTAACCATAATATAAAATGATATAATCGGGTCTCTGTTTGCCTTATCCTAGAAGTTTAATAGTGCATTTTACTCGCCATTTCTTGCGCTTTGAGATGACGCTTAGCACAAGTCGCTATCTGAAATAGGAGCGACGTAAGTTGAACAAATGTGATAGAATAACGCTGAATTCTTATATTAACCGTAACATGAAATGGTCTAATCGGGTCTCCGTTTGCCTTATCCTAGAAGTTTAATAGTGCATTTTACTCGCCATTTCATGCGCATGGAGATGCCGCTTAGCCCAATACGCTATTTGAAATAGGAGCGATGTAAATTGAACAAATGTGATAGAATTTCGCTGAATTCTTAAATTACCCATAATATGAAATGACCTAATCGGGTTTCTGTTCGCCCTACCCAAGAAGTTTAATAGTGTATTTCTCTCGTCATTTCATACGCTTTGAGATGCCGCTTAGCCCAATACGCTATCTGAAATAGGAGCGACGTAAATTGAACAAATGTGATAGAATTTCCCTGAAATCTTATATTAAACAATACTTAAAATGATCTAAACGGGACTCTGATTGCCCTACCATAGAAGTTTAGTAGTGCATTTTACTCGCCCTTCGACGCGCTTTAAGATGCCGCCTAGCCCAGTACACTATCTGAAATAGGAGCGACGTATGTTGAACAAATGTGATAGAATTACGCTGAATTCTTATATTAACCGTAATATAAAATAATCTAATCGGGTCTCTGTTTGCCTTACCCTAGAAGTTTAGTAGTGCATTTTACTCGCCATTTCATGCGCTTTGAGATGCCGCTTAGCCCAATACGCTATCTGAAATAGGAGCGACGTAAATTGAACAAATGTGATAGAATTACGCTGAATCCTTATATTAACAAAATATAAAATGATCTAATCGGGTCTCTGTTTGCCCTACCCTAGAAGTTTATTAGTGCATTTTACTCGCCATTTCTCGCGCTTTGAGTTGCCGCTTAGCCCAATACGCTATCTGAAATATCAGCGACGTAAATTGAACAAATGTGAGAGAATCTCGCTGAATTCTTATATTAACCAAAATATAAAATGATCTAATCGGGTCTCTGATTGCCCTATCATAGAAGTTTAATAGTGCATTTTACTCGCCATTCCTCGCGCTTTAAGATGCCGCCTATCCGGGTACGCTATCTGAAATAGGAGCGACGTAAATTGAACAAATGTGAGAGAATTTCGCTGAATTCTTAAATTAACCATAATATAAAATGATCTAATGGGGTCTCTGTTTGCCCTACCCTAGAAGTTTAATAGTGCATTTTACTCGCCATTTCTTGCGCTTTGAGATGCCGCTTAGCCCAATACGCTATCTGAAATAGGAGCGACGTAAAATGAACAAATGTGATAGGATTTCGCTGAATTCTTAAATTAACCATAATATAAAATGATCTAATCGGGTCTCTATGTGCCCAACCCTAGAAGCTTAATAGTGCATTTTACTCGCCATTTCTTGCGCTTTGAGATGCCGCTTAGCCCAATACGCTATCTGAAATAGGAGCGACGTAAATTGATCAAATGTGATAGAATTTCGCTGAATTCTTTTATTAACCATAACGTAAAATGATCTAATCGGGTCTCTGTTCGCCCTAGCGTAGAAGCTTAATTGTGCATTTTATTCGTCATTTCATGCGCTTTGAGATGCCGCTTAGCCCAATACGCTATCTGAAATAGGAGCGCCGTAAATTGAACAAATGTGATAGAATTTCGCTGAATTCTTATATTAACCAAAATATAAAATGATCTAATCGGGTCTCTGATTGCCCTATCATAGAAGTTTAATAGTGCATTTTACTCGCCATTCCACGCGCTTTAAGTTGCCGCCTAGCCCAGTACGCTATCTGAAATAGGAGCGACGTAAGTTCAACAAATGTGACAGAATTACGCTGAATTCTTATATTAACCGTAATATAAAATGATCTAATCGGGTCTCTGTTTGCCCTACCCTAGAAGTTTAATAGTGCATTTTACTCGCCATTTCTTGCGCTTTGAGATGCCGCTTATCCCAGTACGCTATCTGGAATAGGAGCGACGTAAATTGATCAAATGTGATAGAATTTCGCTGAATTCTTTTATTAACCATAACGTAAAATGATCTAATCGGGTCTCTGTTCGCCCTAGCGTAGAAGCTTAATTGTGCATTTTATTCGTCATTTCATGCGCTTTGAGATGCCGCTTAGCCCAATACGCTATCTGAAATAGGAGCGCCGTAAATTGAACAAATGTGATAGAATTTCGCTGAATTCTTATATTAACCAAAATATAAAATGATCTAATCGGGTCTCTGATTGCCCTATCATAGAAGTTTAGTAGTGCATTTTACTCGCCATTCCACGCGCTGTAAGGTGTCGCCTAGCCCAGTACGCTATCTGAAATAGGAGAGACGTAAGTTGAACAAATGTGATAGAATTTTGCTGAATTCTTAAATTAACCATAATGTAAAATGATCGAATCGGGTCTCTGATTGCCCTACCCTAGAAGTTTAATAGTTCATTTTACTCGCCATTTCTTGCGCTTTGAGATGCCGCTTAGCCCAATACGCTATCTGAAATATCAGCGACGTAAATTGAACAAATGTGAGAGAATCTCGCTGAATTCTTATATTAACCAAAATATAAAATGATCTAATCGGGTCTCTGATTGCCCTATCATAGAAGTTTAATAGTGCATTTTACTCGCCATTCCTCGCGCTTTAAGATGCCGCCTATCCGGGTACGCTATCTGAAATAGGAGCGACGTAAATTGAACAAATGTGAGAGAATTTCGCTGAATTCTTAAATTAACCATAATATAAAATGATCTAATGGGGTCTCTGTTTGCCCTACCCTAGAAGTTTAATGGTGCATTTTACTCGCCATTTCCTGCGCTTTGAGATGCCGCTTAGCACAAGTCGCTATCTGAAATAGGAGCGATGTAAATTGAACAAATGTGATAGAATTTCGCTGAATTCTTATATTAAACTTAATGTAAAATGATCTAATCGGGTCTTTGTTCGCCCTACCCAAGAAGTTTAATAGTGCATTTCACTCGTCAATTCATGCGCTTTGCGATGCCGCTTAGCCCAGTACGCTATCTGAAATAGGAACGACGTAAATTGAACAAATGTGATAGAATTTCGCTGAATTCTTATATTTACCGTAATATAAAATGATCTAATCGGTTCTCTGATTGCCCTACCATAGAAGTTTAATGGTGCATTTTACTCACCATTCCACGCGCTTTAAGTTGCCGCCTAGCCCAGTACGCTATCTGAAATAGGAGCTACGTAAGTTGAACAAATGTGACAGAATTACGCTGAATTCTTATATTTACCGTAATATAAAATGATCTAATCGGGTCTCTGCTTGCCTTATCCTAGAAGTTTAATAATGCATTTTACTCGCTATTTCATGCGCTTTGAGATGCCGCTTAGCCCAATACGCTATCTGAAATAGGAGCGACGTAAGTTGAACAAATGTGATAAAATTACGCTGAATTCTTATATTAACCGTAATATAAAGTGATCTAATCGGGTCTCTGATTGCCCTATCATAGAAGTTTAATAGAGCATTTTACTCGTCATTCCACGCGCTTTAAGATGCCGCCTAGCCCAGTACGCTATCTGAAATAGGAGCAACGTAAATTGAACAAATGTGATAGAATTTCCCTGAAATCTTATATTAAACAAAATATAAAATGATCTAAACGGGACTCTGATTGCCCTGTCATAGAAGTTTAGTAGTGCATTTTACTCGCCCTTCCACGCGCTTTAAGATGCCGCCTGGCCCAGTACACTATCTGAAATAGGAGCGACGTATGTTGAACAAATGTGATAGATTTACGCTGAATTCTTATATTAACCGTAATATAAAATGATCTAATAGGGTCTCCGTTTGCCTTACCCTAGAAGTTTAATAGTGCATTTTACTCGCCATTTCATGCGCATTGAGATGCCGCTTAGCCCAATACGCTATCTGCAATAGGAGCGACGTAAATTGAACAAATGTGATAGAATTTCGCTGAATTCTTAAATTAACCATAATATAAAATGATCTAATCGGGTCTCTGTTTGCCCTACCCTAGAAGTTTAATAGTTCATTTTACTTGCCATTTCTTGCGCTTTGAGATGCCGCTTAGCCCAATACGCTATCTGAAATATCAGCGACGTAAATTGAACAAATGTGAGAGAATCTCGCTGAATTCTTATATTAACCTTAATGTAAAATGATCTAATCGGGTCTCTGTTCGCCCTACCCTAGAAGATTAATAGTGCATTTCACTCGTCATTTCATGCGCTTTGAGATGCCGCTGAGCCCAATACGCTATCTGAAATAGGAGCCACGTAAATTGAACGAATGTGATAGAATTTTTCTGAATTCTTAAATAAACCATAATATGAAATGATCTAATCGGGTCTCTGTTTGCCTTACCCTAGAAGTTTAACAGTGCATTTTACGCGCTATTTCATGCGCTTTGAGATGCCGCTTAGCCCAATATGCTATCTGAAATAGGAGCGACGTAAATTGAACAAATGTGATAGAATTTCGCTGAATTCTTATATTCACCAAAATATAAAATCATCTAATCGGGTCTCTGATTGCCCTATCATAGAAGATTAATAGCGCAGTTTACTCTCCACTCCACGCGCTTTAAGATGCCGCCTAGCCCAGTACGCTATCTGAAATAGGAGCGACGTAAATTGAACAAATGTGATAGAATTTTGCTGAATTCTTAAATTAACCATAATATAAAATGATCTAATCGGGTCTCTGTTTGCCTTATCCTAGAAGTTTAATAGTGCATTTTACTCGCCATTTCTTGCGCTTTGAGGTGACGCTTAGCACAAGTCGCTATCTGAAATAGGAGCGATGTAAATTGAACAAATGTGATAGAATTTCGCTGAATTCTTATATTAACCTTAATGAAAAATGATCTAATCGGGTCTTTGATCGCCCTACCCTTGAAGTTTAATAGTGCATTTCACTCGTCATTTCATGCGCTTTGAGATGCCGCTTAGCCCAATAAGCTATCTGAAATAGGAGCGACGTAAATTGAACAAATGTGATAGAATTTCGCTGAATTCTTATATTAACCAAAATATGAAATGATCTAATCGGGTCTCTGATTGCCCTATCATAGAAGTTTAATAGTGCATTTTACTCGCCTATTACACACGCTTTAAGATGCCGCCTAGCCCAGTACGCTATCTGAAATAGGAACGACGTAAATTGAACAAATGTGATAGAATTTCGCTGAATTCTTATATTAACCAAAATATAAAATGATCTAATCGGGTCTCTGATTGCCCTATCATAGAAGTTTAATAGTGCATTTTACTCGCCATTCCGCGCGCTTTAAGTTGCCGCCTAGCCCAGTATGCTATCTGAAATAGGCACGACGTAAATTGAACAAATGTGATAGAATTTTGCTGAATCCTTAAATTAACCACAATATAAAATGATCTAATCGGGTCTCTGATTGCCCTACCCTAGAAGTTTAATAGCGCATTTTACTCAGCATTTCATGCGCTTTGAGATGCCGCTTATCCCAATACGCTATCTGAAATAGGAGCGACGTAAATTAAACATATGTGATAGAATTTCGCTGAATTCTTATATTAACCATAATATAAAATGATCTAAACGGGACTCTGATTGCCCTATCATAGAAGTTTAGTAGTGCATTTTACTCGCCCTTCCACGCGCTTTAAGATGCCGCCTAGCCCAGTACACTATCTGAAATAGGAGCGACGTATGTTGAACAAATGTGATAGAATTACGCTGAATTCTTATATTAACCGTAATATAAAGTGATCTAATCGGGTCTCTGATTGCCCTATCATACAAGATTAAGAGTGCATTTTTCTCGCCATTCCACGCGCTTTAAGATGCCGCCTAGACCAGTACGCTAGCTGAAATAGGAGCGACGTAAGTTGAACAAATGTGATAGAATTTTGCTGAATTCTTAAATTAACCATAATATAAAATGATCTAATCGGGTCTCTGTTTGCCTTATCCTAGAAGTTTAATAGTGCATTTTACTCGCCATTTCTTGCGCTTTGAGATGACGCTTAGCACAAGTCGCTATCTGAAATAGGAGCGACGTAAGTTGAACAAATGTGATAGAATAACGCTGAATTCTTATATTAACCGTAACATGAAATGGTCTAATCGGGTCTCCGTTTGCCTTATCCTAGAAGTTTAATAGTGCATTTTACTCGCCATTTCATGCGCATGGAGATGCCGCTTAGCCCAATACGCTATTTGAAATAGGAGCGATGTAAATTGAACAAATGTGATAGAATTTCGCTGAATTCTTAAATTACCCATAATATGAAATGACCTAATCGGGTTTCTGTTCGCCCTACCCAAGAAGTTTAATAGTGTATTTCTCTCGTCATTTCATACGCTTTGAGATGCCGCTTAGCCCAATACGCTATCTGAAATAGGAGCGACGTAAATTGAACAAATGTGATAGAATTTCCCTGAAATCTTATATTAAACAATACTTAAAATGATCTAAACGGGACTCTGATTGCCCTACCATAGAAGTTTAGTAGTGCATTTTACTCGCCCTTCGACGCGCTTTAAGATGCCGCCTAGCCCAGTACACTATCTGAAATAGGAGCGACGTATGTTGAACAAATGTGATAGAATTACGCTGAATTCTTATATTAACCGTAATATAAAATAATCTAATCGGGTCTCTGTTTGCCTTACCCTAGAAGTTTAGTAGTGCATTTTACTCGCCATTTCATGCGCTTTGAGATGCCGCTTAGCCCAATACGCTATCTGAAATAGGAGCGACGTAAATTGAACAAATGTGATAGAATTACGCTGAATCCTTATATTAACAAAATATAAAATGATCTAATCGGGTCTCTGTTTGCCCTACCCTAGAAGTTTATTAGTGCATTTTACTCGCCATTTCTCGCGCTTTGAGTTGCCGCTTAGCCCAATACGCTATCTGAAATATCACCGACGTAAATTGAACAAGTGTGAGAGAATTTCGCTGAATTCTGAAATTAACCATAATATAAAATGATCTTATCGGGTCTCTGTTTGCCCTACCCTAGAAGTTTAATAGTGCATTTTACTCGACATGTCTTGGGCTTTGAGATGCCGCTTAGCCCAATACGCTATCTGAAATAGGAGCGACGTAAATTGAACAAATGTGATAGAATTTTGCTGAATTCTTAAATTGACCATAATATAAAATGATGTAATCGGGTCTCTGTTCGCCCTACCCAAGAAGTTTAATAGTGCATTTCTCTCGTCATTTCATGCGCTTTGAGATGCCGCTTAGCCCAATAGCTATCTGAAATAGGAGCGACGTAAATTGAACAAATGTGATAGAATTTCTCTGAAATCTTATATTAAAGAAAATATAAAATGATCTAAACGGGACTCTGATTGCCCTATCATAGACGTTTAGTAGTGCATTTTACTCGCCCTTCCACGCGCTTTAAGATGCCGCCTAGCCCAGTACACTATCTGAAATAGGAGCGACGTAAATTGAAAAAATGTGATAGAATTTCGCTGAATTCTTATATTAACCAAAATATAAAATGATCTAATGGGGTCTCTGTTTGCCCTACCCTAGAAGTTTAATAGTGCATTTTACTCGCCATTTCTTGCGCTTTGAGATGCCGCTTAGTCCAATACGCTATCTGAAATAGGAGCGACGTAAAATGAACAAATGTGATAGGATTTCGCTGAATTCTTAAATTAACCATAATATAAAATGATCTAATCGGGTCTCTATGTGCCCAACCCTAGAAGCTTAATAGTGCATTTTACTCGCCATTTCTTGCGCTTTGAGATGCCGCTTAGCCCAATACGCTATCTGAAATAGGAGCGACGTAAATTGATCAAATGTGATAGAATTTCGCTGAATTCTTTTATTAACCATAACGTAAAATGATCTAATCGGGTCTCTGTTCGCCCTAGCGTAGAAGCTTAATTGTGCATTTTATTCGTCATTTCATGCGCTTTGAGATGCCGCTTAGCCCAATACGCTATCTGAAATAGGAGCGCCGTAAATTGAACAAATGTGATAGAATTTCGCTGAATTCTTATATTAACCAAAATATAAAATGATCTAATCGGGTCTCTGATTGCCCTATCATAGAAGTTTAATAGTGCATTTTACTCGCCATTCCACGCGCTTTAAGTTGCCGCCTAGCCCAGTACGCTATCTGAAATAGGAGCGACGTAAGTTCAACAAATGTGACAGAATTACGCTGAATTCTTATATTAACCGTAATATAAAATGATCTAATCGGGTCTCTGTTTGCCCTACCCTAGAAGTTTAATAGTGCATTTTACTCGCCATTTCTTGCGCTTTGAGATGCCGCTTATCCCAGTACGCTATCTGGAATAGGAGCGACGTAAATTGATCAAATGTGATAGAATTTCGCTGAATTCTTTTATTAACCATAACGTAAAATGATCTAATCGGGTCTCTGTTCGCCCTAGCGTAGAAGCTTAATTGTGCATTTTATTCGTCATTTCATGCGCTTTGAGATGCCGCTTAGCCCAATACGCTATCTGAAATAGGAGCGCCGTAAATTGAACAAATGTGATAGAATTTCGCTGAATTCTTATATTAACCAAAATATAAAATGATCTAATCGGGTCTCTGTTTGCCCTACCCTAGAAGTTTATTAGTGCATTTTACTCGCCATTTCTCGCGCTTTGAGTTGCCGCTTAGCCCAATACGCTATCTGAAATATCAGCGACGTAAATTGAACAAATGTGAGAGAATTTCGCTGAATTCTTATATTAACCAAAATATAAAATGATCTAATCGGGTCTCTGATTGCCCTATCATAGAAGTTTAGTAGTGTATTTTACTCGCCCTTCCACGCGCTTTGAGATACCGCCTAGCCCAGTACGCTATCTGAAATAGGAGCGACGTAAGTTCAACAAATGTGACAGAATTACGCTGAATTCTTATATTAACCGTAATATAAAATGATCTAATCGGGTCTCTGTTTGCCCTACCCTAGAAGTTGAATAGTGCATTTTACTCGCCATTTCTTGCGCTTTGAGATGCCGCTTATCCCAGTACGCTATCTGAAATAGGAGCGACGTAAATTGATCAAATGTGATAGAATTTCGCTGAATTCTTTTATTAACCATAACGTAAAATGATCTAATCGGGTCTCTGTTCGCCCTAGCGTAGAAGCTTAATTGTGCATTTTATTCGTCATTTCATGCGCTTTGAGATGCCGCTTAGCCCAATACGCTATCTGAAATAGGAGCGACGTAAATTGAACAAATGTGATAGAATTTTGCTGAATTCTTAAATTAACCAGAATGTAAAATGATCTTATCGGGTCTCTGTTTGCCCTACCCTAGAAGTTTAATAGTGCATTTTACTCGACATGTCTTGGGCTTTGAGATGCCGCTTAGTCCAATACGCTGTCTGAAATATCAGCGACGTAAATTGAACAAATGTGAGAGAATTTCGCTGAATTCTTATATTAATCAAAATATAAAATGATCTAATCGGGTCTCTGATTGCCCTATCATAGAAGTTTAGTAGTGCATTTTACTCGCCCTTCCACGCGCTTTGAGATACCGCCTTGCCCAGTACGCTATCTGAAATAGGAGCGACGTAAGTTGAACAAATGTGGTAGAATTACGCTGAATTCTTATATTAACCGTAATATAAAATGATCTAATCGGGTCTCTGTTTGCCCTACCCTAGAAGTTTAACAGTGCATTTTACTAGTCATTTCATGCGCTTTGAGATGCCGCATAGCCCAATACGCTATCTGACATAGGAGCGACGTAAATTGAACAAATGTGATAGAATTTCGCTGAATTCTTAAATTAACCATAATATAAAATGATCTAATGTGGTCTCTGATTGCCCTACCCTAGAAGATTAATAGTGCATTTCACTCGCCATTTCATGCGCTTTGAGATGCCGCTTAGCCCAATACGCTATCTGACATAGGAGCGACGAAAATTGAACAAATGTGATAGAATTTCGCTGAAGTCTTATATTAACCAAAATATAAAATGATCTAATCGGGTCTCTGATTGCCCTATCATAGAAGTTTAATAGTGCATTTTACTCGCCATTCCACGCGCTTTAAGTTGCCGCCTAGCCCAGTACGCTATCTGAAATAGGAGCTACGTAAGTTGAACAAATGTGACAGAATTACGCTGAATTCTTATATTAACCAAAATATAAAATGATCTAATCGGGTCTCTGTTTGCCCTACCCTAGAAGTTTAATAGTGCATTTTACTCGCCATTTCTTGCGCTTTGAGATGCCGCTTAGCCCAGTACGCTATCTGAAATAGGAGCGACGTAAATTGAACAAATCTGATAGAATTTTGCTGAATTCTTAAATTAACCGTAATATAAAATGATCTAATCGGGTCTCTGTTTGCCCTACCCTAGAAGTTTAATAGTGCATTTCACTCGTCATTTCATGCGCTTTGCGATGCCGCTTAGCCCAATAAGCTATCTGAAATAGGAGCGACGTAAATTGAACAAATGTGATAGAATTTCGCTGAATTCTTATATTAACCAAAATATAAAATGATCTAATCGGGTCTCTGATTGCCCTATCATAGAAGATTAATAGTGCATTTTACTCGCCATTCCACGCGCTTTAAGATGCCGCCTAGCCCAGTATGCTATCTGAAATAGGAACGACGTAAATTGAACAAATGTGATAGAATTTTGCTGAATTCTTAAATTAACCATAATATAAAATGATCTAATCGGGTCTCTGATTGCCCTACCCTAGAAGTTTAATAGTGCATTTTACTCGTCATTTCATGCGCTTTGAGATGCCGCTTAGCCCAAGAAGCTGTCTGAAATAGGAGCGACGTAAATTGAACAAATGTGATAGAAGTTCCCTGAATTCTTAAATTAACCATAATATAAAATGATCTAATGTGGTCTCTGTTTGCCTTACCCTAGAAGTTTAATAGTGCGTTTTACTCGTCATTTCTTGCGCTTTGAGATGCCGCTTAGCACAAGTCGCTATCTGAAATAGGAGCGATGTAAATTGAACAAATGTGGTAGAATTTCGCTGAATTCTTATATTAACCTTAATGTAAAATGATCTAATCGGGTCTTTGTTCGCCCTACCCTAGAAGTTTAATAGTGCATTTTACTCGCCACTACATGCGCTTTGAGATGCCGCTTAGCCCAATAAGCTATGTGAATTAGGAGCGACGTAAATTGAACAAATGTGATAGAATTTCGCTGAATTCTTATATTAACCAAAATATAAAATGATCTAATCGGGTCTCTGATTGCCCTATCATAGAAGTTTAACAGTGCATTTTACTCGTCACTCCACGCGCTTTAAGATGCCGCCTAGCCCAGTCCGCTATCTGAAATAGGAGCGACGTAAATTGAACAAATGTGATAGAATTTTGCTGAATTCTTAAATTAACCATAATATAAAATGATGTAATCGGGTCTCTGTTCGCCCTACCCAAGAAGTTTAATAGTGCATTTCTCTCGTCATTTCATGCGCTTTGAGATGCCGTTTAGCCCAATAGCTATCTGAAATAGGAGCGACGTAAATTGAACAAATGTGATAGAATTTCCCGGAAATCTTATATTAAACAAAATATAAAATGATCTAAAAGGGACTCTGATTGCCCTATCATAGAAGTTTAGTAGTCCATTTTACTCGCCCTTCCACGCGCTTTAAGATGCCGCCTAGCCCAGTACACTATCTGAAATAGGAGCGACGTATGTTGAACAAATGTGATAGAATTACGCTGAATTCTTATATTAACCGTAATATGAAATGATCTAATCGGGTCTCTGTTTGCATTACCTTAGAAGTTTAATAGTGCATTTTACTCGCCATTTCATGCGCTTTGAGATGTCGCTTAGCCCAATACGCTATCTGCAATAGGATCGACGTAAATTGAACAAATGAGATAGAATTTCGCTGAATTCTTAAATTAACCATAATATAAAGTGATCTAAACTGGTCTCTGTTTGCCCCACCCTAGAAGTTTAATAGTGCATTTTACTCGCCATTTCTTGCGCTTTGAGATGCCGCTTAGCCCAATACGCTATCTGAAATAGGAGCAACGTAAATTGAACAAATGTGATAGAATATCGCTGAATTCTTAAATTAACCATAATATAAAATGATCTAATGGGGTCTCTGTTTGCCCTACCCTAGAAGTTTAATAGTGCATTTTACTCGCCATTTCTTCGCTTCGAGATGCCGCTTAGCCCAATACGCTATCTGAAATAGGAGCGACGTAAATTGAACAAATGTGATAGAATTTCGCTGAATTCTTATATTAACCAAAATATAAAATGATCTAATCGGGTCTCTGATTGCCCTATCATAGAAGTTTAATAGTGCATTTTACTCGCCATTCCGCGCGCTTTAAGTTGCCGCCTAGCCCAGTATGCTATCTGAAATAGGAACGACGTAAATTGAACAAATGTGATAGAATTTCCCTGAAATCTTATATTAAAGAAAATATAAAATGATCTAAACGGGAATCTGATTGCCCTATCATAGACGTTTAGTAGTGCATTTTACTCGCCCTTCCACGCGCTTTAAGATGCCGCCTAGCCCAGTACACTATCTGAAATAGGAGCGACGTAAACTGAAAAAATGCGATAGAATTTCGCTGAATTCTTATATTAACCAAAATATAAAATGATCTAATGGGGTCTCTGATTGCCCTATCATAGAAGTTTGATAGTGTATTTTCCTCGACATTCCACGCGCTTTAAGTTGCCGCCTAGCCCAGTACGCTGTCTGAAATAGGAGCTACGTATGTTGAACAAATGTGACAGAATTACGCTGAATTCTTATATTAACCGTAATATAAAATGATCTAATCGGGTCTCTGTTTGCCTTATCCTAGAAGTTTAATAGTGCATTTTACTCGCCATTCCACGCGCTTTAAGATGCAGCCTAGCCCAGGACGCTATCTGAAATAGGAGCTACGTAAGTTGAACAAATGTGACAGAGTTACGCTGAATTCTTATATTAACCGTAATATAAAATGATCTAATCGGGTCTCTGTTTGCCTACCCTAGAAGTTTAGTAGTGCATTTTACTCGCCATGTCTTGCGCTTTGAGATGCAGCTTACCCCAATACGCTATCTGAAATAGGAGCGACGTAAATTGAACAAATGTGATAGAATTTCGCTGAATTCTTAAATTAACCATAATATAAAATGATCTAATCGGGTCTCTGTTTGCCTTATCCTAGAAGTTTAATAGTGCATTTTACTCGCCATTTCTTGCGCTTTGAGATGACGCGTCACACAAGTCGCTATCTGAAATAGGAGCGATGTAAATTGAACAAATGTGATAGAATTCCGCTGAATTCTTATATTAACCTTAATGTAAAATGATCTAGTCGGGTCTTTGATCGCCCTACCCTTGAAGTTTAATAGTGCATTTCACTCGTCATTTCATGCGCTTTGAGATGCCGCTTAGCCCAATAAGCTATCTGAAATAGGAGCGACGTAAATTGAACAAATGTGATAGAATTTCGCTGAATTCTTATATTAACCAAAATATGAAATGATCTAATCGGGTCTCTGATTGCCCTATCATAGAAGTTTAATAGTGCATTTTACTAGCCATTACACACGCTTTAAGATGCCGCCTATCCCAGTACGCTATCTGAAATAGGAACGACGTAAATTGAACAAATGTGATAGAATTTCGCTGAATTCTTATATTAACCAAAATATAAAATGATCTAATCGGGTCTCTGATTGCCCTATCATAGAACTTTAATAGTGCATTTTACTCGCCATTCCTCGCGCTTTAAGATGCCGCCTATCCGGGTACGCTATCTCAAATAGGAGCGACGTAAATTGAACAAATGTGAGAGAATTTCGCTGAATTCTTAAATTAACCATAATATAAAAGGATCTACTGGGGTCTCTGTTTGCCCTTCCCTAGAAGTTTAATGGTGCATTTTACTCGCCATTTCCTGCGCTTTGAGATGCCGCTTAGCACAAGTCGCTATCTGAAATAGGAGCGATGTAAATAGAACAAATGTGATAGAATTTCGCTGAATTCTTATATTAAACTTAATGTAAAATGATCAAATCGGGTCTTTGCTCGCCCTACCCAAGAAGTTTAATAGTGCATTTCACTCGTCAATTCATGCGCTTTGCGATGCCGCTTAGCCCAGTACGCTATCTGAAATAGGAACGACGTAAATTGAACAAATGTGATAGAATTTCGCTGAATTCTTATATTAACCAAAATATAAGATGATCTAATCGGGTCTCTGATTGCCCTATCATAGAAGTTTAATAGTGCATTTTACTCGCCATTCCTCGCGCTTTAAGATGCCGCCTATCCGGGTACGCTATCTGAAATAGGAGCGACGTAAATTGAACAAATGTGATAGAATTTTTCTGAATTCTTAAATTAACCATAATATGAAATGACCTAATCGGGTCTCTGTTTGCCCTACCCTAGAAGTTTAATAGTGCATTTTACTCGCCATTTCTTGCGCTTTGAGATGCCGCTTAGCCCAATACGCTATCTGAAATAGGAGCGACGTAAATTGAACAAATGTGATAGAATTTCGCTGAATTCTTATATTAACCGTAATATAAAATGATCTAATCGGGTCTCTGTTTGCCTTACCCTAGAAGTTTAATAGTGCATTTTACTCGCCATTTCATGCGCTTTGAGATGCCGCTTAGCCCAATATGCTATCTGATATAGGAGCGACGTAAATTGAACAAATGTGATAGAATTACGCTGAATTCTTATATTAACCAAAATATAAAATGATCTAATCGGGTCTCTGATTGCCCTATCATAGAAGATTAATAGTGCATTTTACTCGCCATTCCACGCGCTTTAAGATGCCGCCTAGCCCAGTATGCTATCTGAAATAGGAACGACGTAAATTGAACAAATGTGATAGAATTTTGCTGAATTCTTAAATTAACCATAATATAAAATGATCTAATCGGGTCTCTGATTGCCCTACCCTAGAAGTTTAATAGTGCATTTTACTCGCCATTTCTTCGCTTCGAGATGCCGCTTAGCCCAATACGCTATCTGAAATAGGAGCGACGTAAATTGAACAAATGTGATAGAATTTCGCTGAATTCTTATATTAACCAAAATATAAAATGATCTAATCGGGTCTCTGATTGCCCTATCATAGAAGTTTAATAGTGCATTTTACTCGCCATTCCGCGCGCTTTAAGTTGCCGCCTAGCCCAGTATGCTATCTGAAATAGGAACGACGTAAATTGAACAAATGTGATAGAATTTCCCTGAAATCTTATATTAAAGAAAATATAAAATGATCTAAACGGGAATCTGATTGCCCTATCATAGACGTTTAGTAGTGCATTTTACTCGCCCTTCCACGCGCTTTAAGATGCCGCCTAGCCCAGTACACTATCTGAAATAGGAGCGACGTAAACTGAAAAAAATGTGATAGAATTTCGCTGAATTCTTATATTAACCAAAATATAAAATGATCTAATGGGGTCTCTGATTGCCCTATCATAGAAGTTTGATAGTGTATTTTCCTCGACATTCCACGCGCTTTAAGTTGCCGCCTAGCCCAGTACGCTGTCTGAAATAGGAGCTACGTATGTTGAACAAATGTGACAGAATTACGCTGAATTCTTATATTAACCGTAATATAAAATGATCTAATCGGGTCTCTGTTTGCCTTATCCTAGAAGTTTAATAGTGCATTTTACTCGCCATTCCACGCGCTTTAAGATGCAGCCTAGCCCAGGACGCTATCTGAAATAGGAGCTACGTAAGTTGAACAAATGTGACAGAGTTACGCTGAATTCTTATATTAACCGTAATATAAAATGATCTAATCGGGTCTCTGTTTGCCTACCCTAGAAGTTTAGTAGTGCATTTTACTCGCCATGTCTTGCGCTTTGAGATGCAGCTTACCCCAATACGCTATCTGACATAGGAGCGACGTAAATTGAACAAATGTGATAGAATTTCGCTGAATTCTTAAATTAACCATAATATAAAATGATCTAATCGGGTCTCTGTTTGCCTTATCCTAGAAGTTTAATAGTGCATTTTACTCGCCATTTCTTGCGCTTTGAGATGACGCGTCACACAAGTCGCTATCTGAAATAGGAGCGATGTAAATTGAACAAATGTGATAGAATTTCGCTGAATTCTTATATTAACCTTAATGTAAAATGATCTAATCGGGTCTTTGATCGCCCTACCCTTGAAGTTTAATAGTGCATTTCACTCGTCATTTCATGCGCTTTGAGATGCCGCTTAGCCCAATAAGCTATCTGAAATAGGAGCGACGTAAATTGAACAAATGTGATAGAATTTCGCTGAATTCTTATATTAACCAAAATATGAAATGATCTAATCGGGTCTCTGATTGCCCTATCATAGAAGTTTAATAGTGCATTTTACTCGCCATTACACACGCTTTAAGATGCCGCCTATCCCAGTACGCTATCTGAAATAGGAACGACGTAAATTGAACAAATGTGATAGAATTTCGCTGAATTCTTATATTAACCAAAATATAAAATGATCTAATCGGGTCTCTGATTGCCCTATCATAGAAGTTTAATAGTGCATTTTACTCGCCATTCCGCGCGCTTTAAGTTGCCGCCTAGCCCAGTATGCTATCTGAAATAGGAACGACGTAAATTGAACAAATGTGATAGAATTTTGCTGAATCCTTAAATTAACCATAATATAAAATGATCTAATCGGGTCTCTGATTGCCCTACCCTAGAAGTTTAATAGCGCATTTTACTCAGCATTTCATGCGCTTTGAGATGCCGCTTATCCCAATACGCTATCTGAAATAGGAGCGACGTAAATTAAACATATGTGATAGAATTTCGCTGAATTCTTATATTAAACAAAATATAAAATGATCTAATCGGGTCTCTGATTGCCGTATCATAGAACTTTAATAGTGCATTTTACTCGCCATTCCTCGCGCTTTAAGATGCCGCCTATCCGGGTACGCTATCTGAAATAGGAGCGACGTAAATTGAACAAATGTGAGAGAATTTCGCTGAATTCTTAAATTAACCATAATATAAAATGATCTAATGGGGTCTCTGTTTGCCCTTCCCTAGAAGTTTAATGGTGCATTTTACTCGCCATTTCCTGCGCTTTGAATATGCCGCTTAGCACAAGTCGCTATCTGAAATAGGAGCGATGTAAATAGAACAAATCTGATAGAATTTCGCTGAATTCTTATATTAAACTTAATGTAAAATGATCAAATCGGGTCTTTGCTCGCCCTACCCAAGAAGTTTAATAGTGCATTTCACTCGTCAATTCATGCGCTTTGCGATGCCGCTTAGCCCAGTACGCTATCTGAAATAGGAACGACGTAAATTGAACAAATGTGATAGAATTTCGCTGAATTCTTATATTAACCAAAATATAAGATGATCTAATCGGGTCTCTGATTGCCCTATCATAGAAGTTTAATAGTGCATTTTACTCGCCATTCCTCGCGCTTTAAGATGCCGCCTATCCGGGTACGCTATCTGAAATAGGAGCGACGTAAATTGAACAAATGTGATAGAATTTTTCTGAATTCTTAAATTAACCATAATATGAAATGACCTAATCGGGTCTCTGTTTGCCCTACCCTAGAAGTTTAATAGTGCATTTTACTCGCCATTTCTTGCGCTTTGAGATGCCGCTTAGCCCAATACGCTATCTGAAATAGGAGCGACGTAAATTGAACAAATGTGATAGAATTTCGCTGAATCTTATATTAACCGTAATATAAAATGATCTAATCGGGTCTCTGTTTGCCTTACCCTAGAAGTTTAATAGTGCATTTTACTCGCCATTTCATGCGCTTTGAGATGCCGCTTAGCCCAATATGCTATCTGATATAGGAGCGACGTGAATTGAACAAATGTGATAGAATTACGCTGAATTCTTATATTAACCAAAATATAAAATGATCTAATCGGGTCTCTGATTGCCCTATCATAGAAGATTAATAGTGCATTTTACTCGCCATTCCACGCGCTTTAAGATGCCGCCTAGCCCAGTATGCTATCTGAAATAGGAACGACGTAAATTGAACAAATGTGATAGAATTTTGCTGAATTCTTAAATTAACCATAATATAAAATGATCTAATCGGGTCTCTGATTGCCCTACCCTAGAAGTTTAATAGTGCATTTTACTCGTCATTTCATGCGCTTTGAGATGCCGCTTAGCCCAAGAAGCTGTCTGGAATAGGAGCGACGTAAATTGAACAAATGTGATAGAAGTTCCCTGAATTCTTAAATTAACCATAATATAAAATGATCTAATGTGGTCTCTGTTTGCCTTACCCTAGAAGTTTAATAGTGCGTTTTACTCGTCATTTCTTGCGCTTTGAGATGCCGCTTAGCACAAGTCGCTATCTGAAATAGGAGCGATGTAAATTGAACAAATGTGGTAGAATTTCGCTGAATTCTTATATTAACCTTAATGTAAAATGATCTAATCGGGTCTTTGTTCGCCCTACCCTAGAAGTTTAATAGTGCATTTTACTCGCCACTACATGCGCTTTGAGATGCCGCTTAGCCCAATAAGCTATGTGAATTAGGAGCGACGTAAATTGAACAAATGTGATAGAATTTCGCTGCATTCTTATATTAACCAAAATATAAAATGATCTAATCGGGTCTCTGATTGCCCTATCATAGAAGTTTAACAGTGCATTTTACTCGTCACTCCACGCGCTTTAAGATGCCGCCTAGCCCAGTCCGCTATCTGAAATAGGAGCGACGTAAATTGAACAAATGTGATAGAATTTTGCTGAATTCTTAAATTAACCATAATATAAAATGATGTAATCGGGTCTCTGTTCGCCCTACCCAAGAAGTTTAATAGTGCATTTCTCTCGTCATTTCATGCGCTTTGAGATGCCGTTTAGCCCAATAGCTATCTGAAATAGGAGCGACGTAAATTGAACAAATGTGATAGAATTTCCCGGAAATCTTATATTAAACAAAATATAAAATGATCTAAAAGGGACTCTGATTGCCCTATCATAGAAGTTTAGTAGTCCATTTTACTCGCCCTTCCACGCGCTTTAAGATGCCGCCTAGCCCAGTACACTATCTGAAATAGGAGCGACGTATGTTGAACAAATGTGATAGAATTACGCTGAATTCTTATATTAACCGTAATATGAAATGATCTAATCGGGTCTCTGTTTGCATTACCTTAGAAGTTTAATAGTGCATTTTACTCGTCATTTCATGCGCTTTGAGATGTCGCTTAGCCCAATACGCTATCTGCAATAGGATCGACGTAAATTGAACAAATGAGATAGAATTTCGCTGAATTCTTAAATTAACCATAATATAAAGTGATCTAAACTGGTCTCTGTTTGCCCCACCCTAGAAGTTTAATAGTGCATTTTACTCGTCATTTCTTGCGCTTTGAGATGCCGCTTAGCCCAATACGCTATCTGAAATAGGAGCAACGTAAATTGAACAAATGTGATAGAATATCGCTGAATTCTTAAATTAACCATAATATAAAATGATCTAATGGGGTCTCTGTTTGCCCTACCCTAGAAGTTTAATAGTGCATTTTACTCGCCATTTCTTCGCTTCGAGATGCCGCTTAGCCCAATACGCTATCTGAAATAGGAGCGACGTAAATTGAACAAATGTGATAGAATTTCGCTGAATTCTTATATTAACCAAAATATAAAATGATCTAATCGGGTCTCTGATTGCCCTATCATAGAAGTTTAAGAGTGCATTTTGCTCGCCATTCCACGCGCTTTAAGATGCCGCTTAGCCCAA
>CAKAJE020001085.1:0-81333 GCA_916610135.2 Macropis europaea | reverse complement strand
ACGTAAGTTGAACAAATGTGATAGAATTTCGCAGAATTCTTATATTAACCAAAATATAAAATGATCTAATCTGGTCTCTGTTCGCCCTAGCCTAGAAGTTTAATAGTGCATTTTGTTCGCCATTTCATGCGCTTTGAGATGCCGCTAAGCCCAATAAGCTGTCTGAAATAGGAGCGACGTAAATTGAACAAATGTGATAGAATTTCGTTGAATTCTTATATTAACCAAAATATAAAATGATCTAATCGGGTCTCTGATTGCCCTATCATTGAAGTTTAATAGTGCATTTTACTCGCCATTTCATGCGCCTTCAGATGCCGCTTAGCCCAATAAGCTATCTGAAATAGGAGCGACGTAAATTGAACAAATGTGATAGAATTTCCCTGAAATCTTATATTAAACAAAATATAAAATGAGCTAATCGGGTCTCCGATTGCCCTATCATAGAAGTTTAGTAGTGCATTTTACTCGCCATTCCACGAGCTTTAAGATGCCGCCTAGCACAGTACGCTATCTGAAATAGGAGCGACGTAAGTTGAACAAATGTGATAGAATTTTGCAGAATTCTTAAATTAACCATAATATAAAATGATCTAATCGGGTCTCTGTTTGCCCTACCCAAGTAGTTTAATAGGGCATTTCACTCGACACTTCATGCGCTTTGAGATGCCGCTAAGCCCAATAAGCTATCTGAAATAGGAGCAACGTAAATTGAACAAATGTGATAGAATTTCGCTGAATTCTTACATTAACCATAATGTAAAATGATATAATCGGGTCTCTGTTTGCCCTACCCTAGAAGCTTAATAGTGCATTTCACTCGTCACTTCATGCGCTTTGAGATGCCGCTAAGCACAACAAGCTATCTGTAATAGGAGCGACGTAAATTGAACAAATGTGATAGAATTTCGATGAATTCTTATATTAACCAAAATATAAAATGATCTAATCGGGTCTCTGATTGCCCTATCATAGAAGTTTAGTAGTGCATTTTACTCGCCATTCCACGCGCTTTAAGATGCCGCCTAGCCCAGTACTCTATCTGAAATAGGAGCGACGTAAGTTGAACAAATGTGATAGAATTTCGCAAGAATTCTTATATTAACCAAAATATAAAATGATCTAATCTGGTCTCTGTTCGCCCTAGCCTAGAAGTTTAATAGTGCATTTTGTTCGCCATTTCATGCGCTTTGAGATGCCGCTAAGCCCAATAAGCTGTCTGAAATGGGAGCGACGTAAATTGAACAAATGTGATAGAATTTCGCTGAATTCTTATATTAAACAAAATATAAAATGATCTAATCGGGTCTCTGTTTGCCCTACCCTAGAAGTTTAATCGTGCATTTTACAAGCCATTTCATGCGCTTTGAGGTGCCGCTCAGCCCAATAGGCTATCTGAAATAGGAGCGACGTAAATTTAACAAATGTGATAGAATTTCGCTGAATTCTTATATTAACCAAGGTATAAAATGATCTAGTCTGGTCTCTGATTGCCCTATCATAGAAGGTTAATAGTGCATTTTACTAGCCATTCCACACGCTTTAAGATGCCGCTTAGCCCAGTACGCTGTCTGAAATAGGAGCGACGTAAATTGAACAAATGTGATAGAATCTCGCTGAATACTTATATTAACCTTAATGTAAAATGATCTAATCGTGTCTCTGTTCGCCCTACCCTAGAAGTTTAATAGTGCATTTTACTCGCCATTTCATGCGCTTTGAGATGCCGCTTATCCCAATATGCTATCTGAAATAGGAGCGACGTAAATTGAACAAATGTGATAGAATTTCGCTGAATTCTTAAATTAACCATAATATCAAATGATCTAATCGGGTCTCTGTTTGCCCTACCCTAGAAGTTTAACAGTGCATTTTACTCGCCATTTCATGCGCTTTGAGACGCCGCATAGCCCAATAAGCTATTTGAAATAGGAGCGACGTAAATTGAACAAATGTGATAGAATTTCGCTGAATTCTTAAAGTAACCTTAATATAAAATGATCTAATCGGGTCTCTGTTTGCCCTACTCTAGAAGTTTAACAGTGCATTTTACTCGCCATTTCATGCGCTTTGAGATGCCGCATAGCCCAATAAGCTATCTGAAATAGGAGCGACGTAAATGGAACAAATGTGATAGAATTTTGCTGAATTATTAAATTAACCACAATATAAAATGATCTAATCGGGTCTCTGTTTGCCCTACCCTAGTAGTTTAATTGTGCATTTTACTCGCCATTTCATGCGCTTTTCGATGCCGCTTAGCCCAATATGCTATCTGAAAAAGGAGCGACGGAAATTTAACAAATGTGATAGAATTTCGCTGAATTCTTACATTAACCATAATGTAAAATGATATAATCGGGTCTCTGTTTGCCCTACCCTAGAAGCTTAGTAGTGCATTTCACTCGTCAGTTCATGCGCTTTGAGATGCCGCTAAGCACAACAAGCTATCTGTAATAGGAGCGACGTAAATTGAACAAATGTGATAGAATTACGCTGAATTCTTATATTAACCGTAATATAAAATGATCTAATCGGGTCTCTGTTTGCCTTATCCTAGAAGTTTAGTATTGCATTTTACTCGCCATTTCATGCGCTTTGAGATGCCGCTTAGCCCAATACGCTATCTGAAATAGGAGCGACGTAAATTAAACAAATGTGATAGAATTTCGCTGAATTCTTAAATTAACTATAATATAAAATGATCTAATCGGGTCACTGATTGCCCTACCATAGAAGTCTAATAGTGCACTTCACTCGCCATTTCATGCGCTTTGAGATGCCGCTTAGCACAATACGCTATCTGAAATAGGAGCGACGTAAATTGAACAAATGTGACAGAATTTTGCTGAATTCTTAAATTAACCATAATATAAAATGATCTAATCGGGTCTCTGTTTGCCCTACTCTAGAAGTTTAACAGTGCATTTTACTCGCCATTTCATGCGCTTTGACATGCCGCTTCGCCCAATACGCTATCTGAAATAGGAGCGACGTAAATTAAACAAATGTGATAGAATTTCCCTGAAATCTTATATTAAACATAATATAAAATGATCTAATCGGGTCTCTGATTGCCCTATCATAGAAGATTACTAGTGCATTTTACTCGCCATTCCACGCGCTTTAAGATGCCGCCTAGCCCAGTACGCTATCTGAAATCGGAGCGACGTAACTTGAACAAATGTGATAGAATTACGCTGCATTCTTATATTAACCGTAATATAAAATGATCTAATCGGGTCTCTGTTTGCCCTACTCTAGAAGTTTAACAGTGCATTTTACTCGCCATTTCATGCGCTTTGAGATGCCGCATAGCCCAATAAGCTATCTGAAATAGGAGCGACGTAAATTGAACAAATGTGATAGAATTTTGCTGAATTATTAAATTAACCACAATATAAAATGATCTAATCGGGTCTCTGTTTGCCCTACCCTAGTAGTTTAATTGTGCATTTTACTCGCCATTTCATGCGCTTTTCGATGCCGCTTAGCCCAATATGCTATCTGAAATAGGAGCGACGGAAATTTAACAAATGTGATAGAATTTCGCTGAATTCTTACATTAACCATAATGTAAAATGATATAATCGGGTCTCTGTTTGCCCTACCCTAGAAGCTTAATAGTGCATTTCACTCGTCACTTCATGCGCTTTGAGATGCCGCTAAGCACAACAAGCTATCTGTAATAGGAGCGACGTAAATTGAACAAATGTGATAGAATTTCGATGAATTCTTACATTAACCATAATGTAAAATGATATAATCGGGTCTCTGATTGCCCTATCATAGAAGTTTAGTAGTGCATTTTACTCGCCATTCCACGCGCTTTAAGATGGCGCCTAGCCCAGTACTCTATCTGAAATAGGAGCGACGTAAGTTGAACAAATGTGATAGAATTTCGCAGAATTCTTATATTAACCAAAATATAAAATGATCTAATCTGGTCTCTGTTCGCCCTAGCCTAGAAGTTTAATAGTGCATTTTGTTCGCCATTTCATGCGCTTTGAGATGCCGCTAAGCCCAATAAGCTGTCTGAAATAGGAGCGACGTAAATTGAACAAATGTGATAGAATTTCGCTGAATTCTTATATTAACCAAGGTATAAAATGATCTAGTCTGGTCTCTGATTGCCCTATCATAGAAGTTTAGTAGTGCATTTTACTCGCCATTCCACGCGCTTTCAGATGGCGCCTAGCCCAGTACTCTATCTGAAATAGGAGCGACGTAAGTTGAACAAATGTGATAGAATTTCGCAGAATTCTTATATTAACCAAAATATAAAATGATCTAATCTGGTCTCTGTTCGCCCTAGCCTAGAAGTTTAATAGTGCATTTTGTTCGCCATTTCATGCGCTTTGAGATGCCGCTAAGCCCAATAAGCTGTCTGAAATAGGAGCGACGTAAATTGAACAAATGTGATAGAATTTCGTTGAATTCTTATATTAACCAAAATATAAAATGATCTAATCGGGTCTCTGATTGCCCTATCATTGAAGTTTAATAGTGCATTTTACTCGCCATTTCATGCGCCTTCAGATGCCGCTTAGCCCAATAAGCTATCTGAAATAGGAGCGACGTAAATTGAACAAATGTGATAGAATTTCCCTGAAATCTTATATTAAACAAAATATAAAATGAGCTAATCGGGTCTCCGATTGCCCTATCATAGAAGTTTAGTAGTGCATTTTACTCGCCATTCCACGAGCTTTAAGATGCCGCCTAGCACAGTACGCTATCTGAAATAGGAGCGACGTAAGTTGAACAAATGTGATAGAATTTTGCAGAATTCTTAAATTAACCATAATATAAAATGATCTAATCGGGTCTCTGTTTGCCCTACCCAAGTAGTTTAATAGGGCATTTCACTCGACACTTCATGCGCTTTGAGATGCCGCTAAGCCCAATAAGCTATCTGAAATAGGAGCAACGTAAATTGAACAAATGTGATAGAATTTCGCTGAATTCTTACATTAACCATAATGTAAAATGATATAATCGGGTCTCTGTTTGCCCTACCCTAGAAGCTTAATAGTGCATTTCACTCGTCACTTCATGCGCTTTGAGATGCCGCTAAGCACAACAAGCTATCTGTAATAGGAGCGACGTAAATTGAACAAATGTGATAGAATTTCGATGAATTCTTATATTAACCAAAATATAAAATGATCTAATCGGGTCTCTGATTGCCCTATCATAGAAGTTTAGTAGTGCATTTTACTCGCCATTCCACGCGCTTTAAGATGCCGCCTAGCCCAGTACTCTATCTGAAATAGGAGCGACGTAAGTTGAACAAATGTGATAGAATTTCGCAAGAATTCTTATATTAACCAAAATATAAAATGATCTAATCTGGTCTCTGTTCGCCCTAGCCTAGAAGTTTAATAGTGCATTTTGTTCGCCATTTCATGCGCTTTGAGATGCCGCTAAGCCCAATAAGCTGTCTGAAATGGGAGCGACGTAAATTGAACAAATGTGATAGAATTTCGCTGAATTCTTATATTAAACAAAATATAAAATGATCTAATCGGGTCTCTGTATGCCCTACCCTAGAAGTTTAATCGTGCATTTTACAAGCCATTTCATGCGCTTTGAGGTGCCGCTCAGCCCAATAGGCTATCTGAAATAGGAGCGACGTAAATTTAACAAATGTGATAGAATTTCGCTGAATTCTTATATTAACCAAGGTATAAAATGATCTAGTCTGGTCTCTGATTGCCCTATCATAGAAGGTTAATAGTGCATTTTACTAGCCATTCCACACGCTTTAAGATGCCGCTTAGCCCAGTACGCTGTCTGAAATAGGAGCGACGTAAATTGAACAAATGTGATAGAATCTCGCTGAATACTTATATTAACCTTAATGTAAAATGATCTAATCGTGTCTCTGTTCGCCCTACCCTAGAAGTTTAATAGTGCATTTTACTCGCCATTTCATGCGCTTTGAGATGCCGCTTATCCCAATATGCTATCTGAAATAGGAGCGACGTAAATTGAACAAATGTGATAGAATTTCGCTGAATTCTTAAATTAACCATAATATCAAATGATCTAATCGGGTCTCTGTTTGCCCTACCCTAGAAGTTTAATAGTGCATTTCACTCGTCATTTCATGCGCTTTGAGACGCCGCTTCGCCCAATAAGCTATTTGAAATAGGAGCGACGTAAATTGAACAAATGTGATAGAATTTCGCTGAATTCTTAAAGTAACCTTAATATAAAATGATCTAATCGGGTCTCTGTTTGCCCTACTCTAGAAGTTTAACAGTGCATTTTACTCGCCATTTCATGCGCTTTGAGATGCCGCATAGCCCAATAAGCTATCTGAAATAGGAGCGACGTAAATGGAACAAATGTGATAGAATTTTGCTGAATTATTAAATTAACCACAATATAAAATGATCTAATCGGGTCTCTGTTTGCCCTACCCTAGTAGTTTAATTGTGCATTTTACTCGCCATTTCATGCGCTTTTCGATGCCGCTTAGCCCAATATGCTATCTGAAAAAGGAGCGACGGAAATTTAACAAATGTGATAGAATTTCGCTGAATTCTTACATTAACCATAATGTAAAATGATATAATCGGGTCTCTGTTTGCCCTACCCTAGAAGCTTAATAGTGCATTTCACTCGTCACTTCATGCGCTTTGAGATGCCGCTAAGCACAACAAGCTATCTGTAATAGGAGCGACGTAAATTGAACAAATGTGATAGTATTACGCTGAATTCTTATATTAACCGTAATATAAAATGATCTAATCGGGTCTCTGTTTGCCTTATCCTAGAAGTTTAGTATTGCATTTTACTCGCCATTTCATGCGCTTTGAGATGCCGCTTAGCCCAATACGCTATCTGAAATAGGAGCGACGTAAATTACACAAATGTGATAGAATTTCGCTGAATTCTTAAATTAACTATAATATAAAATGATCTAATCGGGTCACTGATTGCCCTACCATAGAAGTCTAATAGTGCACTTCACTCGCCATTTCATGCGCTTTGAGATGCCGCTTAGCACAATACGCTATCTGAAATAGGAGCGACGTAAATTGAACAAATGTGACAGAATTTTGCTGAATTCTTAAATTAACCATAATATAAAATGATCTAATCGGGTCTCTGTTTGCCCTACTCTAGAAGTTTAACAGTGCATTTTACTCGCCATTTCATGCGCTTTGACATGCCGCTTCGCCCAATACGCTATCTGAAATAGGAGCGACGTAAATTAAACAAATGTGATAGAATTTCCCTGAAATCTTATATTAAACATAATATAAAATGATCTAATCGGGTCTCTGATTGCCCTATCATAGAAGATTACTAGTGCATTTTACTCGCCATTCCACGCGCTTTAAGATGCCGCCTAGCCCAGTACGCTATCTGAAATCGGAGCGACGTAACTTGAACAAATGTGATAGAATTACGCTGCATTCTTATATTAACCGTAATATAAAATGATCTAATCGGGTCTCTGTTTGCCCTACTCTAGAAGTTTAACAGTGCATTTTACTCGCCATTTCATGCGCTTTGAGATGCCGCATAGCCCAATAAGCTATCTGAAATAGGAGCGACGTAAATTGAACAAATGTGATAGAATTTTGCTGAATTATTAAATTAACCACAATATAAAATGATCTAATCGGGTCTCTGTTTGCCCTACCCTAGTAGTTTAATTGTGCATTTTACTCGCCATTTCATGCGCTTTTCGATGCCGCTTAGCCCAATATGCTATCTGAAATAGGAGCGACGGAAATTTAACAAATGTGATAGAATTTCGCTGAATTCTTACATTAACCATAATGTAAAATGATATAATCGGGTCTCTGTTTGCCCTACCCTAGAAGCTTAATAGTGCATTTCACGCGTCACTTCATGCGCTTTGAGATGCCGCTAAGCACAACAAGCTATCTGTAATAGGAGCGACGTAAATTGAACAAATGTGATAGAATTTCGATGAATTCTTACATTAACCATAATGTAAAATGATATAATCGGGTCTCTGATTGCCCTATCATAGAAGTTTAGTAGTGCATTTTACTCGCCATTCCACGCGCTTTAAGATGGCGCCTAGCCCAGTACTCTATCTGAAATAGGAGCGACGTAAGTTGAACAAATGTGATAGAATTTCGCAGAATTCTTATATTAACCAAAATATAAAATGATCTAATCTGGTCTCTGTTCGCCCTAGCCAAGAAGTTTAATAGTGCATTTTGTTCGCCATTTCATGCGCTTTGAGATGCCGCTAAGCCCAATAAGCTGTCTGAAATAGGAGCGACGTAAATTGAACAAATGTGATAGAATTTCGCTGAATTCTTATATTAACCAAGGTATAAATTGATCTAGTCTGGTCTCTGATTGCCCTATCATAGAAGTTTAGTAGTGCATTTTACTCGCCATTCCACGCGCTTTAAGATGGCGCCTAGCCCAGTACTCTATCTGAAATAGGAGCGACGTAAGTTGAACAAATGTGATAGAATTTCGCAGAATTCTTATATTAACCAAAATATAAAATGATCTAATCTGGTCTCTGTTCGCCCTAGCCTAGAAGTTTAATAGTGCATTTTGTTCGCCATTTCATGCGCTTTGAGATGCCGCTAAGCCCAATAAGCTGTCTGAAATAGGAGCGACGTAAATTGAACAAATGTGATAGAATTTCGTTGAATTCTTATATTAACCAAAATATAAAATGATCTAATCGGGTCTCTGATTGCCCTATCATTGAAGTTTAATAGTGCATTTTACTCGCCATTTCATGCGCCTTCAGATGCCGCTTAGCCCAATAAGCTATCTGAAATAGGAGCGACGTAAATTGAACAAATGTGATAGAATTTCCCTGAAATCTTATATTAAACAAAATATAAAATGAGCTAATCGGGTCTCCGATTGCCCTATCATAGAAGTTTAGTAGTGCATTTTACTCGCCATTCCACGAGCTTTAAGATGCCGCCTAGCACAGTACGCTATCTGAAATAGGAGCGACGTAAGTTGAACAAATGTGATAGAATTTTGCAGAATTCTTAAATTAACCATAATATAAAATGATCTAATCGGGTCTCTGTTTGCCCTACCCAAGTAGTTTAATAGGGCATTTCACTCGACACTTCATGCGCTTTGAGATGCCGCTAAGCCCAATAAGCTATCTGAAATAGGAGCAACGTAAATTGAACAAATGTGATAGAATTTCGATGAATTCTTATATTAACCAAAATATAAAATGATCTAATCGGGTCTCTGATTGCCCTATCATAGAAGTTTAGTAGTGCATTTTACTCGCCATTCCACGCGCTTTAAGATGCCGCCTAGCCCAGTACTCTATCTGAAATAGGAGCGACGTAAGTTGAACAAATGTGATAGAATTTCGCAGAATTCTTATATTAACCAAAATATAAAATGATCTAATCTGGTCTCTGTTCGCCCTAGCCTAGAAGTTTAATAGTGCATTTTGTTCGCCATTTCATGCGCTTTGAGATGCCGCTAAGCCCAATAAGCTGTCTGAAATAGGAGCGACGTAAATTGAACAAATGTGATAGAATTTCGTTGAATTCTTATATTAACCAAAATATAAAATGATCTAATCGGGTCTCTGATTGCCCTATCATTGAAGTTTAATAGTGCATTTTACTCGCCATTTCATGCGCCTTCAGATGCCGCTTAGCCCAATAAGCTATCTGAAATAGGAGCGACGTAAATTGAACAAATGTGATAGAATTTCCCTGAAATCTTATATTAAACAAAATATAAAATGATCTAATCGGGTCTCTGTTTGCCCTACCCTAGAAGTTTAATCGTGCATTTTACAAGCCATTTCATGCGCTTTGAGGTGCCGCTCAGCCCAATAGGCTATCTGAAATAGGAGCGACGTAAATTTAACAAATGTGATAGAATTTCGCTGAATTCTTATATTAACCAAGGTATAAAATGATCTAGTCTGGTCTCTGATTGCCCTATCATAGAAGGTTAATAGTGCATTTTACTAGCCATTCCACACGCTTTAAGGTGCCGCCTAGCCCAGTACGCTGTCTGAAATAGGAGCGACGTAAATTGAACAAATGTGATAGAATCTCGCTGAATACTTATATTAACCTTAATGTAAAATGATCTAATCGTGTCTCTGTTCGCCCTACCCTAGAAGTTTAATAGTGCATTTTACTCGCCATTTCATGCGCTTTGAGATGCCGCTTATCCCAATATGCTATCTGAAATAGGAGCGACGTAAATTGAACAAATGTGATAGAATTTCGATGAATTCTTACATTAACCATAATATCAAATGATCTAATCGGGTCTCTGTTTGCCCTATCATAGAAGTTTAGTAGTGCATTTTACTCGCCATTCCACGCGCTTTAAGATGGCGCCTAGCCCAGTACTCTATCTGAAATAGGAGCGACGTAAGTTGAACAAATGTGATAGAATTTCGCAGAATTCTTATATTAACCAAAATATAAAATGGTCTAATCTGGTCTCTGTTCGCCCTAGAATAGAAGTTTAACAGTGCATTTTACTCGCCATTTCATGCGCTTTGAGATGCCGCATAGCCCAATAAGCTATCTGAAATAGGAGCGACGTAAATGGAACAAATGTGATAGAATTTTGCTGAATTATTAAATTAACCACAATATAAAATGATCTAATCGGGTCTCTGTTTGCCCTACCCTAGTAGTTTAATTGTGCATTTTACTCGCCATTTCATGCGCTTTTCGATGCCGCTTAGCCCAATATGCTATCTGAAATAGGAGCGACGTAAGTTGAACAAATGTGATAGAATTTCGCTGAATTCTTACATTAACCATAATGTAAAATGATATAATCGGGTCTCTGTTTGCCCTACCCTAGAAGCTTAATAGTGCATTTCACTCGTCACTTCATGCGCTTTTCGATGCCGCTTAGCCCAATAAGCTATCTGAAATAGGAGCGACGTAAATTGAACAAATGTGATAGAATTTCCCTGAAATCTTATATTAAACAAAATATAAAATGAGCTAATCGGGTCTCCGATTGCCCTATCATAGAAGTTTAGTAGTGCATTTTACTCGCCATTCCACGAGCTTTAAGATGCCGCCTAGCACAGTACGCTATCTGAAATAGGAGCGACGTAAGTTGAACAAATGTGATAGAATTTTGCAGAATTCTTAAATTAACCATAATATAAAATGATCTAATCGGGTCTCTGTTTGCCCTACCCAAGTAGTTTAATAGGGCATTTCACTCGACACTTCATGCGCTTTGAGATGCCGCTAAGCCCAATAAGCTATCTGAAATAGGAGCAACGTAAATTGAACAAATGTGATAGAATTTCGCTGAATTCTTACATTAACCATAATGTAAAATGATATAATCGGGTCTCTGTTTGCCCTACCCTAGAAGCTTAATAGTGCATTTCACTCGTCACTTCATGCGCTTTGAGATGCCGCTAAGCACAACAAGCTATCTGTAATAGGAGCGACGTAAATTGAACAAATGTGATAGAATTTCGATGAATTCTTATATTAACCAAAATATAAAATGATCTAATCGGGTCTCTGATTGCCCTATCATAGAAGTTTAGTAGTGCATTTTACTCGCCATTCCACGCGCTTTAAGATGCCGCCTAGCCCAGTACTCTATCTGAAATAGGAGCGACGTAAATTGAACAAATGTGATAGAATTTCGCTGAATTCTTATATTAAACAAAATATAAAATGATCTAATCGGGTCTCTGTTTGCCCTACCCTAGAAGTTTAATCGTGCATTTTACAAGCCATTTCATGCGCTTTGAGGTGCCGCTCAGCCCAATAGGCTATCTGAAATAGGAGCGACGTAAATTTAACAAATGTGATAGAATTTCGCTGAATTCTTATATTAACCAAGGTATAAAATGATCTAGTCTGGTCTCTGATTGCCCTATCATAGAAGGTTAATAGTGCATTTTACTAGCCATTCCACACGCTTTAAGATGCCGCCTAGCCCAGTACGCTGTCTGAAATAGGAGCGACGTAAATTGAACAAATGTGATAGAATCTCGCTGAATACTTATATTAACCTTAATGTAAAATGATCTAATCGTGTCTCTGTTCGCCCTACCCTAGAAGTTTAATAGTGCATTTTACTCGCCATTACATGCGCTTTGAGATGCCGCTTATCCCAATACGCTATCTGAAATAGGAGCGACGTAAATTGAACAAATGTGATAGAATTTCGCTGAATTCTTAAATTAACCATAATATCAAATGATCTAATCGGGTCTCTGTTTGCCCTACCCTAGAAGTTTAATAGTGCATTTCACTCGTCATTTCATGCGCTTTGAGACGCCGCTTCGCCCAATAAGCTATTTGAAATAGGAGCGACGTAAATTGAACAAATGTGATAGAATTTCGCTGAATTCTTAAAGTAACCTTAATATAAAATGATCTAATCGGGTCTCTGTTTGCCCTACCCTAGAAGTTTAATAGTGCATTTCACTCGTCATTTCATGCGCTTTGAGATGCCGCTAAGCACAATAAGCTATCTGGAATAGCAGCGACGTAAATTGAACAAATGTGAAAGAATTACGCCGCATTCTTATATTAACCGTAATATAAAATGATCTAATCGGGTCTCTGTTTGCCTTATCCCAGAAGCTTAATAGTGCATTTTACTCGCCATTCCACGCGCTTTAAGATGCCGCCTAGCCCAGTGCGCTACCTGAAATAGGAGCGACGTAAGTTGAACAAATGTGATAGAATTTTGCTGAATTCTTAAATTAACCGCAATATAAAATGATCTAATCGGGTCTCTGTTTGCCCTACCCTAGTAGTTTAATTGTGCATTTTACTCGCCATTTCATGCGCTTTTCGATGCCGCTTATCCCAATACGCTATCTGAAATAGGAGCGACGTACGTTGAACAAATGTGATAGAATTTCGCTGAATTCTTTTAAGAACCATAATGTAAAAGGATCTAATCGGGTCTCTGTTCGCCCTAGCCTAGAAGTTTAATAGCGCATTTTATTCGCCATTTCATGCGCTTTGAGATGCAGCTTAGCCGAATACGCTATCTGAAATAGGAGCAACGTAAATTGAACAAATGCGATAGAATTTCCCTGAAATCTTATATTAAACAAAATATAAAATGATCTACTCGGGTCTCTGATTGCCCTATCATAGAAGTTTAGTAGTGCATTTTACTCGCCATTCCACGCGCTTTAAGATGCCGCCTAGCCCAGTGCGCTATCGGAAATAGGAGCGACGTAAATTGAACAAATGTGATAGAATTTCCCTGAATTCTTATATTAACATTAATGTAAAATGATCTAATCGGGTCTCCGTTCGCCCTATCCTAGAAGTTTAATAGTGCATTTCACTCGTCATTTCATGCGCTTTGAGATGCCTCTTAGCCCAATAAGCTATCTGAAATAGGAGCGACGGAAATTGAACAAATGTGATAGAATTTTGCTGAATTCTTAAATTAACCGTAATATAAAATGATCTAATCGGGTCTCTGTTTTGCCCTAGCCTAGAAGTTTTCGAGTGCATTTTATTCGCCATTTCATGCGCTTTGAGATGCCGCTTAGCCGAATACGCTATCTCAATTAGGAGCGACGTAAATTGAACAAATGTGATACAAATTCCCTGAAATCTGATATTAAACAAAATATACAATGATCTACTCGGGTCTGTGATTGCCCTATCATAGAAGTTTAGTAGTGCACTTTACTCGCCATTCCACGCGCTTCAAGATGCCGCCTAGCCCAATAAGCTATTTGAAATAGGAGCGACGTAAATTGAACAAATGTGATAGAATTTCGCTGAATTCTTAAAGTAACCTTAATATAAAATGATCTAATCGGGTCTCTGTTTGCCCTACCCTAGAAGTTTAATAGTGCATTTCACTCGTCATTTCATGCGCTTTGAGATGCCGCTAAGCACAATAAGCTATCTGGAATAGCAGCGACGTAAATTGAACAAATGTGAAAGAATTACGCCGCATTCTTATATTAACCGTAATATAAAATGATCTAATCGGGTCTCTGTTTGCCTTATCCCAGAAGTTTAATAGTGCATTTTACTCGCCATTCCACGCGCTTTAAGATGCCGCCTAGCCCAGTGCGCTACCTGAAATAGGAGCGACGTAAGTTGAACAAATGTGATAGAATTTTGCTGAATTCTTAAATTAACCGCAATATAAAATGATCTAATCGGGTCTCTGTTTGCCCTACCCTAGTAGTTTAATTGTGCATTTTACTCGCCATTTCATGCGCTTTTCGATGCCGCTTATCCCAATACGCTATCTGAAATAGGAGCGACGTACGTTGAACAAATGTGATAGAATTTCGCTGAATTCTTTTAAGAACCATAATGTAAAAGGATCTAATCGGGTCTCTGTTCGCCCTAGCCTAGAAGTTTAATAGCGCATTTTATTCGCCATTTCATGCGCTTTGAGATGCAGCTTAGCCGAATACGCTATCTGAAATAGGAGCAACGTAAATTGAACAAATGCGATAGAATTTCCCTGAAATCTTATATTAAACAAAATATAAAATGATCTACTCGGGTCTCTGATTGCCCTATCATAGAAGTTTAGTAGTGCATTTTACTCGCCATTCCACGCGCTTTAAGATGCCGCCTAGCCCAGTGCGCTATCGGAAATAGGAGCGACGTAAATTGAACAAATGTGATAGAATTTCCCTGAATTCTTATATTAACATTAATGTAAAATGATCTAATCGGGTCTCCGTTCGCCCTATCCTAGAAGTTTAATAGTGCATTTCACTCGTCATTTCATGCGCTTTGAGATGCCTCTTAGCCCAATAAGCTATCTGAAATAGGAGCGACGGAAATTGAACAAATGTGATAGAATTTTGCTGAATTCTTAAATTAACCGTAATATAAAATGATCTAATCGGGTCTCTGTTTGCCCTAGCCTAGAAGTTTACGAGTGCATTTTATTCGCCATTTCATGCGCTTTGAGATGCCGCTTAGCCGAATACGCTATCTCAATTAGGAGCGACGTAAATTGAACAAATGTGATACAAATTCCCTGAAATCTGATATTAAACAAAATATACAATGATCTACTCGGGTCTGTGATTGCCCTATCATAGAAGTTTAGTAGTGCACTTTACTCGCCATTCCACGCGCTTCAAGATGCCGCCTAGCCCAGTACGCTATCTGAAATAGGAGCGACGTAAATTGAACAGATGTGATAAAATTTAGCTGACATCTTAAATTAACCATAATATAAAATGATCTAATCGGGTCTCTGTTTGCCCTACCCTAGAAGTTTAATAGTGCATTTCACTCGTCATTTCATGCGCTTTGAGATGCCGCTAAGCACAATAAGCTATCTGGAATAGCAGCGACGTAAATTGAACAAATGTGAAAGAATTTCGCCGCATTCTTATATTAACCGTAATATAAAATGATCTAATCGGGTCTCTGTTTGCCTTATCCTAGAAGTTTAATAGTGCATTTTACTCGCCATTCCACGCGCTTTAAGATGCCGTCTAGCCCAGTACGCTACCTGAAATAGGAGCGACGTAAGTTGAACAAATGTGATAGAATTACGCTGAATTCTTATATTAACCGTAATATAAAATGATCTAATCGGGTCTCTGTTTGCCTTATCCTAGAAGTTTGATAGTGCATTTTACTGGCCATTTCATGCGCTTTGAGATGCAGCTTAGCCCAATACGCTATCTGAAATAGGAGCGACGTAAATTGAACAAATGTGATAGAATTTTGCTGAATTCTTAAATTAACCACAATATAAAATGATCTAATCGGGTTTCTGATTGCCCTATCATAGAAGTTTAGCAGTGCACTTTACTCGCCATTCCACGCGCTTTAAGATGCCGCCTAGTCCAGTACGCTATCTAAATTAGGAGCGACGTAAGTTGAACAAATGTGATAGAATTACGCTGCATTCTTATATTAACCGTAATATAAAATGTTCTAATCGGGTCTCTGTTTGCCTTATCCTAGAAGTTTAGTATTGCATTTTACTCGCCATTTCATGCGCTTTGAGATACCGCTTAGCCCAATACGCTATCTGAAATAGGAGCGACGTAAATTGAACAAATGTGATAGAATTTGGCTGAATTCTTAAATTAACTATAATATAAAATGATCTAATCGGGTCACTGATTGCCCTACCCTAGAAGTTTAATAGTGCATTTTGCTCGCCATTTCATGCGCTTTGAGATGCCGCTTAGCCCAATACGCTATCTGAAATATGAGCGACGTAAATTGAACAAATGTGATAGAATTTTGCTGAATTATTAAATTAACCACAATATAAAATGATCTAATCGGGTCTCTGTTTGCCCTACCCTAGTAGTTTAATTGTGCATTTTACTCGCCATTTCATGCGCTTTTCGATGCCGCTTAGCCCAATATGCTATCTGAAATAGGAGCGACGGAAATTTAACAAATGTGATAGAATTTCGCTGAATTCTTACATTAACCATAATGTAAAATGATATAATCCGGTCTCTGTTTGCCCTACCCTAGAAGCTTAATAGTGCATTTCACTCGTCACTTCATGCGCTTTGAGATGCCGCTAAGCACAACAAGCTATCTGTAATAGGAGCGACGTAAATTGAACAAATGTGATAGAATTTCGATGAATTCTTACATTAACCATAATGTAAAATGATATAATCGGGTCTCTGATTGCCCTATCATAGAAGTTAAGTAGTGCATTTTACTCGCCATTCCACGCGCTTTAAGATGGCGCCTAGCCCAGTACTCTATCTGAAATAGGAGCGACGTAAGTTGAACAAATGTGATAGAATTTCGCAGAATTCTTATATTAACCAAAATATAAAATGATCTAATCTGGTCTCTGTTCGCCCTAGCCTAGAAGTTTAATAGTGCATTTTGTTCGCCATTCCATGCGCTTTGAGATGCCGCTAAGCCCAATAAGCTGTCTGAAATAGGAGCGACGTAAATTGAACAAATGTGATAGAATTTCGCTGAATTCTTATATTAACCAAGGTATAAAATGATCTAGTCTGGTCTCTGATTGCCCTATCATAGAAGGTTAATAGTGCATTTTACTCGCCATTCCACACACTTTAAGATGCCGCCTAGCCCAGTACGCTGTCTGAAATAGGAGCGACGTAAATTGAACAAATGTGATAGAATCTCGCTGAATACTTATATTAACCTTAATGTAAAATGATCTAATCGTGTCTCTGTTCGCCCTACCCTAGAAGTTTAATAGTGCATTTTACTCGCCATTTCATGCGCTTTGAGATGCCGCTTATCCCAATACGCTATCTGAAATAGGAGCGACGTAAATTGAACAAATGTGATAGAATTTCGCTGAATTCTTAAATTAACCATAATATCAAATGATCTAATCGGGTCTCTGTTTGCCCTACCCTAGAAGTTTAATAGTGCATTTCACTCGTCATTTCATGCGCTTTGAGACGCCGCTTCGCCCAATAAGCTATTTGAAATAGGAGCGACGTAAATTGAACAAATGTGATAGAATTTCGCTGAATTCTTAAAGTAACCTTAATATAAAATGATCTAATCGGGTCTCTGTTTGCCCTACCCTAGAAGTTTAATAGTGCATTTCACTCGTCATTTCATGCGCTTTGAGATGCCGCTAAGCACAATAAGCTATCTGGAATAGCAGCGACGTAAATTGAACAAATGTGAAAGAATTACGCCGCATTCTTAAATTAACCGTAATATAAAATGATCTAATCGGGTCTCTGTTTGCCTTATCCTAGAAGTTTAATAGTGCATTTTACTCGCCATTCCACGCGCTTTAAGATGCCGCCTAGCCCAGTGCGCTACCTGAAATAGGAGCGACGTAAGTTGAACAAATGTGATAGAATTTTGCTGAATTCTTATATTAACCGCAATATAAAATGATCTAATCGGGTCTCTGTTTGCCCTACCCTAGTAGTTTAATTGTGCATTTTACTCGCCATTTCATGCGCTTTTCGATGCCGCTTATCCCAATACGCTATCTGAAATAGGAGCGACGTACGTTGAACAAATGTGATAGAATTTCGCTGAATTCTTTTAAGAACCATAATGTAAAATGATCTAATCGGGTCTCTGTTCGCCCTAGCCTAGAAGTTTAATAGCGCATTTTATTCGCCATTTCATGCGTCTTGAGATGCCGCTTAGCCCAATACGCTATCTGAAATAGGAGCGACGTAAATTGAACAAATGTGTTTGAATTTCTCTGAAATCTTATATTAAACAAAATATACAATGATATAATCGGGTCTCTGATTGCCCTATCATAGAAGTTTAGCAGTGCATTTTACTCGCCATTCCACGCGCTTTAAGATGCCGCCTAGCCCAGTACGCTATCTAAATTAGGAGCGACGTAAGTTGAACAAATGTGATAGAATTACGCTGAATTCTTATATTAACCGTAATATAAAATGATCTAATCGGGTCTCTGTTTGCCTTATCCTAGAAGTTTAGTATTGCATTTTACTCGCCATTTCATGCGCTTTGAGATGCCGCTTAGCCCAATACGCTATCTGAAATAGGAGCGAAGTAAATTAAACAAATGTGATAGAATTTCGCTGAATTCTTAAATTAACTATAATATAAAATGATCTAATCGGGTCTCTGTTCGCCCTACCATAGAAGTCTAATAGTGCATTTTACTCGCCATTTCATGCGCTTTGAGATGCCGCATAGCCCAATAAGCTATCTGAAATAGGAGCGACGTAAATTGAACAAATGTGATAGAATTTTGCTGAATTATTAAATTAACCACAATATAAAATGATCTAATCGGGTCTCTGTTTGCCCTACCCTAGTAGTTTAATTGTGCATTTTACTCGCCATTTCATGCGCTTTTCGATGCCGCTTAGCCCAATATGCTATCTGAAATAGGAGCGACGGAAATTTAACAAATGTGATAGAATTTCGCTGAATTCTTACATTAACCATAATGTAAAATGGTATAATCGGGTCTCTGTTTGCCCTACCCTAGAAGCTTAATAGTGCATTTCACTCGTCACTTCATGCGCTTTGAGATGCCGCTAAGCACAACAAGCTATCTGTAATAGGAGCGACGTAAATTGAACAAATGTGATAGAATTTCGATGAATTCTTACATTAACCATAATGTAAAATGATATAATCGGGTCTCTGATTGCCCTATCATAGAAGTTTAGTAGTGCATTTTACTCGCCATTCCACGCGCTTTAAGATGGCGCCTAGCCCAGTACTCTATCTGAAATAGGAGCGACGTAAGTTGAACAAATGTGATAGAATTTCGCAGAATTCTTATATTAACCAAAATATAAAATGATCTAATCTGGTTTCTGTTCGCCCTAGCCTAGAAGTTTAATAGTGCATTTTACACGCCATTTCATGCGCTTTGAGGTGCCGCTCAGCCCAATAGGCTATCTGAAATAGGAGCGACGTAAATTTAACAAATGTGATAGAATTTCGCTGAATTCTTATATTAACCAAGGTATAAAATGATCTAGTCTGGTCTCTGATTGCCCTATCATAGAAGGTTAATAGTGCATTTTACTCGCCATTCCACACGCTTTAAGATGCCGCCTAGCCCAGTACGCTGTCTGAAATAGGAGCGACGTAAATTGAACAAATGTGATAGAATCTCGCTGAATACTTATATTAACCTTAATGTAAAATGATCTAATCGTGTCTCTGTTCGCCCTACCCTAGAAGTTTGATAGTGCATTTTACTCGCCATTTCATGCGCTTTGAGATGCCGCTTATCCCAATACGCTATCTGAAATAGGAGCGACGTAAATTGAACAAATGTGATAGAATTTCGCTGAATTCTTAAATTAACCATAATATCAAATGATCTAATCGGGTCTCTGTTTGCCCTACCCTAGAAGTTTAATAGTGCATTTCACTCGTCATTTCATGCGCTTTGAGACGCCGCTTCGCCCAATAAGCTATTTGAAATAGGAGCGACGTAAATTGAACAAATGTGATAGAATTTCGCTGAATTCTTAAAGTAACCTTAATATAAAATGATCTAATCGGGTCTCTGTTTGCCCTACCCTAGAAGTTTAATAGTGCATTTCACTCGTCATTTCATGCGCTTTGAGATGCCGCTAAGCACAATAAGCTATCTGGAATAGCAGCGACGTAAATTGAACAAATGTGAAAGAATTACGCCGCATTCTTATATTAACCGTAATATAAAATGATCTAATCGGGTCTCTGTTTGCCTTATCCTAGAAGTTTAATAGTGCATTTTACTCGCCATTCCACGCGCTTTAAGATGCCGCCTAGCCCAGTGCGCTACCTGAAATAGGAGCGACGTAAGTTGAACAAATGTGATAGAATTTTGCTGAATTCTTAAATTAACCGCAATATAAAATGATCTAATCGGGTCTCTGTTTGCCCTACCCTAGTAGTTTAATTGTGCATTTTACTCGCCATTTCATGCGCTTTTCGATGCCGCTTATCCCAATACGCTATCTGAAATAGGAGCGACGTACGTTGAACAAATGTGATAGAATTTCGCTGAATTCTTTTAAGAACCATAATGTAAAATGATCTAATCGGGTCTCTGTTCGCCCTAGCCTAGAAGTTTAATAGCGCATTTTATTCGCCATTTCATGCGCCTTGAGATGCCGCTTAGCCCAATACGCTATCTGAAATAGGAGCGACGTAAATTGAACAAATGTGTTTGAATTTCTCTGAAATCTTATATTAAACAAAATATACAATGATCTAATCGGGTCTCTGATTGCCCTATCATAGAAGTTTAGCAGTGCATTTTACTCGCCATTCCACGCGCTTTAAGATGCCGCCTAGACCAGTACGCTATCTAAATTAGGAGTGACGTAAGTTGAACAAATGTGATAGAATTACGCTGAATTCTTATATTAACCGTAATATAAAATGATCTAATCGGGTCTCTGTTTGCCTTATCCTAGAAGTTTAGTATTGCATTTTACTCGCCATTTCATGCGCTTTGAGATGCCGCTTAGCCCAATACGCTATCTGAAATAGGAGCGACGTAAATTAAACAAATGTGATAGAATTTCGCTGAATTCTTAAATTAACTATAATATAAAATGATCTACTCGGGTCACTGATTGCCCTACCATAGAAGTCTAATAGTGCACTTCACTCGCCATTTCATGCGCTTTGAGATGCCGCTTAGCACAATACGCTATCTGAAATAGGAGCGACGTAAATTGAACAAATGTGATAGAATTTCGCTGAATTCTTAAATTAACCATAATATAAAATGATCTAATCGGGTCTCTGTTCGCCCTACCATAGAAGTCTAATAGTGCATTTCACTCGCCATTCCACGCGCTTTAAGATGCCGCCTAGCCCAGTACGCTACCTGAAATAGGAGCGACGTAAATTGAACAAATGTGATAGAATTTCGCTGAATTCTTAAATTAACCATAATATAAAATGATCTAATCGGGTCTCTGTTCGCCCTACCATAGAAGTCTAATAGTGCATTTCACTCTCCATTCCACGCGCTTTAAGATGCCGCCGAGCCCAGTACGGTATCTGAAATAGGAGCCAAGTAAATTGAACAAATGTGATAGAATTTTGCTGAATTCTTAAATTAACCATAATATAAAATGATCTAATCGGGTCTCTGTACGCCCTACCATAGAAGTCTAATAGTGCATTTTACTCGCCATTTCATGCGCTTTGAGATGCCGCTTAGCCCAATATGCTATCTGAAATAGGAGCGACGTAAGTTGAACAAATGTGATAGAATTTCGCTGGATTCTTTTATTAACCATAATGTAAAATGATCTGATCGCGTCTCTGTTCGCCCTAGCCTAGAAGTTTAAGAGTGCATTTTATTCGCCATTTCATGCGCTTTGAGATGCCGCTTAGCCGAATACGCTATCTGAAATAGGAGCAACGTAAATTGAACAAATGCGATAGAATTTCCCTGAAATCTTATATTAAACAAAATATAAAATGATCTACTCGGGTCTCTGATTGCCCTATCATAGAAGTTTAGTAGTGCATTTTACTCGCCATTCCACGCGCTTTAAGATGCCGCCTAGCCCAGTGCGCTATCGGAAATAGGAGCGACGTAAATTGAACAAATGTGATAGAATTTCCCTGAATTCTTATATTAACATTAATGTAAAATGATCTAATCGGGTCTCCGTTCGTCCTATCCTAGAAGTTTAATAGTGCATTTCACTCGTCATTTCATGCGCTTTGAGATGCCTCTTAGCCCAATAAGCTATCTGAAATAGGAGCGACGTAAATTGAACAAATGTGATAGAATTTTGCTGAATTCTTAAATTAACCGTAATATAAAATGATCTAATCGGGTCTCTGTTTGCCCTAGCCAAGAAGTTTACGAGTGCATTTTATTCGCCATTTCATGCGCTTTGAGATGCCGCTTAGCCGAATACGCTATCTGAATTAGGAGCGACGTAAATTGAACAAATGTGATACAAATTCCCTGAAATCTGATATTAAACAAAATATACAATGATCTAATCGGTTCTCTGATTGCCCTATCATAGAAGTTTAGTAGTGCACTTTACTCGCCATTCCACGCGCGTCAAGATGCCGCCTAGCCCAGTACGCTATCTGAAATAGGAGCGACGTAAATTGAACAGATGTGATAAAATTTAGCTGACATCTTAAATTAACCATAATATTGAATGATCTAATCGGGTCTCTGTTTGCCCTACCCTAGAAGTTTAATAGTGCATTTCACTCGTCATTTCATGCGCTTTGAGATGCCGCTAAGCACAATAAGCTATCTGAAATACGAGCGACGTAAATAGAACAATTGTGATTGAATTTCGCTGAATTCTTATATTAACCAAAATATAAAATGATCTAATCGGGTCTCCGATTGCCCTATCATAGAAGATTAATAGTGCATTTTACTCGCCACTCCACGCGCTTAAGGGTGCCGCATAGCCCAGTACGCTATCCGAAATAGGAGCGACGTACATTGAACAAATGTGAAAGAATTACGCCGCATTCTTATATTAACCGTAATATAAAATGATCTAATCGGGTCTCTGTTTGCCTTATCCTAGAAGTTTGATAGTGCATTTTACTCGCCATTTCATGCGCTTTGAGATGCCGCTTAGCCCAATACGCTATCTGAAATAGGAGCGACGTAAATTGAACAAATGTGATAGAATTTTGCTGAATGCTTAAATTAACCACAATATAATGTGATCTAATCGGGTCTCTGTTTGCCCGTACCCTATTAGTTTAATTGTGCATTTTACTCGCCATTTCATGCGCTTTGAGATGCCGCTTCGCCCTATACGCTATCTGACATAGGAGCGACGTAAATTAAACAAATGTGATAGAATTTCCCTGAAATCTTATATTAAACAAAATATAAAATGATCTAATCGGGTCTCTGATTGCCCTATCATAGAAGTTTAGCAGTGCATTTTACTCGCCATTCCACGCGCTTTAAGATGCCGCCTAGCCCAGTACGCTATCTAAATTAGGAGCGACGTAAGTTGAACAAATGAGATAGAATTTCGCTCAATTCTTAAATTAACCGTAATATAAAATGATCTAATCGGGTCTCTGTTTGCCCTACCCTAGAACTTTAATAGTGCATTTTATTCGCCATTTCATACGCTTTGAGATGCCGCTTTGCCCAATACGCTATCTGAAATAGGAGCGACGTAAATTAAACAAATGTGATAGAATTTCACTGAATTCTTATATTAACCAAAATATGAAATGATCTAATCGGGTCTCTGTTGGCCCTACCCTAGAAGTTTAATAGTGCATTTTACTCGCCACTTCATGCGCTTTGAGATGCCGCTTAGTGCAATACGCTATCTGAAATATGAGCGACGTAAATTGAACATATGTGATAAAATTTCGCTGAATTCTTATATTAACCAAAATATAAAATGATCTAATCGGGTCTCTGTTTGCCCTACCCTAGAAGTTTAATAGTGCATTTCACTCGTCATTTCATGCGCTTTGAGATGCCGCTAAGCACAATAAGCTATCTGAAATACGAGCGACGTAAATAGAACAATTGTGATAGAATTTCGCTGAATTCTTAAATTAACCATAATATAAAATGATCTAATCGGGTCTCTGTACGCCCTACCATAGAAATCTAATAGTGCATTTTACTCGCCATTTCATGCGCTTTGAGATGGCGCTTAGCCAAATACGCTATCTGAAATAGGAGCTACGTAAATTGAACAAATGTGATAGAATTTTGCTGAATTCTTAAATTAACCATAATATAAAATGATCTAATCGGGTCTCTGTACGCCCTACCATAGAAATCTAATAGTGCATTTTACTCGCCATTTCATGCGCTTTTCGATGCCGCTTAGCCCAATATGCTATCTGAAATAGGAGCGACGGAAATTGAACAAATGTGATAGAATTTCCCTGAAATCTTATATTAAACAAAATATAAAATGATCTAATCGGGTCTCTGATTGCCCTATCATAGAAGTTTAGCAGTGCATTTTACTCGCCATTCCACGCGCTTTAAGATGCCGCCTAGCCCAGTACGCTATCTAAATTAGGAGCGACGTAAGTTGAACAAATGAGATAGAATTTCGCTCAATTCTTAAATTAACCATAATATAAAATGATCTAATCGGGTCTCTGTTTGCCCTACCCTAGAACTTTAATAGTGCATTTTATTCGCCATTTCATACGCTTTGAGATGCCGCTTTGCCCGATACGCTATCTGAAATAGGAGCGACGTAAATTGAACAAATGTGATAGAATTTCGCTGAATTCTTATATTAACCAAAATATAAAATGATCTAATCGGGTCTCTGCTTGCCCTACCCTAGAAGTTTAATAGTGCATTTTAATCGCCATTTCATGCGCTTTGAGATGCCGCTTCGCCCAATACGCTATCTGAAATAGGAGCGACGTAAATTAAACAAATGTGATAGAATTTCCCTGAAATCTTATATTAAACATAATATAAAATGATCTAATCGGGTCTCTGATTGCCCTATCATAGAAGATTACTAGTGCATTTTACTCGCCATTCCACGCGCTTTAAGATGCCGCCTAGCCCAGTACGCTATCTGAAATCGGAGCGACGTAACTTGAACAAATGTGATAGAATTACGCTGCATTCTTATATTAACCGTAATATAAAATGATCTAATCGGGTCTCTGTTTGCCCTACTCTAGAAGTTTAACAGTGCATTTTACTCGCCATTTCATGCGCTTTGAGATGCCGCATAGCCCAATAAGCTATCTGAAATAGGAGCGACGTAAATTGAACAAATGTGATAGAATTTTGCTGAATTATTAAATTAACTATAATATAAAATGATCTACTCGGATCACTGATTGCCCTACCATAGAAGTCTAATAGTGCACTTCACTCGCCATTTCATGCGCTTTGAGATGCCGCTTAGCACAATACGCTATCTGAAATAGGAGCGACGTAAATTGAACAAATGTGATAGAATTTCGCTGAATTCTTAAATTAACCATAATATAAAATGATCTAATCGGGTCTCTGTTCGCCCTACCATAGAAGTCTAATAGTGCATTTCACTCGCCATTCCACGCGCTTTAAGATGCCGCCTAGCCCAGTACGCTACCTGAAATAGGAGCGACGTAAATTGAACAAATGTGATAGAATTTCGCTGAATTCTTAAATTAACCATAATATAAAATGATCTAATCGGGTCTCTGTTCGCCCTACCATAGAAGTCTAATAGTGCATTTCACTCTCCATTCCACGCGCTTTAAGATGCCGCCGAGCCCAGTACGGTATCTGAAATAGGAGCCACGTAAATTGAACAAATGTGATAGAATTTTGCTGAATTCTTAAATTAACCATAATATAAAATGATCTAATCGGGTCTCTGTACGCCCTACCATAGAAATCTAATAGTGCATTTTACTCGCCATTTCATGCGCTTTGAGATGCCGCTTAGCCCAATATGCTATCTGAAATAGGAGCGACGTAAGTTGAACAAATGTGATAGAATTTCGCTGGATTCTTTTATTAACCATAATGTAAAATGATCTGATCGCGTCTCTGTTCGCCCTAGCCTAGAAGTTTAAGAGTGCATTTTATTCGCCATTTCATGCGCTTTGAGATGCCGCTTAGCCGAATACGCCATCTGAAATAGGAGCAACGTAAATTGAACAAATGCGATAGAATTTCCCTGAAATCTTATATTAAACAAAATATAAAATGATCTACTCGGGTCTCTGATTGCCCTATCATAGAAGTTTAGTAGTGCATTTTACTCGCCATTCCACGCGCTTTAAGATGCCGCCTAGCCCAGTGCGCTATCGGAAATAGGAGCGACGTAAATTGAACAAATGTGATAGAATTTCCCGGAATTCTTATATTAACATTAATGTAAAATGATCTAATCGGGTCTCCGTTCGTCCTATCCTAGAAGTTTAATAGTGCATTTCACTCGTGATTTCATGCGCTTTGAGATGCCTCTTAGCCCAATAAGCTATCTGAAATAGGAGCGACGTAAATTGAACAAATGTGATAGAATTTTGCTGAATTCTTAAATTAACCGTAATATAAAATGATCTAATCGGGTCTCTGTTTGCCCTAGCCAAGAAGTTTACGAGTGCATTTTATTCGCCATTTCATGCGCTTTGAGATGCCGCTTAGCCGAATACGCTATCTGAATTAGGAGCGACGTAAATTGAACAAATGTGATACAAATTCCCTGAAATCTGATATTAAACAAAATATACAATGATCTAATCGGTTCTCTGATTGCCCTATCATAGAAGTTTAGTAGTGCATTTTACTCGCCATTCCACGCGCTTTAAGATGCTGCCTAGCCCAGTACGCTATCTGAAATACGAGCGACGTAAATTGAACAAGAGTGATAGAATTTTGCTGAATTCTTAAATTAACCATAATATAAAATGATCTACTCGGGTCTCTGATTGCCCTATCATAGAAGTTTAATAGTGCATTTTACTCGCCATTCCACGCGCTTTAAGTTGCCGCCTAGCCCAGTACGCTATCTGAAATAGGAGCGACGTAAATTGAACAAATGTGATAGAATTTTGCTGAATTCTTAAATTAACCATAACATAAAATGATCTACTCGGGTCTCTGTTTGCCCTACCCTAGACGTTTAATAGTGCATTTTCCTCGCCATTCCATGCGCTTTGAGATGCCGCTTAGCCCAATACGCTATCTGAAATAGGAGCGACGTAAATTGAACAAATGTGATAGAATTTCGCTGAATTCTTATATTAACCAAAATATAAAATGATCTAATCGGTTCTCTGATTGCCCTATCATAGAAGATTAATAGTGCATTTTACTCGCCACTCCACGCGCTTTAGGATGCCGCCTCGCCCAGTACGCTATCCGAAATAGGAGCGACGTAAATTGAACAAATGTGACAGAATTTTGCTGAATTCTTAAATTAACCATAATATAAAATGATCTAATCGGGTCTCTGTTTGCCCTACCCTAGAAGTTTAATAGTGCATTTTACTCGCCATTCAACGCGCTTTAAGTTGCCGCCTGGCCCAGTACGCTATCTGAAATAGGAACGACCTAAATTGAACGAATGTGATAGAATTTTGCTGAATTCTTAAATTAACCATAAAATAAAATGATCTAATCGGGTCTCTGCTTGCCCTACCCTAGAAGTTTAATAGTGCATTTTAATCGCCATTTCATGCGCTTTGACATGCCGCTTCGCCCAATACGCTATCTGAAATAGGAGCGACGTAAATTAAACAAATGTGATAGAATTTCCCTGAAATCTTATATTAAACATAATATAAAATGATCTACTCGGGTCACTGATTGCCCTATCATAGAAGTTTAATAGTGCGTTTTACTCGCCATTCCACGCGCTTTAAGTTGCCGCCTAGCCCAGTACGCTATCTCAAATAGGAGCGACGTAAATTGAACAAATGTGATAGAATTTTGCTGAATTCTTAAATTAACCATAACATAAAATGATCTACTCGGGTCTCTGTTTGCCCTACCCTAGACGTTTAATAGTGCATTTTCCTCGCCATTTCATGCGCTTTGAGATGCCGCTTAGCCCAATACGCTATCTGAAATACGAGCGACGTAAATTGAACAAATGTGATAGAATTTCGCTGAATTCTTATATTAACCAAAATATAAAATGATCTAATCGGTTCTCTGATTGCCCTATCATAGAAGATTAATAGTGCATTTTACTCGCCACTCCACGCGCTTTAGGATGCCGCCTCGCCCAGTACGCTATCCGAAATAGGAGCGACGTAAATTGAACAAATGTGATAGAATTTTGCTGAATTCTTAAATTAACCATAATATAAAATGATCTAATCGGGTCTCTGTTTGCCCTACCCTAGAAGTTTAATAGTGCATTTTACTCGCCATTCAACGCGCTTTAAGTTGCCGCCTGGCCCAGTACGCTATCTGAAATAGGAGCGACCTAAATTGAACGAATGTGATAGAATTTTGCTGAATTCTTAAATTAACCATAAAATAAAATGATCTAATCGGGTCTCTGCTTGCCCTACCCTAGAAGTTTAATAGTGCATTTTAATCGCCATTTCATGCGCTTTGACATGCCGCTTCGCCCAATACGCTATCTGAAATAGGAGCGACGTAAATTAAACAAATGTGATAGAATTTCCCTGAAATCTTATATTAAACATAATATAAAATGATCTAATCGGGTCTCTGATTGCCCTATCATAGAAGATTACTAGTGCATTTTACTCGCCATTCCACGCGCTTTAAGATGCCGCCTAGCCCAGTACGCTATCTGAAATCGGAGCGACGTAACTTGAACAAATGTGATAGAATTACGCTGCATTCTTATATTAACCGTAATATAAAATGATCTAATCGGGTCTCTGTTTGCCCTACTCTAGAAGTTTAACAGTGCATTTTACTCGCCATTTCATGCGCTTTGAGATGCCGCATAGCCCAATAAGCTATCTGAAATAGGAGCGACGTAAATTGAACAAATGTGATAGAATTTTGCTGAATTATTAAATTAACCACAATATAAAATGATCTAATCGGGTCTCTGTTTGCCCTACCCTAGTAGTTTAATTGTGCATTTTACTCGCCATTTCATGCGCTTTTCGATGCCGCTTAGCCCAATATGCTATCTGAAATAGGAGCGACGGAAATTTAACAAATGTGATAGAATTTCGCTGAATTCTTACATTAACCATAATGTAAAATGATATAATCGGGTCTCTGTTTGCCCTACCCTAGAAGCTTAATAGTGCATTTCACTCGTCACTTCATGCGCTTTGAGATGCCGCTAAGCACAACAAGCTATCTGTAATAGGAGCGACGTAAATTGAACAAATGTGATAGAATTTCGATGAATTCTTACATTAACCATAATGTAAAATGATATAATCGGGTCTCTGATTGCCCTATCATAGAAGTTTAGTAGTGCATTTTACTCGCCATTCCACGCGCTTTAAGATGGCGCCTAGCCCAGTACTCTATCTGAAATAGGAGCGACGTAAGTTGAACAAATGTGATAGAATTTCGCAGAATTCTTATATTAACCAAAATATAAAATGATCTAATCTGGTCTCTGTTCGCCCTAGCCTAGAAGTTTAATAGTGCATTTTGTTCGCCATTTCATGCGCTTTGAGATGCCGCTAAGCCCAATAAGCTGTCTGAAATAGGAGCGACGTAAATTGAACAAATGTGATAGAATTTCGCTGAATTCTTATATTAAACAAAATATAAAATGATCTAATCGGGTCTCTGTTTGCCCTACCCTAGAAGTTTAATCGTACATTTTACACGCCATTTCATGCGCTTTGAGGTGCCGCTCAGCCCAATAGGCTATCTGAAATAGGAGCGACGTAAATTTAACAAATGTGATAGAATTTCGCTGAATTCTTATATTAACCAAGGTATAAAATGATCTAGTCTGGTCTCTGATTGCCCTATCATAGAATGTTAATAGTGCATTTTACTCGCCATTCCACACGCTTTAAGATGCCGCCTAGCCCAGTACGCTGTTTGAAATAGGAGCGACGTAAATTGAACAAATGTGATAGAATCTCGCTGAATACTTATATTAACCTTAATGTAAAATGATCTAATCGTGTCTCTGTTCGCCCTACCCTAGAAGTTTAATAGTGCATTTTACTCGCCATTTCATGCGCTTTGAGATGCCGCTTATCCCAATACGCTATCTGAAATAGGAGCGACGTAAATTGAACAAATGTGATAGAATTTCGCTGAATTCTTAAATTAACCATAATATCAAATGATCTAATCGGGTCTCTGTTTGCCCTACCCTAGAAGTTTAATAGTGCATTTCACTCGTCATTTCATGCGCTTTGAGACGCCGCTTCGCCCAATAAGCTATTTGAAATAGGAGCGACGTAAATTGAACAAATGTGATAGAATTTCGCTGAATTCTTAAAGTAACCTTAATATAAAATGATCTAATCGGGTCTCTGTTTGCCCTACCCTAGAAGTTTAATAGTGCATTTCACTCGTCATTTCATGCGCTTTGAGATGCCGCTAAGCACAATAAGCTATCTGGAATAGCAGCGACGTAAATTGAACAAATGTGAAAGAATTACGCCGCATTCTTATATTAACCGTAATATAAAATGATCTAATCGGGTCTCTGTTTGCCTTATCCTAGAAGTTTAATAGTGCATTTTACTCGCCATTCCACGCGCTTTAAGATGCCGCCTAGCCCAGTGCGCTACCTGAAATAGGAGCGACGTAAGTTGAACAAATGTGATAGAATTTTGCTGAATTCTTAAATTAACCGCAATATAAAATGATCTAATCGGGTCTCTGTTTGCCGTACCCTAGTAGTTTAATTGTGCATTTTACTCGCCATTTCATGCGCTTTTCGATGCCGCTTATCCCAATACGCTATCTGAAATAGGAGCGACGTACGTTGAACAAATGTGATAGAATTTCGCTGAATTCTTTTAAGAACCATAATGTAAAATGATCTAATCGGGTCTCTGTTCGCCCTAGCCTAGAAGTTTAATAGCGCATTTTATTCGCCATTTCATGAGCCTTGAGATGCCGCTTAGCCCAATACGCTATCTGAAATAGGAGCGACGTAAATTGAACAAATGTGTTTGAATTTCTCTGAAATCTTATATTAAACAAAATATACAATGATCTAATCGGGTCTCTGATTGCCCTATCATAGAAGTTTAGCAGTGCATTTTACTCGCCATTCCACGCGCTTTAAGATGCCGCCTAGCCCAGTACGCTATCTAAATTAGGAGCGACGTAAGTTGAACAAATGTGATAGAATTACGCTGAATTCTTATATTAACCGTAATATAAAATGATCTAATCGGGTCTCTGTTTGCCTTATCCTAGAAGTTTAGTATTGCATTTTACTCGCCATTTCATGCGCTTTGAGATGCCGCTTAGCCCAATACGCTATCTGAAATAGGAGCGACGTAAATTAAACAAATGTGATAGAATTTCGCTGAATTATTAAATTAACTATAATATAAAATGATCTACTCGGGTCACTGATTGCCCTACCATAGAAGTCTAATAGTGCACTTCACTCGCCATTTCATGCGCTTTGAGATGCCGCTTAGCACAATACGCTATCTGAAATAGGAGCGACGTAAATTGAACAAATGTGATAGAATTTCGCTGAATTCTTAAATTAACCATAATATAAAATGATCTAATCGGGTCTCTGTTCGCCCTACCATAGAAGTCTAATAGTGCATTTCACTCGCCATTCCACGCGCTTTAAGATGCCGCCTAGCCCAGTACGCTACCTGAAATAGGAGCGACGTAAATTGAACAAATGTGATAGAATTTCGCTGAATTCTTAAATTAACCATAATATAAAATGATCTAATCGGGTCTCTGTTCGCCCTACCATAGAAGTCTAATAGTGCATTTCACTCTCCATTCCACGCGCTTTAAGATGCCGCCGAGCCCAGTACGGTATCTGAAATAGGAGCCACGTAAATTGAACAAATGTGATAGAATTTTGCTGAATTCTTAAATTAACCATAATATAAAATGATCTAATCGGGTCTCTGTACGCCCTACCATAGAAGTCTAATAGTGCATTTTACTCGCCATTTCATGCGCTTTGAGATGCCGCTTAGCCCAATATGCTATCTGAAATAGGAGCGACGTAAGTTGAACAAATGTGATAGAATTTCGCTGGACTCTTTTATTAACCATAATGTAAAATGATCTGATCGCGTCTCTGTTCGCCCTAGCCTAGAAGTTTAAGAGTGCATTTTATTCGCCATTTCATGCGCTTTGAGATGCCGCTTAGCCGAATACGCTATCTGAAATAGGAGCAACGTAAATTGAACAAATGCGATAGAATTTCCCTGAAATCTTATATTAAACAAAATATAAAATGATCTACTCGGGTCTCTGATTGCCCTATCATAGAAGTTTAGTAGTGCATTTTACTCGCCATTCCACGCGCTTTAAGATGCCGCCTAGCCCAGTGCGCTATCTGAAATAGGAGCGACGTAAATTGAACAAATGTGATAGAATTTCCCTGAATTCTTATATTAACATTAATGTAAAATGATCTAATCGGGTCTCCGTTCGTCCTATCCTAGAAGTTTAATAGTGCATTTCACTCGTCATTTCATGCGCTTTGAGATGCCTCTTAGCCCAATAAGCTATCTGAAATAGGAGCGACGTAAATTGAACAAATGTGATAGAATTTTGCTGAATTCTTAAATTAACCGTAATATAAAATGATGTAATCGGGTCTCTGTTTGCCCTAGCCAAGAAGTTTACGAGTGCATTTTATTCGCCATTTCATGCGCTTTGAGATGCCGCTTAGCCGAATACGCTATCTGAATTAGGAGCGACGTAAATTGAACAAATGTGATACAAATTCCCTGAAATCTGATATTAAACAAAATATACACTGATCTAATCGGTTCTCTGATTGCCCTATCATAGAAGTTTAGTAGTGCACTTTACTCGCCATTCCACGCGCGTCAAGATGCCGCCTAGCCCAGTACGCTATCTGAAATAGGAGCGACGTAAATTGAACAGATGTGATAAAATTTAGCTGACATCTTAAATTAACCATAATATTGAATGATCTAATCGGGTCTCTGCTTGCCCTACCATAGAAATCTAATAGTGCATTTTACTCGCCATTTCATGCGCTTTGAGATGCCGCTTAGCCCAATATGCTATCTGAAATAGGAGCGACGTAAGTTGAACAAATGTGAAAGAATTTCGCCGCATTCTTATATTAACCGTAATGTAAAATGATCTGATCGCGTCTCTGTTCGCCCTAGCCTAGAAGTTTAAGAGTGCATTTTATTCGCCATTTCATGCGCTTTGAGATGCCGCTTAGCCGAATACGCCATCTGAAATAGGAGCAACGTAAATTGAACAAATGCGATAGAATTTCCCTGAAATCTTATATTAAACAAAATATAAAATGATCTACTCGGGTCTCTGATTGCCCTATCATAGAAGTTTAGTAGTGCATTTTACTCGCCATTCCACGCGCTTTAAGATGCCGCCTAGCCCAGTGCGCTATCGGAAATAGGAGCGACGTAAATTGAACAAATGTGATAGAATTTCCCGGAATTCTTATATTAACATTAATGTAAAATGATCTAATCGGGTCTCCGTTCGTCCTATCCTAGAAGTTTAATAGTGCATTTCACTCGTGATTTCATGCGCTTTGAGATGCCTCTTAGCCCAATAAGCTATCTGAAATAGGAGCGACGTAAATTGAACAAATGTGATAGAATTTTGCTGAATTCTTAAATTAACCGTAATATAAAATGATCTAATCGGGTCTCTGTTTGCCCTAGCCAAGAAGTTTACGAGTGCATTTTATTCGCCATTTCATGCGCTTTGAGATGCCGCTTAGCCGAATACGCTATCTGAATTAGGAGCGACGTAAATTGAACAAATGTGATACAAATTCCCTGAAATCTGATATTAAACAAAATATACAATGATCTAATCGGTTCTCTGATTGCCCTATCATAGAAGTTTAGTAGTGCATTTTACTCGCCATTCCACGCGCTTTAAGATGCTGCCTAGCCCAGTACGCTATCTGAAATACGAGCGACGTAAATTGAACAAGAGTGATAGAATTTTGCTGAATTCTTAAATTAACCATAATATAAAATGATCTACTCGGGTCACTGATTGCCCTATCATAGAAGTTTAATAGTGCGTTTTACTCGCCATTCCACGCGCTTTAAGTTGCCGCCTAGCCCAGTACGCTATCTGAAATAGGAACGACGTAAGTTGAACAAATGTGATAGAATTTTGCTGAATTCTTAAATTAACCATAACATAAAATGATCTACTCGGGTCTCTGTTTGCCCTACCCTAGACGTTTAATAGTGCATTTTCCTCGCCATTTCATGCGCTTTGAGATGCCGCTTAGCCCAATACGCTATCTGAAATACGAGCGACGTAAATTGAACAAATGTGATAGAATTTCGCTGAATTCTTATATTAACCAAAATATAAAATGATCTAATCGGTTCTCTGATTGCCCTATCATAGAAGATTAATAGTGCATTTTACTCGCCACTCCACGCGCTTTAGGATGCCGCCTCGCCCAGTACGCTATCCGAAATAGGAGCGACGTAAATTGAACAAATGTGACAGAATTTTGCTGAATTCTTAAATTAACCATAATATAAAATGATCTAATCGGGTCTCTGTTTGCCCTACCCTAGAAGTTTAATAGTGCATTTTACTCGCCATTCAACGCGCTTTAAGTTGCCGCCTGGCCCAGTACGCTATCTGAAATAGGAACGACCTAAATTGAACGAATGTGATAGAATTTTGCTGAATTCTTAAATTAACCATAAAATAAAATGATCTAATCGGGTCTCTGCTTGCCCTACCCTAGAAGTTTAATAGTGCATTTTAATCGCCATTTCATGCGCTTTGACATGCCGCTTCGCCCAATACGCTATCTGAAATAGGAGCGACGTAAATTAAACAAATGTGATAGAATTTCCCTGAAATCTTATATTAAACATAATATAAAATGATCTACTCGGGTCACTGATTGCCCTATCATAGAAGTTTAATAGTGCGTTTTACTCGCCATTCCACGCGCTTTAAGTTGCCGCCTAGCCCAGTACGCTATCTGAAATAGGAGCGACGTAAATTGAACAAATGTGATAGAATTTTGCTGAATTCTTAAATTAACCATAACATAAAATGATCTACTCGGGTCTCTGTTTGCCCTACCCTAGACGTTTAATAGTGCATTTTCCTCGCCATTTCATGCGCTTTGAGATGCCGCTTAGCCCAATACGCTATCTGAAATACGAGCGACGTAAATTGAACAAATGTGATAGAATTTCGCTGAATTCTTATATTAACCAAAATATAAAATGATCTAATCGGTTCTCTGATTGCCCTATCATAGAAGATTAATAGTGCATTTTACTCGCCACTCCACGCGCTTTAGGATGCCGCCTCGCCCAGTACGCTATCCGAAATAGGAGCGACGTAAATTGAACAAATGTGACAGAATTTTGCTGAATTCTTAAATTAACCATAATATAAAATGATCTAATCGGGTCTCTGTTCGCCCTACCATAGAAGTCTAATAGTGCATTTCACTCTCCATTCCACGCGCTTTAAGATGCCGCCGAGCCCAGTACGGTATCTGAAATAGGAGCCACGTAAATTGAACAAATGTGATAGAATTTTGCTGAATTCTTAAATTAACCATAATATAAAATGATCTAATCGGGTCTCTGTACGCCCTACCATAGAAGTCTAATAGTGCATTTTACTCGCCATTTCATGCGCTTTGAGATGCCGCTTAGCCCAATATGCTATCTGAAATAGGAGCGACGTAAGTTGAACAAATGTGATAGAATTTCGCTGGACTCTTTTATTAACCATAATGTAAAATGATCTGATCGCGTCTCTGTTCGCCCTAGCCTAGAAGTTTAAGAGTGCATTTTATTCGCCATTTCATGCGCTTTGAGATGCCGCTTAGCCCAATACGCTATCTGAAATAGGAGCAACGTAAATTGAACAAATGTGATAGAATTTCCCTGAAATCTTATATTAAACAAAATATAAAATGATCTACTCGGGTCTCTGATTGCCCTATCATAGAAGTTTAGTAGTGCATTTTACTCGCCATTCCACGCGCTTTAAGATGCCGCCTAGCCCAGTGCGCTATCGGAAATAGGAGCGACGTAAATTGAACAAATGTGATAGAATTTCCCTGAATTCTTATATTAACATTAATGTAAAATGATCTAATCGGGTCTCCGTTCGTCCTATCCTAGAAGTTTAATAGTGCATTTCACTCGTCATTTCATGCGCTTTGAGATGCCGCTTAGCCCAATAAGCTATCTGAAATAGGAGCGACGTAAATTGAACAAATGTGATAGAATTTTGCTGAATTCTTAAATTAACCGTAATATAAAATGATCTAATCGGGTCTCTGTTTGCCCTAGCCAAGAAGTTTACGAGTGCATTTTATTCGCCATTTCATGCGCTTTGAGATGCCGCTTAGCCGAATACGCTATCTGAATTAGGAGCGACGTAAATTGAACAAATGTGATACAAATTCCCTGAAATCTGATATTAAACAAAATATACACTGATCTAATCGGTTCTCTGATTGCCCTATCATAGAAGTTTAGTAGTGCACTTTACTCGCCATTCCACGCGCGTCAAGATGCCGCCTAGCCCAGTACGCTATCTGAAATAGGAGCGACGTAAATTGAACAGATGTGATAAAATTTAGCTGACATCTTAAATTAACCATAATATTGAATGATCTAATCGGGTCTCTGCTTGCCCTACCATAGAAATCTAATAGTGCATTTTACTCGCCATTTCATGCGCTTTGAGATGCCGCTTAGCCCAATATGCTATCTGAAATAGGAGCGACGTAAGTTGAACAAATGTGAAAGAATTTCGCCGCATTCTTATATTAACCGTAATGTAAAATGATCTGATCGCGTCTCTGTTCGCCCTAGCCTAGAAGTTTAAGAGTGCATTTTATTCGCCATTTCATGCGCTTTGAGATGCCGCTTAGCCGAATACGCCATCTGAAATAGGAGCAACGTAAATTGAACAAATGCGATAGAATTTCCCTGAAATCTTATATTAAACAAAATATAAAATGATCTACTCGGGTCTCTGATTGCCCTATCATAGAAGTTTAGTAGTGCATTTTACTCGCCATTCCACGCGCTTTAAGATGCCGCCTAGCCCAGTGCGCTATCGGAAATAGGAGCGACGTAAATTGAACAAATGTGATAGAATTTCCCGGAATTCTTATATTAACATTAATGTAAAATGATCTAATCGGGTCTCCGTTCGTCCTATCCTAGAAGTTTAATAGTGCATTTCACTCGTGATTTCATGCGCTTTGAGATGCCTCTTAGCCCAATAAGCTATCTGAAATAGGAGCGACGTAAATTGAACAAATGTGATAGAATTTTGCTGAATTCTTAAATTAACCGTAATATAAAATGATCTAATCGGGTCTCTGTTTGCCCTAGCCAAGAAGTTTACGAGTGCATTTTATTCGCCATTTCATGCGCTTTGAGATGCCGCTTAGCCGAATACGCTATCTGAATTAGGAGCGACGTAAATTGAACAAATGTGATACAAATTCCCTGAAATCTGATATTAAACAAAATATACAATGATCTAATCGGTTCTCTGATTGCCCTATCATAGAAGTTTAGTAGTGCATTTTACTCGCCATTCCACGCGCTTTAAGATGCTGCCTAGCCCAGTACGCTATCTGAAATACGAGCGACGTAAATTGAACAAGAGTGATAGAATTTTGCTGAATTCTTAAATTAACCATAATATAAAATGATCTAATCGGGTCTCTGATTGCCCTATCATAGAAGTTTAATAGTGCGTTTTACTCGCCATTCCACGCGCTTTAAGATGCCGCCTAGCCCAGTACGCTATCTGAAATAGGAGCGACGTAAGTTGAACAAATGTGATAGAATTTTGCTGAATTCTTAAATTAACCATAACATAAAATGATCTACTCGGGTCTCTGTTTGCCCTACCCTAGAAGTTTAATAGTGCATTTTCCTCGCCATTTCATGCGCTTTGAGATGCCGCTTAGCCCAATACGCTATCTGAAATACGAGCGACGTAAATTGAACAAATGTGATAGAATTTCGCTGAATTCTTATATTAACCAAAATATAAAATGATCTAATCGGTTCTCTGATTGCCCTATCATAGAAGATTAATAGTGCATTTTACTCGCCACTCCACGCGCTTTAGGATGCCGCCTCGCCCAGTACGCTATCCGAAATAGGAGCGACGTAAATTGAACAAATGTGATAGAATTTTGCTGAATTCTTAAATTAACCATAATATAAAATGATCTAATCGGGTCTCTGTTTGCCCTACCCTAGAAGTTTAATAGTGCATTTTACTCGCCATTCAACGCGCTTTAAGTTGCCGCCTAGCCCAGTACGCTATCTGAAATAGGAACGACCTAAATTGAACGAATGTGATAGAATTTTGCTGAATTCTTAAATTAACCATAAAATAAAATGATCTAATCGGGTCTCTGCTTGCCCTACCCTAGAAGTTTAATAGTGCATTTTAATCGCCATTTCATGCGCTTTGACATGCCGCTTCGCCCAATACGCTATCTGAAATAGGAGCGACGTAAATTGAACAAATGTGATAGAATTTCCCTGAAATCTTATATTAAACATAATATAAAATGATCTACTCGGGTCACTGATTGCCCTATCATAGAAGTTTAATAGTGCGTTTTACTCGCCATTCCACGCGCTTTAAGTTGCCGCCTAGCCCAGTACGCTATCTGAAATAGGAGCGACGTAAATTGAACAAATGTGATAGAATTTTGCTGAATTCTTAAATTAACCATAACATAAAATGATCTACTCGGGTCTCTGTTTGCCCTACCCTAGACGTTTAATAGTGCATTTTCCTCGCCATTTCATGCGCTTTGAGATGCCGCTTAGCCCAATACGCTATCTGAAATAGGAGCGACGTAAATTGAACAAATGTGATAGAATTTCGCTGAATTCTTATATTAACCAAAATATAAAATGATCTAATCGGTTCTCTGATTGCCCTATCATAGAAGATTAATAGTGCATTTTACTCGCCACTCCACGCGCTTTAGGATGCCGCCTCGCCCAGTACGCTATCCGAAATAGGAGCGACGTAAATTGAACAAATGTGATAGAATTTTGCTGAATTCTTAAATTAACCATAATATAAAATGATCTAATCGGGTCTCTGTTTGCCCTACCCTAGAAGTTTAATAGTGCATTTTACTCGCCATTCAACGCGCTTTAAGTTGCCGCCTGGCCCAGTACGCTATCTGAAATAGGAGCGACCTAAATTGAACGAATGTGATAGAATTTTGCTGAATTCTTAAATTAACCATAAAATAAAATGATCTAATCGGGTCTCTGCTTGCCCTACCCTAGAAGTTTAATAGTGCATTTTAATCGCCATTTCATGCGCTTTGACATGCCGCTTCGCCCAATACGCTATCTGAAATAGGAGCGACGTAAATTAAACAAATGTGATAGAATTTCCCTGAAATCTTATATTAAACATAATATAAAATGATCTAATCGGGTCTCTGATTGCCCTATCATAGAAGATTACTAGTGCATTTTACTCGCCATTCCACGCGCTTTAAGATGCCGCCTAGCCCAGTACGCTATCTGAAATCGGAGCGACGTAACTTGAACAAATGTGATAGAATTACGCTGCATTCTTATATTAACCGTAATATAAAATGATCTAATCGGGTCTCTGTTTGCCCTACTCTAGAAGTTTAACAGTGCATTTTACTCGCCATTTCATGCGCTTTGAGATGCCGCATAGCCCAATAAGCTATCTGAAATAGGAGCGACGTAAATTGAACAAATGTGATAGAATTTTGCTGAATTCTTAAATTAACCACAATATAAAATGATCTAATCGGGTCTCTGTTTGCCCTACCCTAGTAGTTTAATTGTGCATTTTACTCGCCATTTCATGCGCTTTTCGATGCCGCTTAGCCCAATATGCTATCTGAAATAGGAGCGACGGAAATTTAACAAATGTGATAGAATTTCGCTGAATTCTTACATTAACCATAATGTAAAATGATATAATCGGGTCTCTGTTTGCCCTACCCTAGAAGCTTAATAGTGCATTTCACTCGTCACTTCATGCGCTTTGAGATGCCGCTAAGCACAACAAGCTATCTGTAATAGGAGCGACGTAAATTGAACAAATGTGATAGAATTTCGATGAATTCTTACATTAACCATAATGTAAAATGATATAATCGGGTCTCTGATTGCCCTATCATAGAAGTTTAGTAGTGCATTTTACTCGCCATTCCACGCGCTTTAAGATGCGCCTAGCCCAGTACTCTATCTGAAATAGGAGCGACGTAAGTTGAACAAATGTGATAGAATTTCGCAGAATTCTTATATTAACCAAAATATAAAATGATCTAATCTGGTCTCTGTTCGCCCTAGCCTAGAAGTTTAATAGTGCATTTTGTTCGCCATTTCATGCGCTTTGAGATGCCGCTAAGCCCAATAAGCTGTCTGAAATAGGAGCGACGTAAATTGAACAAATGTGATAGAATTTCGCTGAATTCTTATATTAAACAAAATATAAAATGATCTAATCGGGTCTCTGTTTGCCCTACCCTAGAAGTTTAATCGTGCATTTTACACGCCATTTCATGCGCTTTGAGGTGCCGCTCAGCCCAATAGGCTATCTGAAATAGGAGCGACGTAAATTTAACAAATGTGATAGAATTTCGCTGAATTCTTATATTAACCAAGGTATAAAATGATCTAGTCTGGTCTCTGATTGCCCTATCATAGAATGTTAATAGTGCATTTTACTCGCCATTCCACACGCTTTAAGATGCCGCCTAGCCCAGTACGCTGTTTGAAATAGGAGCGACGTAAATTGAACAAATGTGATAGAATCTCGCTGAATACTTATATTAACCTTAATGTAAAATGATCTAATCGTGTCTCTGTTCGCCCTACCCTAGAAGTTTAATAGTGCATTTTACTCGCCATTTCATGCGCTTTGAGATGCCGCTTATCCCAATACGCTATCTGAAATAGGAGCGACGTAAATTGAACAAATGTGATAGAATTTCGCTGAATTCTTAAATTAACCATAATATCAAATGATCTAATCGGGTCTCTGTTTGCCCTACCCTAGAAGTTTAATAGTGCATTTCACTCGTCATTTCATGCGCTTTGAGACGCCGCTTCGCCCAATAAGCTATTTGAAATAGGAGCGACGTAAATTGAACAAATGTGATAGAATTTCGCTGAATTCTTAAAGTAACCTTAATATAAAATGATCTAATCGGGTCTCTGTTTGCCCTACCCTAGAAGTTTAATAGTGCATTTCACTCGTCATTTCATGCGCTTTGAGATGCCGCTAAGCACAATAAGCTATCTGGAATAGCAGCGACGTAAATTGAACAAATGTGAAAGAATTACGCCGCATTCTTATATTAACCGTAATATAAAATGATCTAATCGGGTCTCTGTTTGCCTTATCCTAGAAGTTTAATAGTGCATTTTACTCGCCATTCCACGCGCTTTAAGATGCCGCCTAGCCCAGTGCGCTACCTGAAATAGGAGCGACGTAAGTTGAACAAATGTGATAGAATTTTGCTGAATTCTTAAATTAACCGCAATATAAAATGATCTAATCGGGTCTCTGTTTGCCGTACCCTAGTAGTTTAATTGTGCATTTTACTCGCCATTTCATGCGCTTTTCGATGCCGCTTATCCCAATACGCTATCTGAAATAGGAGCGACGTACGTTGAACAAATGTGATAGAATTTCGCTGAATTCTTTTAAGAACCATAATGTAAAATGATCTAATCGGGTCTCTGTTCGCCCTAGCCTAGAAGTTTAATAGCGCATTTTATTCGCCATTTCATGAGCCTTGAGATGCCGCTTAGCCCAATACGCTATCTGAAATAGGAGCGACGTAAATTGAACAAATGTGTTTGAATTTCTCTGAAATCTTATATTAAACAAAATATACAATGATCTAATCGGGTCTCTGATTGCCCTATCATAGAAGTTTAGCAGTGCATTTTACTCGCCATTCCACGCGCTTTAAGATGCCGCCTAGCCCAGTACGCTATCTAAATTAGGAGCGACGTAAGTTGAACAAATGTGATAGAATTACGCTGAATTCTTATATTAACCGTAATATAAAATGATCTAATCGGGTCTCTGTTTGCCTTATCCTAGAAGTTTAGTATTGCATTTTACTCGCCATTTCATGCGCTTTGAGATGCCGCTTAGCCCAATACGCTATCTGAAATAGGAGCGACGTAAATTAAACAAATGTGATAGAATTTCGCTGAATTCTTAAATTAACTATAATATAAAATGATCTACTCGGGTCACTGATTGCCCTACCCTAGAAGTCTAATAGTGCACTTCACTCGCCATTTCATGCGCTTTGAGATGCCGCTTAGCACAATACGCTATCTGAAATAGGAGCGACGTAAATTGAACAAATGTGATAGAATTTCGCTGAATTCTTAAATTAACCATAATATAAAATGATCTAATCGGGTCTCTGTTCGCCCTACCATAGAAGTCTAATAGTGCATTTCACTCGCCATTCCACGCGCTTTAAGATGCCGCCTAGCCCAGTACGCTACCTGAAATAGGAGCGACGTAAATTGAACAAATGTGATAGAATTTCGCTGAATTCTTAAATTAACCATAATATAAAATGATCTAATCGGGTCTCTGTTCGCCCTACCATAGAAGTCTAATAGTGCATTTCACTCTCCATTCCACGCGCTTTAAGATGCCGCCGAGCCCAGTACGGTATCTGAAATAGGAGCCACGTAAATTGAACAAATGTGATAGAATTTTGCTGAATTCTTAAATTAACCATAATATAAAATGATCTAATCGGGTCTCTGTACGCCCTACCATAGAAGTCTAATAGTGCATTTTACTCGCCATTTCATGCGCTTTGAGATGCCGCTTAGCCCAATATGCTATCTGAAATAGGAGCGACGTAAGTTGAACAAATGTGATAGAATTTCGCTGGACTCTTTTATTAACCATAATGTAAAATGATCTGATCGCGTCTCTGTTCGCCCTAGCCTAGAAGTTTAAGAGTGCATTTTATTCGCCATTTCATGCGCTTTGAGATGCCGCTTAGCCGAATACGCTATCTGAAATAGGAGCAACGTAAATTGAACAAATGCGATAGAATTTCCCTGAAATCTTATATTAAACAAAATATAAAATGATCTACTCGGGTCTCTGATTGCCCTATCATAGAAGTTTAGTAGTGCATTTTACTCGCCATTCCACGCGCTTTAAGATGCCGCCTAGCCCAGTGCGCTATCGGAAATAGGAGCGACGTAAATTGAACAAATGTGATAGAATTTCCCTGAATTCTTATATTAACATTAATGTAAAATGATCTAATCGGGTCTCCGTTCGCCCTATCCTAGAAGTTTAATAGTGCATTTCACTCGTCATTTCATGCGCTTTGAGATGCCTCTTAGCCCAATAAGCTATCTGAAATAGGAGCGACGTAAATTGAACAAATGTGATAGAATTTTGCTGAATTCTTAAATTAACCGTAATATAAAATGATCTAATCGGGTCTCTGTTTGCCCTAGCCAAGAAGTTTACGAGTGCATTTTATTCGCCATTTCATGCGCTTTGAGATGCCGCTTAGCCGAATACGCTATCTGAATTAGGAGCGACGTAAATTGAACAAATGTGATACAAATTCCCTGAAATCTGATATTAAACAAAATATACACTGATCTAATCGGTTCTCTGATTGCCCTATCATAGAAGTTTAGTAGTGCACTTTACTCGCCATTCCACGCGCGTCAAGATGCCGCCTAGCCCAGTACGCTATCTGAAATAGGAGCGACGTAAATTGAACAGATGTGATAAAATTTAGCTGACATCTTAAATTAACCATAATATTGAATGATCTAATCGGGTCTCTGTTTGCCCTACCCTAGAAGTTTAATAGTGCATTTCACTCGTCATTTCATGCGCTTTGAGATGCCGCTAAGCACAATAAGCTATCTGGAATAGCAGCGACGTAAATTGAACAAATGTGAAAGAATTTCGCCGCATTCTTATATTAACCGTAATATAAAATGATCTAATCGGGTCTCTGTTTGCCTTATCCTAGAAGTTTAATAGTGCATTTTACTCGCCATTGCACGCGCTTTAAGATGCCGTCTAGCCCAGTACGCTACCTGAAATAGGAGCGACGTAAGTTGAACAAATGTGATAGAATTACGCTGAATTCTTATATTAACCGTAATATAAAATGATCTAATCGGGTCTCTGTTTGCCTTCTCCTAGAAGTTTGATAGTGCATTTTACTGATCATTTCATGCGCTTTGAGATGCAGCTTAGCCCAATACGCTATCTGAAATAGGAGCGACGTAAATTGAACAAATGTGATAGAATTTTGCTGAATTCTTAAATTAACCACAATATAAAATGATCTAATCGGGTTTCTGATTGCCCTATCATAGAAGTTTAGCAGTGCATTTTACTCGCCATTCCACGCGCTTTAAGATGCCGCCTAGTCCAGTACGCTATCTAAACTAGGAGCGACGTAAGTTGAACAAATGTGATAGAATTACGCTGCATTCTTATATTAACCATAATATAAAATGTTCTAATCGGGTCTCTGTTTGCCTTATCCTAGAAGTTTAGTATTGCATTTTACTCGCCATTTCATGCGCTTTGAGATACCGCTTAGCCCAATACGCTATCTGAAATAGGAGCGACGTAAATTGAACAAATGTGATAGAATTTGGCTGAATTCTTAAATTAACTATAATATAAAATGATCTAATCGGTTCACTGATTGCCCTACCCTAGAAGTTTAATAGTGCATTTTGCTCGCCATTTCATGCGCTTTGAGATGCCGCTTAGCCCAATACGCTATCTGAAATATGAGCGACGTAAATTGAACAAATGTGATAGAATTTCGCTGAATTCTTAAATTAACTATAATATAAAATGATTTAATCGGGTCTCTGTTGGTCCTACCCTAGAAGTTTAATAGTGCATTTTACTCGCCATTTCATGCGCTTTGAGATGCCGCTTAGTGCAATACGCTATCTGAAATATGAGCGACGTAAATTGAACAAATGTGATAGAATTTCGCTGAATTTTTATATTAACCAAAATATAAAATGATCTAATCGGGTCTCTGTTTGCCCTACCCTAGAAGTTTAATAGTGCATTTCACTCGTCATTTCATGCGCTTTGAGATGCCGCTAAGCACAATAAGCTATCTGAAATACGAGCGACGTAAATAGAACAATTGTGATTGAATTTCGCTGAATTCTTATATTAACCAAAATATAAAATGATCTAATCGGGTCTCCGATTGCCCTATCATAGAAGATTAATAGTGCATTTTACTCGCCACTCCACGCGCTTTACGGTGCCGCATAGCCCAGTACGCTATCCGAAATAGGAGCGACGTACATTGAACAAATGTGATAGAATTTTGCTGAATTCTTAAATTAACCATAATATAAAATGATCTAATCGGGTCTCTGTTTGCCTTATCCTACAAGTTTGATAGTGCATTTTACTCGCCATTTCATGCGCTTTTCGATGCCGCTTAGCCCAATATGCTATCTGAAATAGGAGCGACGGAAATTGAACAAATGTGATAGAATTTCCCTGAAATCTTATATTAAACAAAATATAAAATGATCTAATCGGGTCTCTGATTGCCCTATCATAGAAGTTTAGCAGTGCATTTTACTCGCCATTCCACGCGCTTTAAGATGCCGCCTAGCCCAGTACGCTATCTAAATTAGGAGCGACGTAAGTTGAACAAATGAGATAGAATTTCGCTCAATTCTTAAATTAACCATAATATAAAATGATCTAATCGGGTCTCTGTTTGCCCTACCCTAGAACTTTAATAGTGCATTTTATTCGCCATTTCATACGCTTTGAGATGCCGCTTTGCCCGATACGCTATCTGAAATAGGAGCGACGTAAATTAAACAAATGTGATAGAATTTCGCTGAATTCTTATATTAACCAAAATATAAAATGATCTAATCGGGTCTCTGCTTGCCCTACCCTAGAAGTTTAATAGTGCATTTTAATCGCCATTTCATGCGCTTTGAGATGCCGCTTCGCCCAATACGCTATCTGAAATAGGAGCGACGTAAATTAAACAAATGTGATAGAATTTCCCTGAAATCTTATATTAAACATAATATAAAATGATCTAATCGGGTCTCTGATTGCCCTATCATAGAAGATTACTAGTGCATTTTACTCGCCATTCCACGCGCTTTAAGATGCCGCCTAGCCCAGTACGCTATCTGAAATCGGAGCGACGTAACTTGAACAAATGTGATAGAATTACGCTGCATTCTTATATTAACCGTAATATAAAATGATCTAATCGGGTCTCTGTTTGCCCTACTCTAGAAGTTTAACAGTGCATTTTACTCGCCATTTCATGCGCTTGGAGATGCCGCATAGCCCAATAAGCTATCTGAAATAGGAGCGACGTAAATTGAACAAATGTGATAGAATTTTGCTGAATTATTAAATTAACCACAATATAAAATGATCTAATCGGGTCTCTGTTTGCCCTACCCTACTAGTTTAATTGTGCATTTTACTCGCCATTTCATGCGCTTTTCGATGCCGCTTAGCCCAATATGCTATCTGAAATAGGAGCGACGGAAATTGAACAAATGTGATAGAATTTCCCTGAAATCTTATATTAAACAAAATATAAAATGATCTAATCGGGTCTCTGATTGCCCTATCATAGAAGATTAGTAGTGCATTTTACTCGCCATTCCACGCGCTTTAAGATGCCGCCTAGCCCAGTACGCTATCTGAAATATGAGCGACGTAAGTTGAACAAATGTGATAGAATTTCGCTGAATTCTTGTATTAACCATAATAACAAATGATCTAATCGGGTCTCTGTTTGCCCTACCCTAGAAGTTTAGTATTGCATTTTACTCGCCATTTCATGCGCTTTGAGATACCGCTTAGCCCAATACGCTATCTGAAATAGGAGCGACGTAAATTGAGCAAATGTGATAGAATTTTGCTGAATTCTTAAATTAACCATAATATAAAATGATCTAATCGCGTCACTGTTTGCCCTACCCTAGAAGTTTAATAGTGCATTTCACTCGTCATGCCATGCGCTTTAAGATGCCGCCTAGCCCAGTACGCTATCTGAAATAGGAACGACGTAAGTTGAACAAATGTGATAGAATTACGCTGAATTCTTATATTAACCGTAATATAAAATGACCTAATCGGGTCTCTGTCTGCCTTATCCTAGAACTATAATAGTGCATTATACTCGCCATTGCATGCGCTTTTAGATGCCGCTTAGCCCAGGACGCTATCTGAAATAGGAACGACGTAAATTGAACAAATGTGATAGAATTTGGCTGAATTCTTGAATTAACCATAATATAAAATGATCTAATCGGGTCTCTGTTTGCCCTACCCTAGAAGTTTAATAGTGCATTTTACTCGCCATTTCATGCGCTTTGAGATGCCGCATAGCCCAATACGCTATCTGAAATAGGAGCGACGTAAATTGAACAAATGTGATAGAATTTCCGTGAATCTTTATATTAACCTTAATGTAAAATGATCTAATCGGGTCTCTGTTCGCCCTACCATAGAAGTCTAATGGTGCATTTCACTCGCCATTTCATGCGCTTTGAGATGCCGCATAGCCCAATACGCTATCTGAAATAGGAGCGACGTAAATTGAACAAATGTGATAGAATGTTGCTGAATTCTTAAATTAACCGTAATATAAAATGATCTAATCGGGTCTCTGTTTGCCCTAGCCTAGAAGTTTAAGAGTGCATTTTATTCGCCATTTCATGCGCTTTGAGATGCCGCTTAGCCGAATACGCTATCTGAAATAGGAGCGACGTACGTTGAACAAATGTGATAGAATTACGCTGAATTCTTATATTAACCGTAATATAAAATGAACGAATCGGGTCTCTGTTTGCCTTATCCTAGAAGATTAATAGTGCATTTTACTCGCCATGTCATGCGCATTGAGATGCCGCTTAGCCCAATACGCTATCTGAAATATCAGCGACGTATATTGAACAAATGTGATAGAATTTCCCTGAATTCTTATATTAACCTTAATGTAAAATGATCTAATCGGGCCTTTGTTCGCCCTACCCTAGAAGTTTAGCAGTGCATTTTACTCGCCATTTCATGCGCTTTGAGATGCCGCTTAGCCCAATACGATATCTGAAATAGGAGCGACGTAAATTGAACGAATGTGATAGAATTTCGCTGGATTCTTATATTAACCAAAATATAGAATGATCTAATCGGGTCTCCGATAGCCCTATCATAGAAGTTTAATAGTGCATTTTACTCGCCATTCCACGCGCTTTAAGATGCCGCCTAGCCCAGTACGCTATCTGAAATAGGAGCGACGTAACTTGAACAAATGTGATAGAATTACGCTGAATTCTTATATTAACCGTAATATAAAATGATCTAATCGGGTCTCTGTTTGCCTTATCCTAGAAGTTTAATAGCGCATTTTACTCGCCATTTCATGCGCTTTGATATGCCGCTTAGCCCAATACGCTATCTGGAATAGGAGCGACGTAAGTTGAACAAATGTGATAGAATTTCCCTGAAATCTTATATTAATCAAAATATAAAATGATCTAATCGGGTCTCTGATTGCCCTATCATAGACGTTTAATAGTGCATTTTACTCTCCAATCCACGCGCTTTAAGATTCCGCCTAGCCCAGTACACTATCTGAAATAGGAGCGACGTAAATTGAACAAATGTGATAGAATTTGGCTGTATTCTTAAATTAACCATAATATAAAATGATCTAATCGGGTCTCTGTTTGCCCTACCCTAGAAGTTTAATAGTGCATTTTACTCGCCATTTCATGCGCTTTGAGATGGCGCTTAGCCCAATACGCTATCTGAAGTAGGAGCGACGTAAATTGAACGAATGTGATAGAATTTCGCTGGATTCTTATATTAACCAAAATATAAAATGATCTAATCTGGTCTCTGATGGCCCTATCATAGAAGTTTAATAGGGCATTCTACTCGCCATTTCGCGCGCTTTAAGATGCCGCCTAGCCCAGTACGCTATCTGAAATAGGAGCGACGTAAGTTGAACAAATGTGATAGAATTACGCTGAATTCTTATATTAACCGTAATATAAAATGATCTAATCGGGTCTCCACTAGCCCTATCATAGAAGTTTAATAGTGCATGTTACCCGCCATTCCACGCGCTTTAAGATGCCGCCTAGCCTAGTACGCTATCTGAAATAGGAGCGACGTACGTTGAACAAATGTGATAGAATTACGCTGAATTCTTATATTAACCGTAATATAAAATGATCGCATCGGGTCACTGTTTGCCTTATCCTAGAAGTTTAATAGTGCATTTTACTCGCCATTTCATGCGCATTGAGATGCCGCTTAGCCCAATACGCTATCTGAAATATCAGCGACGTAAATTGAACAAATGTGAGAGACTTTCGCTGAATTCTTATATTAACCTTAATGTAAAGTGTTCTAATCGGGTCTCTGTTCGCCCTACCCTAGAAGATTAATAGTGCATTTTACTCGCCATTTCATGCGCTTTGAGATGGCGCTTAGCCCAATACGCTATCTGAAATACGAGCGACGTAAATAGAAAAATTGTGATAGAATTTCGCTGAATTCTTAAATTAACCATAATATAAAATGATCTAATCGGGTCTCTGTACGCCCTACCATAGAAATCTAATAGTGCATTTTACTCGCCATTTCATGCGCTTTGAGATGGCGCTTAGCCAAATACGCTATCTGAAATAGGAGCTACGTAAATTGAACAAATGTGATAGAATTTTGCTGAATTCTTAAATTAACCATAATATAAAATGATCTAATCGGGTCTCTGTACGCCCTACCATAGAAATCTAATAGTGCATTTTACTCGCCATTTCATGCGCTTTTCGATGCCGCTTAGCCCAATATGCTATCTGAAATAGGAGCGACGGAAATTGAACAAATGTGATAGAATTTCCCTGAAATCTTATATTAAACAAAATATAGAATGATCTAATCGGGTCTCTGATTGCCCTATCATAGAAGTTTAGCAGTGCATTTTACTCGCCATTCCACGCGCTTTAAGATGCCGCCTAGCCCAGTACGCTATCTAAATTAGGAGCGACGTAAGTTGAACAAATGAGATAGAATTTCGCTCAATTCTTAAATTAACCATAATATAAAATGATCTAATCGGGTCTCTGTTTGCCCTACCCTAGAACTTTAATAGTGCATTTTATTCGCCATTTCATACGCTTTGAGATGCCGCTTTGCCCGATACGCTATCTGAAATAGGAGCGACGTAAATTAAACAAATGTGATAGAATTTCTCTGAATTCTTATATTAACCAAAATATGAAATGATCTAATCGGGTCTCTGATTGCCCTAGCATAGAAGTTTAATAGTGCATTTTACTCGCCATTCCGCGCGCTTTAAGATGCCGCATAGCCCAGTTCGCTATCTGAAATATGAGCGACGTAAATTGAACAAATGTGATAGAATTTCGCTGAATTCTTATATTAACCAAAATATAAAATGATCTAATCGGGTCTCTGTTTGCCTTATCCTAGAAGTTTAATAGTGCATTTTGCTCGCCATTCCACGCGCTTTAAGATGCCGCCTAGCCCAGTACGCTACCTGAAATAGGAGCGACGTAAGTTGAACAAATGTGATAGAATTACGCTGAATTCTTATATTAACCGTAATATAAAATGATCTAATCGGGTCTCTGTTTGCCCTACCCTATTAGTTTAATTGTGCATTTTACTCGCCATTTCATGCGCTTTGAGATGCCGCTTATCCCAATACGCTATCTGAAATAGGAGCGACGTAAATTGAACAAATGTGATAGAATTTTGCTGAATTCTTAAATTAACCATAATATAAAATGATCTAATCGGGTCTGTGTACGCTCTACCATAGAAATCTAATAGTGCATTTTACTCGCCATTTCATGCGCTTTGAGATGGCGCTTAGCCCAATACGCTATCTGAAATAGGAGCTACGTAAATTGAACAAATGTGATAGAATTTTGCTGAATTCTTAAATTAACCATAATATAAAATGATCTAATCGGGTCTCTGTACGCCCTACCATAGAAATCTAATAGTGCATTTTACTCGCCATTTCATGCGCTTTGAGATGCCGCTTAGCCCAATACGCTATCTGAAATAGGAGCTACGTAAATTGAACAAATGTGATAGAATTTCCCTGAAATCTTATATTAAACAAAATTTAAAATGATCTAATCGGGTCTCTGATTGCCATATCATAGAAGTTTAGCAGTGCAGTTTACTCGCCATTCCACGCGCTTTAAGATGTCGCCTAGCCCAGTACGCTATCTAAATTAGGAGCGACGTAAGTTGAACAAATGTGATAGAATTACGCTGAATTCTTATATTAACCGTAATATAAAATGATCTAATCGGGTCTCTGTTTGCCTTATCCTAGAAGTTTAGTATTGCATTTTACTCGCCATTTCATGCGCTTTGAGATGCCGCTTAGCCCAATACGCTATCTGAAATAGGAGCGACGTAAGTTGAACAAATGTGATAGAATTTCGCTGAATTCTTTTATTAACCATAATGTAAAATGATCTGATCGGGTCTCTGTTCGCCCTAGCCTAGAAGTTTAATAGTGCATTTTACTCGCCATTCCACGCGCTTTAGGATGCCGCTTCGCCCAGTACGCTATCCGAAATAGGAGCGACGTAAATTGAACAAATGTGACAGAATTTTGCTGAATTCTTAAATTAACCATAATATAAAATGATCTAATCGGGTCTCTGTTTGCCCTACCCTAGAAGTTAAATAGTGCATTTTACTCGCCATTCCACGCGCTTTATGTTGCCGCCTGGCCCAGTACGCTATCTGAAATAGGAGCGACCTGAATTGAACGAATGTGATAGAATTTTGCTGAATTCTTAAATTAACCATAATATAAAATGATCTAATCGGGTCTCTGCTTGCCCTACCCTAGAAGTTTAATAGTGCATTTTAATCGCCATTTCATGCGCTTTGAGATGCCGCTTCGCCCAATACGCTATCTGAAATAGGAGCGACGTAAATTAAACAAATGTGATAGAATTTCCCTGAAATCTTATATTAAACATAATATAAAATGATCTAATCGGGTCTCTGATTGCCCTATCATAGAAGATTACTAGTGCATTTTACTCGCCATTCCACGCGCTTTAAGATGCCGCCTAGCCCAGTACGCTATCTGAAATCGGAGCGACGTAACTTGAACAAATGTGATAGAATTACGCTGCATTCTTATATTAACCGTAATATAAAATGATCTAATCGGGTCTCTGATTGCCCTATCATAGAAGTTTAGCAGTGCATTTTACTCGCCATTCCACGCGCTTTAAGATGCCGCCTAGCCCAGTACGCTATCTAAATTAGGAGCGACGTAAGTTGAACAAATGTGATAGAATTTCGCTGAATTCTTAAATTAACCATAACATAAAATGATCTAATCGGGTCTCTGTTTGCCCTACCCTAGAAGTTTAATAGTGCATTTCACTCGTCATTTCATGCGCTTTGAGATGCCGCTAAGCACAATAAGCTATCTGAAATACGAGCGACGTAAATTGAACAAATGTGATAGAATTTCGCTAAATTCTTATATTAACCAAAATATAAAATGATCTAATCGGGTCTCTGATTGCCCTATCATAGAAGATTAATAGTGCATTTTACTCGCCACTCCACGCGCTTTAGGGTGCCGCCTAGCCCAGTACGCTATCCGAAATAGGAGCGACGTACATTGAACAAATGTGATAGAATTTTGCTGAATTCTTAAATTAACCATAATATAAAATGATCTAATCGGGTCTCTGTTTGCCCTACCCTAGTAGTTTAATTGTGCATTTTACTCGCCATTTCATGCGCTTTTCGATGCCGCTTATCCCAATACGCTATCTGAAATAGGAGCGACGTACGTTGAACAAATGTGATAGAATTTCGCTGAATTCTTTTAAGAACCATAATGTAAAATGATCTAATCGGTTCTCTGTTCGCCCTAGCCTTGAAGTTTAATAGCGCATTTTATTCGCCATTTCGTGCGCCTTGAGATGCCGCTTAGCCCAATACGCTATCTGAAATAGGAGCGACGTAAATTGAACAAATGTGATAGAATTTCCCTGAAATCTTATATTAAACAAAATATACAATGATCTAATCGGGTCTCTGATTGCCCTATCATAGAAGTTTAACAGTGCATTTTACTCGCCATTCCACGCGCTTTAAGATGCCGCCTAGCCCAGTACGCTATCTAAATTAGGAGCGACGTAAGTTGAACAAATGTGATAGAATTTCGCTGAATTCTTAAATTAACCATAACATAAAATGATCTAATCGGGTCTCTGTTTGCCCTACCCTAGAAGTTGAATAGTGCATTTTACTCGCCATTTCATGCGACTTCAGATGCCGCTTAGCCCAATAAGCTATCTGAAATAGGAGCGACGTAAATTGAACAAATGTGATAATATTTCCCTGAAATCGTATATTAAACAAAATATAAAATGATCTAATCGGGTCTCTGATTGCCCCATCATAGAAGTTTAACAGTGCATTTCACTCGTCATTTCATGCGCTTTGACATGCCGCTTAGCCCAATAAGCTATCTGAAATAGGAGCGACGTAAATTGAACAAATGTGATAGAATTTCCCTGAAATCTTATATTAAACAAAATATAAAATGATCTAATCGGATCTCTGATTGCCCTATCATAAAAGTTGAGCAGTGCATTTTACTCGCCATTCCACGCGCTTTAAGATGGCGCCTAGCCCAGTACGCTATCTGAAATAGGAGCGACGTAAGTTGAACAAATGTGATAGAGTTTCGCTGAATTCTTTTATTAACCATAATGTAAAATGATCTAATCGGGTCTCTGTTCGCCCTAGCCTAGAACTTTAGTAGTGCATTTTATTCGCCATTTCATACGCTTTGAGATGCCGCTTTGCCCAATACGCTATCTGAAATAGGAGCGACGTAAATTGAACAAATGTGATAGAATTTCACTGAATTCTTATATTAACCAAAATATAAAATGATCTAATCGGGTCTCTGATTGCCCTAGGATAGAAGTTTAATAGTGCATTTTGCTCGCCATTTCATGCGCTTTGAGATGCCGCTTTGCCCAATAAGCTATCTGAAATAGGAGCGACGTAAATTGAACAAATGTGATAGAATTTCCCTGAAATCTTATATTAAACAAAATATAAAATGATCTAATCGGGTCTCTGGTTGCCCTATCATAGAAGTTTAACAGTGCATTTCACTCGTCATTTCATGCGCTTTGACATGCCGCTTAGCCCAATAAGCTATCTGAAATAGGAGCGACGTAAATTGAACAAATGTGATAGAATGTCGCTGAATTCTTAAAGTAACCTTAATATAAAATGATCTAATCGGGTCTCTGGATTCCCTACCATAGAAGTTTCATTGTGCATTTTACTCGCCATTCCACGCGCCTTAAGATGCCGCCTAGCACAGTACGCTATCTGAAATAGGAGCGACGTAAATGGAACAAATGTGAAAGAACTACGCCGAATTCTTATATTAACCGTAATATAAAATGATCTAATCGGGTCTCTGTTTGCCTTATCCTAGAAGTTTAATAGTGCATTTTACTCGCCATTTCATGCGCTTTTCGATGCCGCTAAGCACAATAAGCTATCTGAAATACGAGCGACGTAAATTGAACAAATGTGATAGAATTTCGCTGAATTCTTATATTAACCAAAATATAAAATGATCTAATCGGGTCTCTGATTGCCCTATCATAGAAGATTAATAGTGCATTTTACTCGCCACTCCACGCGCTTTAGGGTGCCGCCTAGCCCAGTACGCTATCCGAAATAGGAGCGACGTACATTGAACAAATGTGACAGAATTTTGCTGAATTCTTAAATTAACCATAATATAAAATGATCTAATCGGGTCTCTGTTTGCCCTACCCTAGAAGTTTAATAGTGCATTTTACTCGCCATTTCATGCGCTTTGAGATGCCGCTTAGCCCAATAAGCTATCTGAAATAGGAGCGACGAAGGTTGAACAAAGGTGATAGAATTTCGCTGAATTATTTTATTAACCAGAATGTAAAATGATCTAATCGGATCTCTGTTCGCCCTAGCCTAGAACTTTAATAGTGCATTTTCTTCGCCATTTCATACGCTTTGAGATGCCGCTTTGCCCAATACGCTATCTGAAATAGGAGCGACGTAAATTAAACAAATGTGATAGAATTTCACTGAATTCTTATATTAACCTTAATGTAAAATGATCTAATCGGGTCTCTGTTCGCCCTACCATAGAATTCTAATAGTGCATTTCACTCGCCATTCCACGCGCTTTAAGATGCCGCCTAGCCCAGTACGCTATCGGAAATAGGAGCGACGTAAATTGAACAAATGTGATAGAATTTCCCTGTATTCTTATATTAACATTAATGTAAAATGATCTAATCGGGTCTCCGTTCGCCCTATCCTAGAAGTTTAATAGTGCATTTCACTCGCCATTTCATGCGCTTTGAGATGCCGCTTAGTCCAATAAGCTATCTGAAATGGGAGCGACGCAAATTGAACAATTGTGATAGAATTTCGCTGAATTCTTATATTAACCAAAATATAAAATGATCTAATCGGGTCTCTGATTGCCCTATCATAGAAGTATAATAGTGCACTTTACTCGCCATTCCACGCGCTTTAAGATGCCGCCTAGCCCAGTACGCTATCTGAAATACGAGCGACGTAAATTGAACAAGTGTGATAGAATTTTGCTGAATTCTTATATTAACCAATATATAAAATGATCTAATCGGGTCTCTGTTCGCCCTACCATAGAAGTCTAATAGTGCATTTCACTCGCCATTTCACGCGTTTTAAGATGCCGCCGAGCCCAGTACGCTATCTGAAGTAGGAACGACGTAAATTGAACAAATGTGATGGAGTTTTGCTGAATTCTTAAATTAACCATAATATAAAATGATCTAATCGGGTCTCTGATTGCCCCATCATAGAAGTTTAATAGTGCATTTTACTCGCCATTCCACGCGCTTTAAGGTGCCGCCGAGCCCAATGCGCTATCTGAAATAGGAGCGACGTAAATTGAACAAATGTGATACAAATTCCCTGAAATCTGATATTAAACAAAATATAAAATGATCTAATCGTGTCTCTGATTGCCCTATCATAGAAGTTTAGTAGTGCACTTTACTCGCCATTCCACGCGCTTCAAGATGCCGCCTAGCCCAGTACGCTATCTGAAATAGGAGCGACGTAAATTGAACAGATGTGATAGAATTTCCCTGAATTCTTATATTAACCTTAATGTAAAATGATCTAATCGGGTCTCTGTTCGCCCTACCATAGAAGTCTAATAGTGCATTTTACTCGCCATTTCATGCGCTTTGATATGCCGCCTAGCCCAGTACGCTACCTGAAATAGGAGCGACGTAAGTTGAACAAATGTGATAGAATTTCGCTGAATTCTTATATTAACCGTAATATAAAATGATCTAATCGGGTCTCTGTTTGCCATATCCTAGAAGTTTGATAGTGCATTTTACTGGCCATTTCATGCGCTTTGAGATGCAGCTTAGCCCAATACGCTATCTGAAATAGGAGCGACGTAAATTGAACAAATGTGATAGAATTTTGCTGAATTCTTAAATTAACTATAATATAAAATGATCTAATCGGGTCACTGATTGCCCTACCCTAGAAGTTTAATAGTGCATTTTACTCGCCATTTCATGCGCTTTGAGATGCCGCTTTGCCCAATACGCTATCTGAAATAGGAGCGACGTAAATTGAACAAATGTGATAGAATTTTGCTGAATTCTTAAATTAACCATAATATAAAATGATCTAATGGGGTCTCTGTTCGCCCTACCATAGAAGTCTAATAGTGCATTTCACTCGCCATTCCACGCGCTTTAAGATGCCGCCGAGCCCAGTACGGTATCTGAAATAGGAGCGACGTAAATTGAACAAATGTGATAGAATTTTGCTGAATTCTTAAATTAACCATAATATAAAATGATCTAATCGGGTGTCTGTATGCCGTACCCTAGAAGCTTAATATTGCATTTTACTCGCCATTTCATGCGCTTTGAGCTGCCGCTTAGCCCAATATGCTATCTGAAATAGGAGCGACGTAAATTGAACAAATGTGATAGAATTGCGCTGAATTCTTTTATGAACCATAATGTAAAATGATCTAATCGGGTCTCTGTTCTCCCTAGCCTAGAAGTTTAATAGTGCATTTTATTCTCCATTTCATGCGCTTTGAGATGCCGCTTAGCCCAATACGCTATCTGAAATAGGAGCGACGTAAATTGAACAAATGCGATAGAATTTCCCTGAAATCTTATATTAAACAAAATATAAAATGATCTAATCGGGTCTCTGATTGCCCTATCATAGAAGTTTAGTAGTGCATTTTACTCGCCATTCCACGCGCTTTAAGGTGCCGCCTAGCCCAGTACGCTACCTGAAATAGGAGCGACGTAAGTTGAACAAATGTGATAGAATTTCGCTGAATTCTTTTATTAACCATACTGTAAAATGATCTGATCGGGTCTCTGTTCGCCCTAGCCTAGAAGTTTAAGAGTGCATTTTATTCGCCATTTCATGCGCTTGGAGATGCCGCATAGCCCAATAAGCTATCTGAAATAGGAGCGACGTAAATTGAACAAATGTGATAGAATTTCGCTGAATTCTTATATTAACCAAAATATAAAATGATCTATTCGGGTCTCTGATTGCCCTATCATAGAAGTTTAATAGTGCATTTTACTCGCCATTCCACGCGCTTTAAGATGCCGCCTAGCCCAGTACGCTATCTGAAATACGAGCGACGTAAATTGAACAAGAGTGATAGAATTTTGCTGAATTCTTAAATTAACCATAATATAAAATGATCTAATCGGGTCTCTGTTCGCCCTACCATAGAAGTTTAGTAGTGCACTTTACTCGCCATTCCACGCGCTTCAAGATGCCGCCTAGCCCAGTACGCTATCTGAAATAGGAGCGACGTAAATTGAACAGATGTGATAAAATTTAGCTGACATCTTAAATTAACCATAATATAAAATGATCTAATCGGGTCTCTGTTTGCCCAACCCTAGAAGTCTAATAGTGCATTTCACTCGCCATTCCACGCGCTTTAAGATGCCGCCGAGCCCAGTACGGTATCTGAAATAGGAGCGACGTAAATTGAACAAATGTGATAGAATTTTGCTGAATTCTTAAATTAACCATAATATAAAATGATCTAATCGAGTCTCTGCTTGCCCTACCCTAGAAGTTTAATAGTGCATTGTACTCGTCATTTCATGCGCTTTGAGATGCCGCTTAGCCTAATACGCTATCTGAAATAGGAGCGATATAAGTTGAACAAATGTGATAGAATTTCGCTGAACTCTTTTATTAACCATAATGTAAAATGATCTAATCGGATCTCTGTTCGCCCTAGCCTTGAACTTTAATAGTGCATTTTATTCGCCATTTCATACGCTTTGAGATGCCTCTTTGCCCAATACGCTATCTGAAATAGAAGCGACGTAAATTGAACAAATGTGATAGAATTTTGCTGAGTTCTTAAATTAACCATAATATAAAATGATCTAATCGGGTGTCTGTTTGCCCTACCCTAGAAGCTTAATATTGCATTTTACTCGCCATTTCATGCGCTTTGAGCTGCCGCTTAGCCCAATACGCTATCTGAAATAGGAGCGACGTAAATTGAACAAATGCGATAGAATTTCCCTGAATTCTTATATTAACCTTAATGTAAAATGATCTAGTCGGGTCTCTGTTCGCCCTACCATAGAAGTCTAATAGTGCATTTCACTCGCCATTCCACGCTCTTTAAGATGCCATCGAGCCCAGTACGGTATCTGAAATAGGAGCGACGTAAATTGAACAAATGCGATAGAATTTCCCTGAAATCTTATATTAAACAAAATATAAAATGATCTAATCGGGTCTCTGATTGCCCTATCATAGAAGTTTAGCAGAGCATTTTACTCGCCATTCCACGCGCTTTAAGATGCCGCCTAGCCCAGTACGCTATCTAAATCAGGAGCGACGTAAGTTGAACAAATGTGATAGAATTACGCTGAATTCTTATATTAACCGTAATATAAAATGATCTAATCGGGTCTCTGGTTGCCTTATCCTAGAAGTTTAGTATTGCATTTTACTCGCCATTTCATGCGCTTAGAGATGCCGCTTAGCCCAATACGCTATCTGAAATAGGAGCGACGTAAATGGAACAAATGTGATAGAATTTCGCTGAATTCTTAAATTAACTATAATATAAAATGATCTAATCGGGTCACTGATTGCCCTACCCTAGAAGTTTAATAGTGCATTTCACTCGTCATTTCATGCGCTTTGAGATGCCTCTTTGCCCAATACGCTATCTGAAATAGGAGCGACGTAAATTGAACAAATGTGATAGAATTTTGCTGAATTCTTATATTAAACGTAATATAAAATGATATAATCGGGTCTCTGTTTGCCTTATCCTAGAAGTTTGATAGTGCATTTTACTCGCCATTTCATGCGCTTTGAGATGCCGCTTAGCCCAATACGCTATCTGAAATAGGAGCGACGTAAATTGAACAAATGCGATAGAATTTCCCTGAATTCTTATATTAAACGTAATATAAAATGATATAATCGGGTCTCTGTTTGCCTTATCCTAGAAGTTTGATAGTGCATTTTACTCGCCATTTCATGCGCTTTGAGATGCCGCTTAGCCCAATACGCTATCTGAAATAGGAGCGACGTAAATTGAACAAATGTGATAGAATTTTGCTGAGTTCTTAAATTAACCATAATATAAAATGATCTAATCGGGTGTCTGTTTGCCCTACCCTAGAAGCTTAATATTGCATTTTACTCGCCATTTCATGCGCTTTGAGCTGCCGCTTAGCCCAATACGCTATCTGAAATAGGAGCGACGTAAATTGAACAAATGCGATAGAATTTCCCTGAATTCTTATATTAACCTTAATGTAAAATGATCTAGTCGGGTCTCTGTTCGCCCTACCATAGAAGTCTAATAGTGCATTTCACTCGCCATTCCACGCTCTTTAAGATGCCATCGAGCCCAGTACGGTATCTGAAATAGGAGCGACGTAAATTGAACAAATGCGATAGAATTTCCCTGAAATCTTATATTAAACAAAATATAAAATGATCTAATCGGGTCTCTGATTGCCCTATCATAGAAGTTTAGCAGAGCATTTTACTCGCCATTCCACGCGCTTTAAGATGCCGCCTAGCCCAGTACGCTATCTAAATCAGGAGCGACGTAAGTTGAACAAATGTGATAGAATTACGCTGAATTCTTATATTAACCGTAATATAAAATGATCTAATCGGGTCTCTGTTTGCCTTATCCTAGAAGTTTAGTATTGCATTTTACTCGCCATTTCATGCGCTTAGAGATGCCGCTTAGCCCAATACGCTATCTGAAATAGGAGCGACGTAAATGGAACAAATGTGATAGAATTTCGCTGAATTCTTAAATTAACTATAATATAAAATGATCTAATCGGGTCACTGATTGCCCTACCCTAGAAGTTTAATAGTGCATTTCACTCGTCATTTCATGCGCTTTGAGATGCCGCCTAGCCCAATACGCTACCTGAAATAGGAGCGACGTAAGTTGAACAAATGTGATAGAATTACGCTGAATTCTTATATTAAACGTAATATAAAATGATATAATCGGGTCTCTGTTTGCCTTATCCTAGAAGTTTGATAGTGCATTTTACTCGCCATTTCATGCGCTTTGAGATGCCGCTTAGCCCAATACGCTATCTGAAATAGGAGCGACGTAAATTGAACAAATGTGATAGAATTTTGCTGAATTCTTAAATTAACCATAATATTAGATGATGTAATCGGGTCTCTGCTTGCCCTACCCTAGAAGTTTAATAGTGCATTTTACTCGCCATTTCATGCGCTTTGAAATGCCGCTTAGCCCAATACGCTATCTGAAATAGGACCGACGTAAATTGAACAAATGTGATAGAATTTTGCTGAATTCTTAAATTAACCATAATATAAAATGATCTAATCGGGTCTCTGTTCGCCCTACCATAGAAGTCTAATAGTGCATTTCACTCGCCATTCCACGCGCTTTAAGATGCCGCCGAGCCCAGTACGGTATCTGAAATAGGAGCGACGTAAATTGAACAAATGTGATAGAATTTTGCTGAATTCTTAAATTAACCATAATATAAAATGATCTAATCGGGTGTCTGTTTGCCGTACCCTAGAAGCTTAATATTGCATTTTACTCGCCATTTCATGCGCTTTGAGCTGCCGCTTAGCCCAATACGCTATCTGAAATAGGAGCGACGTAAGTTGAAAAAATGTGATAGAATTGCGCTGAATTCTTTTATGAACCATAATGTAAAATGATCTAATCGGGTCTCTGTTCTCCCTAGCCTAGAAGTTTAATAGTGCATTTTATTCTCCATTTCATGCGCTTTGAGATGCCGCTTAGCCCAATACGCTATCTGAAATAGGAGCGACGTAAATTGAACAAATGCGATAGAATTTCCCTGAAATCATATATTAAACAAAATATAAAATGATCTAATCGGGTCTCTGATTGCCCTATCATAGAAGTTTAGTAGTGCATTTCACTCGCCATGCCACGCGCTTTAAGATGCCGCCTAGCCCAGTACGCTACCTGAAATAGGAGCGACGTAAGTTGAACAAATGTGATAGAATTACGCTGAATTCTTATATTAACCGTAATATAAAATGATATAATCGGGTCTCTGTTTGCCCTATCATAGAAGTGTAATAGTGCATTTTACTCGCCATTTCATGTGCTTTAAGGTGCCGCATAGCCCAATACGCTATCTGGAATAGGAGCGACGTAAATTGAACAAATGTGATAGAATTTCCCTGAACTCTTATATTAACCTTAATGTAAAATGATCTAATCGGGTCTCTGTTCGCCCTACCATAGAAGTCTAATAGTGCATTTCACTCGCAATTTCATGCGCTTTGAGATGCCGCTTAGCACAATACGTTATCTGAAATAGGAGCGACGTAAATTGAACAAATGTGATAGAATTACGCTGCATTCTTATATTAACCGTATTATAAAATGATCTAATCGGGTCTCTGTTTGCCTTATCCTAGAAGTTTAATAGTGCATTTTACTCGCCATTTCATGCGCTTTGAGATGCCGCTTAGCCCAATACGCTATCTGAAATAGGAGCGACGTAAGTTGAACAAATGTGATAGAATTTCGCTGAATTCTTAAATTAACCATAACATAAAATGATCTAATCGGGTCTCTGTTTGCCCTACCCTAGAAGTTTAATAGTGCATTTCACTCGTCATTTCATGCGCTTTGAGATGCCGCTAAGCACAATAAGCTATCTGAAATACGAGCGACGTAAATTGAACAAATGTGATAGAATTTCGCTGAATTCTTATATTAACCAAAATATAAAATGATCTAATCGGGTCTCTGATTGCCCTATCATAGAAGATTAATAGTGCATTTTACTCGCCACTCCACGCGCTTTAGGGTGCCGCCTAGCCCAGTACGCTATCCGAAATAGGAGCGACGTACATTGAACAAATGTGATAGAATTTTGCTGAATTCTTAAATTAACCATAATATAAAATGACCTAATCGGGTCTCTGTTTGCCCTACCCTAGAAGTTTAATAGTGCATTTCACTCGTCATTTCATGCGCTTTGAGATGCCGCTAAGCCCAATAAGCTATCTGTAATAGAAGCGACGTAAATTGAACGAATGTGATAGAATTTCGTTGAATTCTTATATTAACCAAAATATAAAATGATCTAATCTGGTATCTGATTGCCCTATCATAGAAGTTTAATAGTGCATTTTACTCGCCATTTCATGCGCCTTCAGATGCCGCTTAGCCCAATAAGCTATCTGAAATAGGAGCGACGTAAATTGAACAAATGTGATAGAATTTCCCTGAAATCTTATATTAAACAAAATATAAAATGATCTAATCGGGTCTCTGATTGCCCTATCATAGATGTTTAGTAGTGCATATTACTCGCCATTCCACGAGCTTTAAGATGCCGCCTAGCCCAGTACGCTATCTGAAATAGGAGCGACGTAAATTGTACAAATGTGATAAAATTTTGCTGACATCTTAAATTAACCATAATATAAAATGATCTCATCGGGTCTCTGTTTGCCCTACCCTAGAAGTTGAATAGTGCATTTTACTCGCCATTTCATGCGACTTCAGATGCCGCTTAGCCCAATAAGCTATCTGAAATAGGAGCGACGTAAATTGAACAAATGTGATAATATTTCCCTGAAATCGTATATTAAACAAAATATAAAATGATCTAATCGGGTCTCTGATTGCCCTATCATAGAAGTTTAACAGTGCATTTCACTCGTCATTTCATGCGCTTTGACATGCCGCTTAGCCCAATAAGCTATCTGAAATAGGAGCGACGTAAATTGAACAAATGTGATAGAATTTCCCTGAAATCTTATATTAAACAAAATATAAAATGATCTAATCGGATCTCTGATTGCCCTATCATAAAAGTTGAGCAGTGCATTTTACTCGCCATTCCACGCGCTTTAAGATGGCGCCTAGCCCAGTACGCTATCTGAAATAGGAGCGACGTAAGTTGAACAAATGTGATAGAGTTTCGCTGAATTCTTTTATTAACCATAATGTAAAATGATCTAATCGGGTCTCTGTTCGCCCTAGCCTAGAACTTTAGTAGTGCATTTTATTCGCCATTTCATACGCTTTGAGATGCCGCTTTGCCCAATACGCTATCTGAAATAGGAGCGACGTAAATTGAACAAATGTGATAGAATTTCACTGAATTCTTATATTAACCAAAATATAAAATGATCTAATCGGGTCTCTGATTGCCCTAGGATAGAAGTTTAATAGTGCATTTTGCTCGCCATTTCATGCGCTTTGAGATGCCGCTTTGCCCAATAAGCTATCTGAAATAGGAGCGACGTAAATTGAACAAATGTGATAGAATTTCCCTGAAATCTTATATTAAACAAAATATAAAATGATCTAATCGGGTCTCTGGTTGCCCTATCATAGAAGTTTAACAGTGCATTTCACTCGTCATTTCATGCGCTTTGACATGCCGCTTAGCCCAATAAGCTATCTGAAATAGGAGCGACGTAAATTGAACAAATGTGATAGAATGTCGCTGAATTCTTAAAGTAACCTTAATATAAAATGATCTAATCGGGTCTCTGGTTTCCCTACCATAGAAGTTTCATTGTGCATTCTACTCGCCATTCCACGCGCCTTAAGATGCCGCCTAGCACAGTACGCTATCTGAAATAGGAGCGACGTAAATTGAACAAATGTGATAGAATTTCGCTGAATTCTTAAATTAACTATAATATAAAATGATTTAATCGGGTCTCTGTTGGCCCTACCCTAGAAGTTTAGTAGTGCATTTTACTCGCCATTTCATGCGTCTTCAGATGCCGCTTAGCCCAATAAGCTATCTGGAATAGCAGCGACGTAAATGGAACAAATGTGAAAGAACTACGCCGAATTCTTATATTAAGCGTAATATAAAATGATCTAATCGGGTCTCTGTTTGCCTTATCCTAGAAGTTAAATAGTGCATTTTACTCGCCATTTCATGCGCTTTTCGATGCCGCTAAGCACAATAAGCTATCTGAAATACGAGCGACGTAAATTGAACAAATGTGATAGAATTTCGCTGAATTCTTATATTAACCAAAATATAAAATGATCTAATCGGGTCTCTGATTGCCCTATCATAGAAGATTAATAGTGCATTTTACTCGCCGCTCCACGCGCTTTAGGGTGCCGCCTAGCCCAGTACGCTATCCGAAATAGGAGCGACGTACATTGAACAAATGTGACAGAATTTTGCTGAATTCTTAAATTAACCATAATATAAAATGACCTAATCGGGTCTCTGTTTGCCCTACCCTAGAAGTTTAATAGTGCATTTTACTCGCCATTTCATGCGCTTTGAGATGCCGCTTAGCCCAATAAGCTATCTGAAATAGGAGCGACGAAAGTTGAACAAAGGTGATAGAATTTCGCTGAATTATTTTATTAACCAGAATGTAAAATGATCTAATCTGGTCTCTGTTCGCCCTAGCCTAGAAGTTTAATAGTGGATTTGACTCGGCATTCCACGCGCTTTAAGATGCCGCCTAGCCCAGTACGCTATCTGAAATAGGAGCGACCTAAATTAAACGAATGTGATAGAATCTTGCAGAATTCTTAAATTAACCATAATATAAAATGATCTAATCGGGTCTCTGCTTGCCCTACCCTAGAAGTTTAATAGTGCATTTTAGTCGCCATTTCATGCGCTTTGAGATGCCGCTTCGCCCAATACGCAATCTGAAATAGGAGCGACGTAAATTAAACAAATGTGATAGAATTTCCCTGAAATCTTATATTAAACAAAATATAAAATGATCTAATCGGGTCTCTGATTGGCCTATCATAGAAGGTTAATAGTGCATTTTGCTCGCCATTCGGCACGCTTTAAGATGCCGCCTAGCCCAGTACGCTATCTGGAATAGGAGCGACGTAAGTTGAACAAATGTGATAGAATTACGCTGAATTCTTATATTAACCGTAATATAAAATGATATAATCGGCTCTCTGTTTGCCCTATCATAGAAGTTTAATAGTGCATTTTACTCGCCATTTCATGTGCTTTAAGGTGCCGCATAGCCCAATACGCTATCTGGAATAGGAGCGACGTAAATTGAACAAATGTGATAGAATTTCCCTGAATTCTTATATTAACCTTAATGTAAAATGATCTAATCGGGTCTCTGTTCGCCCTACCATAGAAGTCTAATAGTGCATTTCACTCGCCATTTCATGCGCTTTGAGATGCCGCTCAGCACAATACGCTATCTGAAATAGGAGCGACGTAAATTGAACAAATGTGATAGAATTACGCTGAATTCTTATATTAACCGTAATATAAAATGATCTAATCGGGTCTCTGTTTGCCTTATCCTAGAAGTTTAATAGTGCATTTTACTCGCCATTTCATGCGCTTTGAGATGCCGCTTAGCCCAATACGCTATCTGAAATAGGAGCGACGTAAATTGAACAAATGTGATAGAATTTCGCTCAATTCTTAAATTAACCGTAATATAAAATGATATAATCGGGTCTCTGTTTGCCCTATCATAGAAGTTTAATAGTGCATTTTACTCGCCATTTCATGTGCTTTGAGATGCCGCTTAGCCTAATACGCTATCTGAAATAGGAGCGATATAAGTTGAACAAATGTGATAGAATTTCGCTGAATTCTTTTATTAAACATAATGTAAAATGATCTAATCGGATCTCTGTTCGCCCTAGCCTAGAACTTTAATAGTGCATTTTATTCGCCATTTCATACGCTTTGAGATGCCGCTTTGCCCAATACGCTATCTGAAATAGGAGCGACGTAAATTGAACAAATGTGATAGAATTTCACTGAATTCTTATATTAACCAAAATATAAAATGATCTAATCGGGTCTCTGATTGCCCTAGGATAGAAGTTTAATAGTGCATTTTGCTCGCCATTTCATGCGCTTTGAGATGCCGCTTTGCCCAATAAGCTATCTGAAATAGGAGCGACGTAAATTAAACAAATGTGATAGAATTTCCCTGAAATCTTATATTAAACAAAATATAAAATGATCTAATCGGGTCTCTGGTTGCCCTATCATAGAAGTTTAACAGTGCATTTCACTCGTCATTTCATGCGCTTTGACATGCCGCTTAGCCCAATAAGCTATCTGAAATAGGAGCGACGTAAATTGAACAAATGTGATAGAATGTCGCTGAATTCTTAAAGTAACCTTAATATAAAATGATCTAATCGGGTCTCTGGTTTCCCTACCATAGAAGTTTCATTGTGCATTTTACTCGCCATTCCACGCGCCTTAAGATGCCGCCTAGCACAGTACGCTATCTGAAATAGGAGCGACGTAAATTGAACAAATGTGATAGAATTGCGCTGAATTCTTAAAGTAACCTTAACATAAAATGATCTAATCGGGTCTCTGTTTGCCCTACCCTAGAAGTTTAATAGTGCATTTCACTCGTCATTTCATGCGCTTTGAGATGCCGCTAAGCACAATAAGCTATCTGGAATAGCAGCGACGTAAATGGAACAAATGTGAAAGAACTACGCCGAATTCTTATATTAACCGTAATATAAAATGATCTAATCGGGTCTCTGTTTGCCTTATCCTAGAAGTTTAATAGTGCATTTTACTCGCCATTTCATGCGCTTTTCGATGCCGCTTATCCCAATACGCTATCTGAAATAGGAGCGACGTACGTTGAACAAATGTGCTAGAATTTCGCTGAATTCTTTTAAGAACCATAATGTAAAATGATCTAATCGGGTCTCTGTTCGCCCTAGCCTAGAAGTTTAATAGCGCATTTTATTCGCCATTTCATGCGCCTTGAGATGCCGGTTAGCCCACTACGCTATCTGAAATAGGAGCGACGTAAATTGAACAAATTTGATAGAATTTCCCTGAAACCTTATATTAACAAAATATACAATGATCTAATCGGGTCTCTGATTGCCCTATCATAGAAGTTTAGCAGTGCATTTTACTCGCCATTCCACGCGCTTTAAGATGCCGCCTAGCCCAGTACGCTATCTAAATTAGGAGCGACGTAAGTTCAACAAATGTGGTAGAATTACGCTGAATTCTTATATTAACCGTAATATAAAATGATCTAATCGGGTCTCTGTTTGCCTTATCCTAGAAGTTTAGTATTGCATTTTACTCGCCATTTCATGCGCTTTGAGATACCGCTTAGCCCAATACGCTATCCGAAATAGGAGCGACGTAAATTGAACAAATGTGATAGAATTTCGCTGAATTCTTAAATTAACTATAATATAAAATGATCTAATCGGTTTCTGTTTGCCTTATCCTAGAAGTTTAGTATTGCATTTTACTCGCCATTCATGCGCTTTGAGATGCCGCTTAGCCCAATACGCTATTTGAAATAGGAGCGACGTAAATTGAACAAATGTGATAGAATTTCGCTGAATTCTTAAATTAACTATAATATAAAATGATTTAATCGGGTCTCTGTTGGCCCTACCCTAGAAGTTTAGTAGTGCATTTTACTCGCCATTTCATGCGTCTTCAGATGCCGCTTAGCCCAATACGCTATCTGAAATAGGAGCGACGTAAATTGAACAAATGTGATAGAATTTCGCTGAATTCTTAAATTAACCATAACATAAAATGATCTGATCGGGTCTCTGTTTGCCCTACCCTAGAAGTTTAATAGTGGATTTCACTCGTCATTTCATGCGCTTTGAGATGCCGCTAAGCACAATAAGCTATCTGAAATACGAGCGACGTAAATTGAACAAATGTGATAGAATTTCGCTGAATTCTTATATTAACCAAAATATAAAATGATCTAATCGGGTCTCTGATTGCCCTATCATAGAAGATTAATAGTGCATTTTACTCGCCACTCCACGCGCTTTAGGGTGCCGCCTAGCCCAGTACGCTATCCGAAATAGGAGCGACGTACATTGAACAAATGTGACAGAATTTTGCTGAATTCTTAAATTAACCATAATATAAAATGATCTAATCGGGTCTCTGTTTGCCCTACCCTAGAAGTTTAATAGTGCATTTTACTCGCCATTTCATGCGCTTTGAGATGCCGCTTAGCCCAATAAGCTATCTGAAATAGGAGCGACGAAAGTTGAACAAAGGTGATAGAATTTCGCTGAATTATTTTATTAACCAGAATGTAAAATGATCTAATCTGGTCTCTGTTCGCCCTAGCCTAGAAGTTTAATAGTGGATTTGACTCGGCATTCCACGCGCTTTAAGATGCCGCCTAGCCCAGTACGCTATCTGAAATAGGAGCGACCTAAATTGAACGAATGTGATAGAATTTTGCAGAATTCTTAAATTAACCATAATATAAAATGATCTAATCGGGTCTCTGCTTGCCCTACCCTAGAAGTTTAATAGTGCATTTTAGTCGCCATTTCATGCGCTTTGAGATGCCGCTTCGCCCAATACGCAATCTGAAATAGGAGCGACGTAAATTAAACAAATGTGATAGAATTTCCCTGAAATCTTATATTAAACAAAATATAAAATGATCTAATCGGGTCTCTGATTGCCCTATCATAGAAGGTTACTAGTGCATTTTGCTCGCCATTCGGCACGCTTTAAGATGCCGCCTAGCCCAGTACGCTATCTGGAATAGGAGCGACGTAAGTTGAACAAATGTGATAGAATTACGCTGAATTCTTATATTAACCGTAATATAAAATGATATAATCGGGTCTCTGTTTGCCCTATCATAGAAGTTTAATAGTGCATTTTACTCGCCATTTCATGTGCTTTAAGGTGCCGCATAGCCCGATACGCTATCTGGAATAGGAGCGACGTAAATTGAACAAATGTGATAGAATTTCCCTGAATTCTTATATTAACCTTAATGTAAAATGATCTAATCGGGTCTCTGTTCGCCCTACCATAGAAGTCTAATAGTGCATTTCACTCGCCATTTCATGCGCTTTGAGATGCCGCTCAGCACAATACGCTATCTGAAATAGGAGCGACGTAAATTGAACAAATGTGATAGAATTACGCTGAATTCTTATATTAACCGTAATATAAAATGATCTAATCGGGTCTCTGTTTGCCTTATCCTAGAAGTTTAATAGTGCATTTTACTCGCCATTTCATGCGCTTTGAGATGCCGCTTAGCCCAATACGCTATCTGAAATAGGAGCGACGTAAATTGAACAAATGTGATAGAATTTCGCTCAATTCTTAAATTAACCGTAATATAAAATGATATAATCGGGTCTCTGTTTGCCCTATCATAGAGTTTAATAGTGCATTTTACTCGCCATTTCATGTGCTTTGAGATGCCGCTTAGCCTAATACGCTATCTGAAATAGGAGCGATATAAGTTGAACAAATGTGATAGAATTTCGCTGAATTCTTTTATTAAACATAATGTAAAATGATCTAATCGGATCTCTGTTCGCCCTAGCCTAGAACTTTAATAGTGCATTTTATTCGCCATTTCATACGCTTTGAGATGCCGCTTTGCCCAATACGCTATCTGAAATAGGAGCGACGTAAATTAAACAAATGTGATAGAATTTCACTGAATTCTTATATTAACCTTAATGTAAAATGATCTAATCGGGTCTCTGTTCGCCCTACCATAGAATTCTAATAGTGCATTTCACTCGCCATTTCATGCGCTTTGAGATGCCGCTTAGCACAATACGCTATCTGAAATAGGAGCGACGTAAATTGAACAAATCTGATAGAATTACGCTGAATTCTTATATTAATCGTAATATAAAATGATCTAATCGGGTCTCTGTTTGCCTATCCTAGAAGTTTAATAGTGCATTTTACTCGCCATTTCATGCGCTTTGAGATGCCGCTTAGCCCAATACGCTATCTGAAATAGGAGCGACGTAAATTGAACAAATGTGATAGAATTTCGCTGAATTCTTAAATTAACCATAATATAAAATGATCTAATCGGGTCTCTGTTCGCCCTACCATAGAAGTCTAATAGTGCATTTTACTCGCCATTTCATGCGCTTTGAGATGCCGCTTAGCCCAATACGCTATCTGAAATAGGAGCGACGTAAGTTGAACAAATGTGATAGAATTTCGCTGGATTCTTTTATTAACCATAATGTAAAATGATCTGATCGCGTCTCTGTTCGCCCTAGCCCAGAAGTTTAAGAGTGCATTTTATTCGCCATTTCATGCGCTTTGAGATGCCGCTTAGCCGAATACGCTATCTGAAATAGGAGCAACGTAAATTGAACAAATGCGATAGAATTTCCCTGAAGTCTTATATTAAACAAAATATAAAATGATCTATCGGGTCTCTGATTGCCCTATCATAGAAGTTTAGTAGTGCATTTTACTCGCCATTCCACGCGCTTTAAGATGCCGCCTAGCCCAGTACGCTATCGGAAATAGGAGCGACGTAAATTGAACAAATGTGATAGAATTTCCCTGTATTCTTATATTAACATTAATGTAAAATGATCTAATCGGGTCTCCGTTCGCCCTATCCTAGAAGTTTAATAGTGCATTTCACTTGCCATTTCATGCGCTTTGAGATGCCGCTTAGTCCAATAAGCTATCTGAAATAGGAGCGACGCAAATTGAACAATTGTGATAGAATTTCGCTGAATTCTTATATTAACCAAAATATAAAATGATCTAATCGGGTCTCTGATTGCCCTATCATAGAAGTTTAATAGTGCACTTTACTCGCCATTCCACGCGCTTTAAGATGCCGCCTAGCCCAGTACGCTATCTGAAATACGAGCGACGTAAATTGAACAAGTGTGATACAAATTCCCTGAAATCTGATATTAAACAAAATATAAAATGATCTAATCGGGTCTCTGATTGCCCTATCATAGAAGTTTAGTAGTGCATTTCACTCGCCATTCCACGCGCTTTAAGATGCCGCCGAGCCCAGTACGGTATCTGAAATAGGAGCGACGTAAATTGAACAAATGTGATAGAATTACGCTGCATTCTTATATTAACCGTATTATAAAATGATCTAATCGGGTCTCTGTTTGCCTTATCCTAGAAGTTTAATAGTGCATTTTACTCGCCATTTCATGCGCTTTGAGATGCCGCTTAGCCCAATACGCTATCTGAAATAGGAGCGACGTAAGTTGAACAAATGTGATAGAATTTCGCTGAATTCTTTTATTAACCATAATGTAAATGATCTGATCGGGTCTCTGTTCGCCCTAGCCTAGAAGTTTAATAGTGCATTTTACTCGCCATTCCACGCGCTTTAGGATGCCGCCTAGCCCAGTACGCTATCCGAAATAGGAGCGACGTAAATTGAACAAATGTGACAGAATTTTGCTGAATTCTTAAATTAACCATAATATAAAATGATCTAATCGGGTCTCTGTTTGCCCTACCCTAAGAAATCTAATAGTGCATTTTACTCGCCATTTCATGCGCTCTGAGATGCCGCTTAGCCCAATACGCTATCTGAAATAGGAGCGACGTAAGTTGAACAAATGTGATAGAATTACGCTGAATTCTTGTATTAACCGTAATATAAAATGATCTAATCGGGTCTCTGTTTGCCATATCCTAGAAGTTTGATAGTGCATTTTACTGGCCATTTCATGCGCTTTGAGATGCAGCTTAGCCCAATACGCTATCTGAAATAGGAGCGACGTAAATTGAACAAATGTGATAGAATTTTGCTGAATTCTTAAATTAACCACAATATAAAATGATCTAATCGGGTCTCTGTTTGCCCTACCCTAGTAGTTTAATTGTGCATTTTACTCGCCATTTCATGCGCTTTTCGATGCCGCTTATCCCAATACGCTATCTGAAATAGGAGCGACGTACGTTGAACAAGTGTGATAGAATTTCGCTGAATTCTTTTAAGAACCATAATGTAAAATGATCTAATCGGGTCTCTGTTCGCCCTAGCCTAGAAGTTTAGTATTGCACTTTACTCGCCATTTCATGCGCTTTGAGATGCCGCCTAGCCCAATACGCTATCTGAAATAGGAGCGACGTAAATTGAACAAATGTGATAGAATTTCGCTGAATTCTTAAAGTAACTATAATATAAAATGATTTAATCGGGTCTCTGTTGGCCCTAACCTAGAAGTTTAATAGTGCATTTCACTCGTCATTTCATGCGCTTTGAGATGCCGCTAAGCACAATAAGCTATCTGAAATACGAGCGACGTAAATAGAACAATTGTGATAGAATTTCGCTGAATTCTTATATTAACCAAAATATAAAATGATCTAATCGGGTCTCTGATTGCCCTATCATAGAAGATTAATAGTGCATTTTACTCGCCACTCCACGCGCTTTAGGGTGCCGCCTAGCCCAGTACGCTATCCGAAATAGGAGCGACGTACATTGAACAAATGTGATAGAATTTTGCTGAATTCTTAAATTAACCATAATATAAAATGATCTAATCGGGTCTCTGTTTGCCCTACCCTAGAAGTTTAATAGTGCATTTTACTCGCCATTTCATGCGCTTTGAGATGCCGCTTAGCCCAATGCGCTATCTGAAATAGGAGCGACGTAAATTGAACAAATGTGATAGAATTTCGCCGAATTCTTAAATTAACTATAATATAAAATGATCTAATCGGGTCACTGATTGCCCTACCCTAGAAGTTTAATAGTGCATTTTACTCGCCATTTCATGCGCTTTGAGATGCCGCTTAGCCCAATACGCTATCTGAAATATGAGCGACGAAAGTTGAACAAATGTGATAGAATTTCGCTGAATTATTTTATTAACCAGAATGTAAAATGATCTAATCTGGTCTCTGTTCGCCCTAGCCTAGAAGTTTAATAGTGGATTTTACTGGGCATTCCACGCGCTTTAAGATGCCGCCTCTGCCAGTACGCTTTCTGAAATAGGAGCGACCTAAATTGAACGAATGTGATAGAATTTTGCTGAATTCCTAAATTAACCATAATATAAACTGATCTAATCGGGTCTCTGCTTGCCCTACCCTAGAAGTTTAATAGTGCATTTTAGTCGCCATTTCATGCGCTTTGAGATGCCGCTTCGCCCAATACGCTATCTGAAATAGGAGCGACGTAAATTAAACAAATGTGATAGAATTTCCCTGAAATCTTATATTAAACAAAATATAAAATGATCTAATCGGGTCTCTGATTGCCCTATCATAGAAGTTTAGCAGTGCATTTTACTCGCCATTCCACGCGCTTTAAGATGCCGCATAGCCCAGTTGGCTATCTGAAATATGAGCGACGTAAATTGAACAAATGTGATAGAATTTCGCTGAATTCTTATATTAACCAAAATATAAAATGATCTAATCGGGTCTCTGTTTGCCTTATCCTAGAAGTTTAATAGTGCATTTCACTCGTCATTTCATGCGCTTTGAGATGCCGCAAAGCACAATAAGCTATCTGGAATAGCAGCGACGTAAATTGAACAAATGTGAAAGAATTTCGCCGCATTCTTATATTAACTATAATATAAAATGATTTAATCGGGTCTCTGTTGGCCCTACCCTAGAAGTTTAATAGTGCATTTTACTCGCCATTTCATGCGCTTTGATATGCCGCCTGGCCCAGTACGCTACCTGAAATAGGAGCGACGTAAGTTGAACAAATGTGATAGAATTTCGCTGAATTCTTATATTAACCGTAATATAAAATGATCTAATCGGGTCTCTGTTTGCCATATCCTAGAAGTTTGATAGTGCATTTTACTGGCCATTTCATGCGCTTTGAGATGCAGCTTAGCCCAATACGCTATCTGAAATAGGAGCGACGTAAATTGAACAAATGTGATAGAATTTTGCTGAATTCTTAAATTAACTATAATATAAAATGATCTAATCGGGTCACTGATTGCCCTACCCTAGAAGTTTAATAGTGCATTTTACTCGCCATTTCATGCGCTTTGAGATGCCGCTTAGCCCAATACGCTATCTGAAATAGGAGCGACGTAAATTGAACAAATGTGATAGAATTTTGCTGAATTCTTAAATTAACCATAATATAAAATGATCTAATGGGGTCTCTGTTCGCCCTACCATAGAAGTCTAATAGTGCATTTCACTCGCCATTCCACGCGCTTTAAGATGCCGCCGAGCCCAGTACGGTATCTGAAATAGGAGCGACGTAAATTGAACAAATGTGATAGAATTTTGCTGAATTCTTAAATTAACCATAATATAAAATGATCTAATCGGGTGTCTGTTTGCCGTACCCTAGAAGCTTAATATTGCATTTTACTCGCCATTTCATGCGCTTTGAGCTGCCGCTTAGCCCAATATGCTATCTGAAATAGGAGCGACGTAAGTTGAAAAAATGTGATAGAATTGCGCTGAATTCTTTTATGAACCATAATGTAAAATGATCTAATCGGGTCTCTGTTCTCCCTAGCCTAGAAGTTTAATAGTGCATTTTATTCTCCATTTCATGCGCTTTGAGATGCCGCTTAGCCCAATACGCTATCTGAAATAGGAGCGACGTAAATTGAACAAATGCGATAGAATTTCCCTGAAATCTTATATTAAACAAAATATAAAATGATCTAATCGGGTCTCTGATTGCCCTATCATAGAAGTTTAGTAGTGCATTTTACTCGCCATTCCACGCGCTTTAAGGTGCCGCCTAGCCCAGTACGCTACCTGAAATAGGAGCGACGTAAGTTGAACAAATGTGATAGAATTTCGCTGAATTCTTTTATTAACCATACTGTAAAATGATCTGATCGGGTCTCTGTTCGCCCTAGCCTAGAAGTTTAAGAGTGCATTTTAATTCGCCATTTCATGCGCTTGGAGATGCCGCATAGCCCAATAAGCTATCTGAAATAGGAGCGACGTAAATTGAACAAATGTGATAGAATTTCGCTGAATTCTTATATTAACCAAAATATAAAATGATCTATTCGGGTCTCTGATTGCCCTATCATAGAAGTTTAATAGTGCATTTTACTCGCCATTCCACGCGCTTTAAGATGCCGCCTAGCCCAGTACGCTATCTGAAATACGAGCGACGTAAATTGAACAAGAGTGATAGAATTTTGCTGAATTCTTAAATTAACCATAATATAAAATGATCTAATCGGGTCTCTGTTCGCCCTACCATAGAAGTTTAGTAGTGCACTTTACTCGCCATTCCACGCGCTTCAAGATGCCGCCTAGCCCAGTACGCTATCTGAAATAGGAGCGACGTAAATTGAACAGATGTGATAAAATTTAGCTGACATCTTAAATTAACCATAATATAAAATGATCTAATCGGGTCTCTGTTTGCCCAACCCTAGAAGTCTAATAGTGCATTTCACTCGCCATTCCACGCGCTTTAAGATGCCGCCGAGCCCAGTACGGTATCTGAAATAGGAGCGACGTAAATTGAACAAATGTGATAGAATTTTGCTGAATTCTTAAATTAACCATAATATAAAATGATCTAATCGAGTCTCTGCTTGCCCTACCCTAGAAGTTTAATAGTGCATTGTACTCGTCATTTCATGCGCTTTGAGATGCCGCTTAGCCTAATACGCTATCTGAAATAGGAGCGATATAAGTTGAACAAATGTGATAGAATTTCGCTGAACTCTTTTATTAACCATAATGTAAAATGATCTAATCGGATCTCTGTTCGCCCTAGCCTTGAACTTTAATAGTGCATTTTATTCGCCATTTCATACGCTTTGAGATGCCTCTTTGCCCAATACGCTATCTGAAATAGAAGCGACGTAAATTGAACAAATGTGATAGAATTTTGCTGAGTTCTTAAATTAACCATAATATAAAATGATCTAATCGGGTGTCTGTTTGCCCTACCCTAGAAGCTTAATATTGCATTTTACTCGCCATTTCATGCGCTTTGAGCTGCCGCTTAGCCCAATACGCTATCTGAAATAGGAGCGACGTAAATTGAACAAATGCGATAGAATTTCCCTGAATTCTTATATTAACCTTAATGTAAAATGATCTAGTCGGGTCTCTGTTCGCCCTACCATAGAAGTCTAATAGTGCATTTCACTCGCCATTCCACGCTCTTTAAGATGCCGTCGAGCCCAGTACGGTATCTGAAATAGGAGCGACGTAAATTGAACAAATGCGATAGAATTTCCCTGAAATCTTATATTAAACAAAATATAAAATGATCTAATCGGGTCTCTGATTGCCCTATCATAGAAGTTTAGCAGAGCATTTTACTCGCCATTCCACGCGCTTTAAGATGCCGCCTAGCCCAGTACGCTATCTAAATCAGGAGCGACGTAAGTTGAACAAATGTGATAGAATTACGCTGAATTCTTATATTAACCGTAATATAAAATGATCTAATCGGGTGTCTGTTTGCCTTATCCTAGAAGTTTAGTATTGCATTTTACTCGCCATTTCATGCGCTTAGAGATGCCGCTTAGCCCAATACGCTATCTGAAATAGGAGCGACGTAAATGGAACAAATGTGATAGAATTTCGCTGAATTCTTAAATTAACTATAATATAAAATGATCTAATCGGGTCACTGATTGCCCTACCCTAGAAGTTTAATAGTGCATTTCACTCGTCATTTCATGCGCTTTGAGATGCCGCCTAGCCCAATACGCTACCTGAAATAGGAGCGACGTAAGTTGAACAAATGTGATAGAATTACGCTGAATTCTTATATTAACCGTAATATAAAATGATATAATCGGGTCTCTGTTTGCCTTATCCTAGAAGTTTGATAGTGCATTTTACTCGCCATTTCATGCGCTTTGAGATGCCGCTTAGCCCAATACGCTATCTGAAATAGGAGCGACGTAAATTGAACAAATGTGATAGAATTTTGCTGAATTCTTAAATTAACCATAATATTAGATGATGTAATCGGGTCTCTGCTTGCCCTACCCTAGAAGTTTAATAGTGCATTTTACTCGCCATTTCATGCGCTTTGAGATGCCGCTTAGCCCAATACGCTATCTGAAATAGGACCGACGTAAATTGAACAAATGTGATAGAATTTTGCTGAATTCTTAAATTAACCATAATATAAAATGATCTAATCGGGTCTCTGTTCGCCCTACCATAGAAGTCTAATAGTGCATTTCACTCGCCATTCCACGCGCTTTAAGATGCCGCCGAGCCCAGTACGGTATCTGAAATAGGAGCGACGTAAATTGAACAAATGTGATAGAATTTTGCTGAATTCTTAAATTAACCATAATATAAAATGATCTAATCGGGTGTCTGTTTGCCGTACCCTAGAAGCTTAATATTGCATTTTACTCGCCATTTCATGCGCTTTGAGCTGCCGCTTAGCCCAATACGCTATCTGAAATAGGAGCGACGTAAGTTGAAAAAATGTGATAGAATTGCGCTGAATTCTTTTATGAACCATAATGTAAAATGATCTAATCGGGTCTCTGTTCTCCCTAGCCTAGAAGTTTAATAGTGCATTTTATTCTCCATTTCATACGCTTTGAGATGCCGCTTAGCCCAATACGCTATCTGAAATAGGAGCGACGTAAATTGAACAAATGCGATAGAATTTCCCTGAAATCATATATTAAACAAAATATAAAATGATCTAATCGGGTCTCTGATTGCCCTATCATAGAAGTTTAGTAGTGCATTTCACTCGCCATTCCACGCGCTTTAAGATGCCGCCTAGCCCAGTACGCTACCTGAAATAGGAGCGACGTAAGTTGAACAAATGTGATAGAATTACGCTGAATTCTTATATTAACCGTAATATAAAATGATATAATCGGGTCTCTGTTTGCCCTATCATAGAAGTGTAATAGTGCATTTTACTCGCCATTTCATGTGCTTTAAGGTGCCGCATAGTCCAATACGCTATCTGGAATAGGAGCGACGTAAATTGAACAAATGTGATAGAATTTCCCTGAATTCTTATATTAACCTTAATGTAAAATGATCTAATCGGGTCTCTGTTCGCCCTACCATAGAAGTCTAATAGTGCATTTCACGCGCCATTTCATGCGCTTTGAGATGCCGCTTAGCACAATACGCTATCTGAAATAGGAGCGACGTAAATTGAACAAATGTGATAGAATTACGCTGCATTCTTATATTAACCGTATTATAAAATGATCTAATCGGGTCTCTGTTTGCCTTATCCTAGAAGTTTAATAGTGCATTTTACTCGCCATTTCATGCGCTTTGAGATGCCGCTTAGCCCAATACGCTATCTGAAATAGGAGCGACGTAAATTGAACAAATGTGATAGAATTTCGCTGAATTCTTAAATTAACCATAATATAAAATGATCTCATCGGGTCTCTGTTCGCCCTACCATAGAAGTCTAATAGTGCATTTCACTCGCCATTCCACGCGCTTTAAGATGCCGCCGAGCCCAGTACGGTATCTGAAATAGGAGCGACATAAATTGAACAAATGTGATAGAATTTTGCTGAATTCTTAAATTAACCATAATATAAAATGATCTCATCGGGTCTCTGTACGCCCTACCATAGAAATCTAATAGTGCATTTTACTCGCCATTTCATGCGCTCTGAGATGCCGCTTAGCCCAATACGCTATCTGAAATAGGAGCGACGTAAGTTGAACAAATGTGATAGAATTACGCTGAATTCTTGTATTAACCGTAATATAAAATGATCTAATCGGGTCTCTGTTTGCCATATCCTAGAAGTTTGATAGTGCATTTTACTGGCCATTTCATGCGCTTTGAGATGCAGCTTAGCCCAATACGCTATCTGAAATAGGAGCGACGTAAATTGAACAAATGTGATAGAATTTTGCTGAATTCTTAAATTAACCACAATATAAAATGATCTAATCGGGTCTCTGTTTGCCCTACCCTAGTAGTTTAATTGTGCATTTTACTCGCCATTTCATGCGCTTTTCGATGCCGCTTATCCCAATACGCTATCTGAAATAGGAGCGACGTACGTTGAACAAGTGTGATAGAATTTCGCTGAATTCTTTTAAGAACCATAATGTAAAATGATCTAATCGGGTCTCTGTTCGCCCTAGCCTAGAAGTTTAGTATTGCACTTTACTCGCCATTTCATGCGCTTTGAGATGCCGCCTAGCCCAATACGCTATCTGAAATAGGAGCGACGTAAATTGAACAAATGTGATAGAATTTCGCTGAATTCTTAAAGTAACTATAATATAAAATGATTTAATCGGGTCTCTGTTGGCCCTAACCTAGAAGTTTAATAGTGCATTTTACTCGCCATTTCATGCGCTTTGATATGCCGCTTAGTGCAATACGCTATCTGAAATATGAGCGACGTAAATTGAACAAATGTGATAGAATTTCGCTGAATTCTTATATTAACCAAAATATAAAATGATCTAATCGGGTCTCTGTTTGCCCTACCCTAGAAGTTTAATAGTGCATTTCACTCGTCATTTCATGCGCTTTGAGATGCCGCTAAGCACAATAAGCTATCTGAAATACGAGCGACGTAAATAGAACAATTGTGATAGAATTTCGCTGAATTCTTATATTAACCAAAATATAAAATGATCTAATCGGGTCTCTGATTGCCCTATCATAGAAGATTAATAGTGCATTTTACTCGCCACTCCACGCGCTTTAGGGTGCCGCCTAGCCCAGTACGCTATCCGAAATAGGAGCGACGTACATTGAACAAATGTGATAGAATTTTGCTGAATTCTTAAATTAACCATAATATAAAATGATCTAATCGGGTCTCTGTTTGCCCTACCCTAGAAGTTTAATAGTGCATTTTACTCGCCATTTCATGCGCTTTGAGATGCCGCTTAGCCCAATGCGCTATCTGAAATAGGAGCGACGTAAATTGAACAAATGTGATAGAATTTCGCCGAATTCTTAAATTAACTATAATATAAAATGATCTAATCGGGTCACTGATTGCCCTACCCTAGAAGTTTAATAGTGCATTTTACTCGCCATTTCATGCGCTTTGAGATGCCGCTTAGCCCAATACGCTATCTGAAATATGAGCGACGAAAGTTGAACAAATGTGATAGAATTTCGCTGAATTATTTTATTAACCAGAATGTAAAATGATCTAATCTGGTCTCTGTTCGCCCTAGCCTAGAAGTTTAATAGTGGATTTTACTGGGCATTCCACGCGCTTTAAGATGCCGCCTCTGCCAGTACGCTTTCTGAAATAGGAGCGACCTAAATTGAACGAATGTGATAGAATTTTGCTGAATTCCTAAATTAACCATAATATAAAATGATCTAATCGGGTCTCTGCTTGCCCTACCCTAGAAGTTTAATAGTGCATTTTAGTCGCCATTTCATGCGCTTTGAGATGCCGCTTCGCCCAATACGCTATCTGAAATAGGAGCGACGTAAATTAAACAAATGTGATAGAATTTCCCTGAAATCTTATATTAAACAAAATATAAAATGATCTAATCGGGTCTCTGATTGCCCTATCATAGAAGTTTAGCAGTGCATTTTACTCGCCATTCCACGCGCTTTAAGATGCCGCATAGCCCAGTTGGCTATCTGAAATATGAGCGACGTAAATTGAACAAATGTGATAGAATTTCGCTGAATTCTTATATTAACCAAAATATAAAATGATCTAATCGGGTCTCTGTTTGCCTTATCCTAGAAGTTTAATAGTGCATTTCACTCGTCATTTCATGCGCTTTGAGATGCCGCAAAGCACAATAAGCTATCTGGAATAGCAGCGACGTAAATTGAACAAATGTGAAA